>NC_069446.1:34763387-34871434 GCF_026875155.1 Cherax quadricarinatus | reverse complement strand
ACCCGGGGTACCTTTACCAGGCAAACCCCCACCTACCCCCAATATTCTATTACATTTAAGCATCCAGAGCGATAAAATGTATATACAGTTCACTCATTACTTACCTTAAAATTATTTGTAGTCTTAATGTAGGGTCAGGAGTAAGTAAATGAGATAAAACGAATAAATGAGAGAGAGAAAGAATGAGTGCATGAGAGAGGACGGCGCAGAGTTATGTAAACAAACCAGGCGAAGGTAAGTTTTGTAACAAAGTGTACACGTCTGGTTTGTGTACAAGTTACATTGTGTACAGGTTGTCTCTACATTGATACGGTAGAATAAATAAGAAGAAACTCCCATTCTCATGTAACATCATTTTGAGAAGAAATGATGCTCTGAGTGAAGGCAATGGAAATAAGTCACTCTGACTTTTTTGGGTTATCCTAGGTTCTCTACACATATGTTGTTATGTATGATAATCTATGTAACTGTATTTGTGTATACCTGAATAAACTTACATAAGAAAGGAATAATTTTCTACAGTTACCCCCAGATTAGATTAGAGAAAATGTTATTCTTGGCGTCACTTGTACAAGTTATCTGGCTACCACATCTCATATTTATGTTTATTTATTCTATTGTAGGGTGTATTTATCAACTTTTTGTTATGTATCGTGTTTATTATATAATTTTGAAAAAAATATCATGGATGGATTAATGAAAATGTGTATATTAACGTAATATACAACATTTAATGAGACTCGGTGATTATTATTATTATTATTATTATCATTTCTATATTGGGCGTCACTTGTGCAAGTCGTCTGCTACCACATTTCTTATTTATTTTTTATTTATTCTATTGTGGGGTGTATTTGTCATCATTTTATGTTATGTATCGTGTTTATTATATAATTTTGAAAAAATATCATAGATGGATTAATGAAAATGTGTATTTAACGTAATATACGACATTTAAATGAGACTCGATGATTATTATTATCATTACTAATATGACGTCTGGGAGACATAAGACACTCTTAATGATTTTAATGTGTACCTGCATGCCAGCACAGTATGAAAGTTTATTTAAGTACAGGTTACATTTTATTTAAAAATTTAGAATTTTAGCTTTACAAACAGAGGTACAAAAAATACAGGAAAGAGCGCTGCCAAAGCCACTTATATGCATGCATTACGGGCTGGTTAAAATTAACTTAAGATTAACTAAGCAATGATGAAATCAGTGATAAGACATTATTGATACAGATAACTATAAAATAAAAAATGAGTATTACAAAGACAGGCCTATGGTTGCATGCATTGCTGTTTCATTCAGTAAAATGGAGTATTCTGTTAGGTAGTGTATTTAAAAAAAAATAACAAAGTTAGGTTTAAATTTGTGTGATTAATTGTGAGTAACATTTAGGATATACAATTTATATGGTTCAGTTATTCAGTATTTATTTGGTTTTGAGTGAGTAAGTGAACTTTGAGAAGAGACTTAAATTTTTAAAAAACAGGTAGTGTTTTTTTATATTTGCAGGTAATGAATTCCAGATTTTAGGGCCTTTTATGTGCATTGAGTTTTTGCATAGCTGAGATGGACCGAGGAACATAAAAAGAGTGATCTGTGCCTTGTATTATGGTCATGTGTTCGGGATGGGTTGGCAAGGAGATGTTTGAGGGGGGGGTTTAAATTATCAGAGTTAAGTGTTCTATGTATGTAAAAAGTGCAATAAAAAGTATGGATGTTTTGTTGGTGAGTAGGTGAGGTTTGATATTGGTGGAGTGTGCTGCCTGTCGTGAGAATTTGTTATCATTCTAACTGCAGCCTTTTTGTTGGGTAATTAGTGGTCTGAGTGGTTAGTTGTTGTTGAGCCCATGCACAAATTCCATAGGTGAGATAGGGGTAAATAAGAGAGTGATAAAGGGCCAGGAGGGCTGACTGTGGAACTTTAGTACCGTATCTTCGATAGTATGCCTACAGTCTTGGAATTTTCTTAGAAATTTGTTGTATTGTGTATGAAATTTGAGTCTATTTTTCGGGTGGGATTCCTAAGAATTTCCCTCTGTTAGCTTTGTGTAGGGGATCCGTTTATCGTTATGTTAAGAGGTACATCTGTAGCTCTGCTACCAAACTGAATGAAGTGGTTTTGTCAATGTTTAGTGTAAGTTTGTTAGTCCTCATCCAGGTAGATATTTTCTGTAATCGGTGTTTACAGTATTGGCTAGCGTGACTGGGGCTCGGGTGAGAGAAGACATATGTGGTGTTTATTGCAAAAAGTGTGGGTTTGAGTAATTGCGAAACATTTGGTTTGGTCATTTATGTATAGGAAAAAGAGAGAGGGCCAAGGACACTTCCCTGTGGGGACACCAACTGTAATTGGTTGTGCGGAAGAAACTTGCCCCATTTGCGTACACATATTGGCTTTTGTTGCTGAGGGGAAGACTTTAGGTAGTTGAGGGAGTGCCCCTTAATACCATAGTGTGACAATTTTACGTGGAGGCAAGTCATGGTCAACGTATCAAAAGCTTTTCGTAAGTCAATGAAGATCCCCAGTGGGACTTCTTTTTTCTCTATTGCAGTTTTATATTGTTCTAGCATGTGTATAATAGCATCATTAGTTTTTTTTATTAGGCCCGAATCCAAATTGGCAAAGGGGTTGAGAATGTTATGGGAGATGGGGGTAGGAGTGGATTCGTTTATGAATTAATTTTTTTGAAGATTTTTGAGGAGAGAGTGTAAATTGGATATTGGCCTATAATTTTTCAACTCTGTTTGGTCTCCTCCCTTTATGGATTGGGGGACCTTGCTTTTTTTGAGACTGTAGGGAAGGTGGGAGGATTCAATGGATTTGTTTAAAGAGTGTTGCAATGATTTGGGGATAGTACTTGTGACGCTTTTTTGTATATAAAGGGTGGTAAGGTATTTAAATCTCCTGCCTTTGTTTTTCGTGCGTTGATAATTTAAAGGGGACTTCGTATGGGTTAGTCGGAGCTAGGAACAGTGTGTTCGGGTAGTTGCCATGAGGTAGTCATTTGGTGGGGTATCTGAGCTTGGGATATTATTGGCAAGGTTTTGACCTATAGTGGGAGAAGAAAAACATTGAGTCTGTTTGCTGTTTCGTTGGTGGGGAGTTGGGGGGTTTATCTGATTTTGTAATTTTATTTTGCTATGTCGTGATATCTTTTTTGTTCCCAGAATTTCTGATAGGGTCTTCCAGGTCTTTTTTATATCACCTCGTAAGTTGGATAATCTGTTCTCATAATACAATTTTTTTGCCCTTCTTATCAGGCTGGTTAGGACTGACGAGTAACATTTTGTTTGGTCTCTGGTTATGTGACCCATTCTGTACTGTTTTTCATATCGGTGTTTTGTATTTATGGATTTGAGAATGCTGGGTGTTAGCCAGGGACTGTTCAGTCTCTTAGCATAAGTATAATTATCAGAGTACGTATATATAAAATATGAAATAACTTTTAAAAACATTTGAAATTTTGGAGTTTCCAGACAAAATGGAGAGACTTAGTGCTTACTGAGCTCAGGAAGAATGTAAACAAACAGGGTGGGGCGCGGTGACCGTATTAGAAAGTCAGGTGGGGGGAGCCGTATAGCGAGTTTTGGTCATAATTTGAAATGACCGTATTAGCGGAACACCGTAAAGTGAAACGCCGTAAAGCGGGGCCCTGCTGTATATGTAAAATAGAAAGGGACAGGCACTCCCTTTACAGGTGACAAAAAAGAATATCAGAGCGACTAAAATAGGCCAATATATCTGAAATGTATAGGGAGTCACTGGTCAGAGAAATAGCAAACATCGAACTTAAGCTGAAGGAATCTTATAGGAGTCAGGAATTGCGGGAAGAACTAAAAGCCATAAATGAAATTGAAAGAAACCCAAAGTACAGTATTTCTTTTCCTATGCCAAATCAAAGTCGAGAACAACGTCCAGTATTGGGCGGCCCCTACTTAAACAAGATGGGCCCTACACAGATGATAGCAAGGAAATGAGTGAGCTACTCAAGTCCCAATATGACTCAGTTTTTAGCAAGCCGCTAACCAAACTGAGAGTCGAAGATAAAAATTAATTTTTTATGAGAGCGCCACAGAATTTGGTTAACACAAGCCTATCTGATATTATCCTGATGCCAAATGACTTCGAACAGGCGATAAATGACATGCCCATGCACTCTGCCCCAGGGCCAAACTCATGGAACTCCGTGTTCATCAAGAACTGCAAGAAGCCCCTATCACGAGCTTTTACCATCCTATGGAGAGGGAGCATGGACACAGGGGTCGTCCCACAGTTACTAAAAACAACAGACATAGCCCCACTCCACAAAGGGGGCAGTAAAGCAATAGCAAGGAACTACAGACCGACAGCACTAACATCCCATATCATAAAAATCTTTGAAAGGGTTCTAAGAAGCAAGATTGCCACCCATTTAGAAACCCATCAATTACACAACCCAGGGCAACATGTGTTTAGAGCAGGTTGCTCCTGTCTGTCTCAACTATTGGATCACTACGACAAGGTCCTAGATGCACTAGAAGACAAAAAGAATGCAGATGTAATATACAGACTTTGTAAAAGCCTTCGACAAGTGTGACTATGACATAATAGCGCACAAAATGTGTGCTAAAGGAATAACAGGAAAAGTTGGTAGGTGGATCTATAAATTCCTCACAAACAGAATACAAAGAGTAGTAGTCAACAGAGTAAAGTCCGAGGTGGCTACGGTGAAAAGCTCTGTTCCACAAGGCACAGTACAGTGGACCCACGGTTAATGATATTTTCCCATTCCAGAAGTATGTTCAGGTGCCAGTACTGACCGAATTTGTTCCCATAAGGAATATTGTGACCCCCAAACATACACGTACAAATTCACTTACATAATTGGTCGCATTGGGAGGTGATCGTTAAGCGGGGGTCCACTGTACTCGCTCCCATCTTGTTTCTCATCCTCATATCTGACGTAGACAAGGATGTCAGCCACAGCACCGTGTCTTCCTTTGCAGATGACACCCGAATCTGCATGACAGTGTCTTCTATTGAAGACACTGCAAGCCTCCAGGCGAACATCAACCAAATCTTTCAATGGGCTGCAGAAAACAATATGAAGTTCAACGATGAGAAATTTCAATTACTCTGATACGGTAAACACGAGGAAATTAAAACTTCATCAGAGTACAAAACAATTTCTGGCCACAAAATAGAGCGAAAAACCAACATCAAAGACCTGGGAGTGATCATGTCGGAGGATCTCACCTTCAAGAACCATAACATTGAATCAATCGCAGCTGCTAGAAAAATGACAGGATTGATAATGAGAACCTTCAAAACTAGGGATACCAAGCCCATGATGACACTCTTCAGGTTGCTTATTCTATCTAGGCTGGAATATTGCTGCACACTAACAGCACCTTTCAAGGCAGGTGAAATTGCTGACCTAGAAAATGTACAGAGAACCTTCACGGCGCACATAACAGATAAAACACCTCAATTACTGGGAGCACTTGAAGTTCCTGAACCTGTATTCCCTGGAATGCAGGCGGGAGAAATACATGATTATATACACCTGGAAAATCCTAGAGGGACTAGTACCAAACTTGCACACGAAAATCACTCACAACGAAAGCAAAAGACTTGGCAGACGATGCAACATCCCCCAATGAAAAGCAGGGGTGTCACTAGCACGTTAAGAGACCATACAATAAGTGTCAGGGGCCTGAGACTGTTCAACTGCCTCCCAGCATACATAAGATAGACCTCTGGCAGTCTTCAAGCTTTCACTGGACAATCGCCTAAAGTCGGTACCTGACCAGCCAAGCTGTGGCTCGTACGTTGGATTCCGTGCAGCCAGCAGTAACAGCCTGGTTGATCAGGGTCTTATCCACCAGGAGGCCTGGTCACAGACCGGGCCATCGGGGCATTGACCCATGGAACTCTCTCCAGGTAAACTCCATGTAGGCTCATCAGGGTCAGCCACAAACCCTTCAAAATCCCTCTTGTGGACACAATCTGGCCACAATTTTCTTCAAGCAACAACAGCTTCCTTGATTTCCTTTTTCTTTGCCACAATGGAAGATATGGTTGTATGGGTTTGTTATACAGCCTGGCCAGTTCAGCCACACGTACGCCACTTTCATATTGTTCAATGATGTTTTTCTTAAATTCAATCATATTTCTCATGTTCTTTACCAAAGGCTTGGCACTAGGAGCTTTCTTTGGACCCATGGTAGCTTATTTAGCACTTGCAAGCACTAAAATGAATGGAATATTATGAAATATTTCGTATGAACAAGTGAGGGGACCGTCGCTCACTGGTAAACAATGGCACACTGTCTGGGAAGAGAGGCCGAGACGGCTCAGAGCCGTGAGCACACGCCCAGGAGGAATGACAATTAGCGAGTCAACCTTTTGCGAGCCAATGTTTGGACGAAAATAATGCAACGATTTCCGAAAACGATGACTATCAAGCCCAACGATTATCGAGGGACCACTGTAGTTTCTTGTAGCAATTTGCCTAGGTTGGTTATGAGAAAGGTAGGGCAGTGGTCTGTGGTGTTGTCTGTGATTATGCCTGATTTTAATGGGGATATGGTGTCAGTCCATATGTGGTCCAATAAAGAGATACTGTTCTGGGAGATTCTTGTAGGTTTTGATATTGTTGGTAGCAACAAGCAGTTGCTCATAGTGTTTGTGAATTCAGTTACTTGTGAGTCCTGGTCATGTAGTAGATTTATGTTGAAATCTCCTGTTACTAGTAGGTGGTCTTTGCATCAGTTATCAAATTCCCCAATTTTTCACTAAATTGGTAAATGTTTGACTGTGGTACTCTGAAGATGTTTATGACTGTGAGGGGTTTTTGCAGGTCTTTTGATTTAAATTTAGCTATAATATATTCACCATGCTCATCCCTTGTGCAAGAATTATTGATACAGTCAAGTTGATTTGAGTAGTATACAGCTGTTCCACCCCCTTGCTGGTCTGTCCTACAGTTGTGTATAGCTGTGTATATCCAGGAATGGCATAGACATCTGCAGTGCCAGGCTTTAGTCAAGTTTCTGTGAGAGTGATGACTGACATACTGGAACTAACCTTTTCAGGGTTTTCGACGTACTAGTACGGCTTACGTACCAGGGTTATTGATGTACTAGTACTCCTAAATTCTAGCACCTTCAAATCTAGCGAGAGAAAGGTGGTAGGCCTACGTATGAAAGAATGGGTCTATGTGGTCAGTATGTGCAGTATAAAAAAATCTCGCAGCACACAGTGCGTAATGAGAAAAAAAAAACTTTGACCGTGTTTTTGGATTAAAACAGCGACTTTGCACTGTATTTTCGTATGGTATTTATGGTTTTATTCTAGTTTTCCTGGTCTCATTTTATAGAATGGAAAAATGTTACAGAAACTGAAATGATTTTGACTGGTTTCACAACGAAAAGTACCTTGAAATTGAGCTCAAAGTAGCAGAAATGTTCGATTTTTACCAAAGTTCAAAAGTAAACAAATCATGCCAAGCGTCCAATACACGTCAACTGGTGAGTCTAATATTCTTTCACAAGTGTGCTGGTATTATTTATACCATTTCTACACTAAGGCAGTAATCTGCTTAACAGTAAATCTTCTATTTTTTGTAAGAATAAAAATTCAAAGTGGAAAGCAAAAGAAATAAAAGACGAGCCTAGGAACATGACTAACGAACAGAGAACTTGTTATTTTAGTGACAAGAAAGCCTTTCTTGTTTATTCTGGACCCTATTTGAAAATTGGCATTTTCTGAAATTTGTGTGAAATTGGCAAAATTGCCAATTTCTAACCACTTTATTGGATAGTTAAAATTGGTAAATGGGTGGATTCTTGTACTCGTTCGATAGACAAAATTGAGTTCTAGCGAAATAAATATGATTTTTGTCAACTAGTACACAGGAATAAGCCAAAAATAGGGCTCAAAGTGGGCGGAATCGCCGATGCATAAACATCGGCAAGACTGCTAACTTAGCAAGAGCATAATTCCATAAGTTTTCCATCAAATTTCATGCTTTTGGTGTCATTATGATTGGGAAAAGATTATCTGTCATTTCATTAGAAAAAATAATTTTTTTTCCGAAAAATTTTTGACACTGAGAACAAGTTTAGGAGAGGACCTCTCGACCCTGAAAGGGTTAAGGGAATTGAGTAATGCTGTGAAGTCATCATAATGTTAGCTCAAATATCTGACACTGTAATTAAAGATAGTTATGTTATTGTTAGCTCTGAGTAATGTCTTAGCTTGGTCTGCTGTATAATACAGTTGTTGTTTGATTCGTGTAAGTCATATAATATAAGGTTAAAATCTGGATCAATGTTTGTAATCATAAGAATGAGAGTGACTCTACAACTAGGTATTTGAATAAGTATTGTGTTGAACTTAATAATTAAGATACTTAACTAATTTATCTTACTAGCTAATGGATTGTTACACTAGTTTTTGAGAAAATAAAAAAAAAAAAAATACAGAATTACAGTTTCCTCTTCATAAAGAATAGATTTGATGAATTAATAGTGAACTGTTATAATTTTAGGGTTTGACGAAGGTGAAGATTTTGAATAGATGTTTACTAAACACAATAAAATGAAATAAGAGAAACAGAAGCTTATAATACTAGATTATGTAAGTAATTATAAAATACAAGGATTATAATTCTTATTGTGGCAAAAGTTTGACAATATAATATTGCACTGGTTATCAGTTCTATAATCTTAGTTTACAATAGAAAGCAAGTATGGGTATATTAAAATTAAAAAGAACTAAAAAAAGTGAGTCTAGAGGATATAATGATTAATGTACAAAAGTAAAAAGGACTGGTAGTAAATATGGTGTTTAACAAAATTTTAGTAACTAATAATGATTACAAAAAATATTAACCCTTTCAGGGTCCGTGCCATAGATCTACGGCTTTACGTTGAGGGTCCAAATCGTAGATCTACGCCAAAATTCTAGGGGCGTCAAATTTAGCGCGAGAAGGCTGTCAGCCTACATCTGAAAGAATGGGTCTGGGTGGTCAGTGTGCACACTATAGAAAAAATCTGGACGCTCGTGTGGCATTATGGGAACGCCGCCAAAGTAGCTTTGTTCATCATGCCTGGCGGCAAGGAAGCTCTCACTCCCCACTCACTCTCCCGGCGAATTCTGACTCTCCTCTTCACAACTTACAATTCTAAGACTGATGGAGGTGTATCTGAAGAGGAATTCTATGGTTTTGAACCATATGGTACCATTGTACCATATGGTACAATGGTACCATATGGTACAATGGTGCCATGTCATACAGTGGTACCATATGGTACAAAGGTGCCATTTCATACAGTGGTATCGTATGGTACAATGGAACCATATGGTACAATGTACCATATGGTACAATGTACCATATGGTACATTATACCATATGGTACATTGTACCATATAATACAGGGTACAGGAACCCTAATGGAAATAAGTCTGACTTTTATGGGTTATCCTAGGTTATCCAAACAAATGCTGCTAAGTATGTTAATCTATGTAACTTTATTTGTGTATACCTAAATAAACTTACTTACGATGCCACATGCGCTTGAGTAAGTTTATTCAGGTGTACACAAATACAGTTACAGTTTACATAGATTATCATACATAGCAGCATATGTATAAAAATCCTAGGATAACCCAAAAAAGTCAGGGTGACTTATTTCCATAGGGATCCCTGTATCTGTACCATATGGTGTCCTGTACTGTATGGTACCCTGTACCATATGGTACCCTGCACCATATGGTACCCTGCACCATATGGTACCCTGCACCATATGGTATCCTGTACTGTATGGTACCCTATACATTTATTTATTTATTTATTTATTTATTTAGTAATTTAAGCATACATACAGAGGTACAAAAAATACAGGTAAGAGCAGCATGCCAAAGCCACTTATATGCATAGCATTACGGGCTGGCTTAAAATTAACTTAAGATTAACTAAGCAATGATGAAATCAGTGATAAAACATTATTGTAAACAGATAACTATAAAGCACAAATGAGTATTACAAAGACAGTCATATGGTTGCATGCATTGCTGTACATTCAGTCGAATGGAGTATTCTGTTAGGTAGTGTATTTAAAAAAAATAACAAAGTTAGATTGGGTCCTAGGTTTAACATTTGTGTGATATAATTGTGAGTAACATATAGGATATACAATTTATAAGGTTCAGTTATTCAGTATTTATTTGGTTTTGAGTGAGTAAGTGATCTTTGAGAAGAGACTTGAATTTATAAACAGGTAGTGTTTCTTCTATATTTACAGGTAATGAATTCCAGATTTTAGGGTCTTTTATGTGCACTGAGTTTTTGCATAGCGTGAGATGGACACGAGGAACATCAAAGAGTGATCTGTGCTGTGGAAATTTATTTGGTCCAAATAGTTCCACAGCTCAGATCCAGCATGGCCGTCGGGACGGCCGAGCCGGACGGCCCTTAAACCCTCCCAAACAAACGAAGCATTCTCTGGTTGGCGGTTGTTGGTAAGCTTATTTAATTTATAGATTTACTCTTCAGGGAAGGAGTAGGTAGTTTTACTGGTAGTACACTAATATTAGGTTTACTGAGGCATCTGTAGATAATGATAAAGTAGACCTAAGACCTTAACATAGGTAGTTATAGGCCGATAATGTAGGCAAACACTAGGATAAGTTAGCTAGGGAGAACTGGCAGCCCTAGCTTGATTGAGGAGGCGCGGGTCACAAAGACAGAATAGCGCCCTTCTTACGACAGACACCGACTGGACAAGACGAGCCGTGAACAGCAGTCGGAGCCCCCACGTGTCTTCACATCTGAGACCTGGGAATCTGGTGGAGGCACCTCGATGTACCGTAGATGATCTCCTCCATCAGCCCATACAGTAAGACAAGATCTTCACCTTTTCCCGTAGGTTCTGGCCAGTGTCTTGGGAGATTATGGGTTGAGTTAACTGTGGGCCCGGCGTGCTACAGAGAGAGCATGCCCAGTAAGTACCAGTGTCTCAGAGCCGTCTGAAGCTAGTGTCTGAGTCTGCATAGTTATACTAGGGGATACATACCCTCTTGGATATAGGAATTTCTGAGGTGCAGGCAGGACACTAATTACGATTGAATATTGCAGGAATTAATGCTCCCGGTTGCACGTGGTTTCCGAGGGGAAGTCCAAAGGGGCTAAAGCTAGGCTTAGGAAGTTGAAGATCAGGATATATGCTGCAACACCAAGTAAGTTAGTCCTTTTTACGTGCATGCAGGCGAGGTTTCTTGCAATACCAATCATTTGTGAAAATCTGTTCTATAAGCCACTTGTGAGGCTGAGGTACCCACCTCAGAGCTCAGTGTCAACAGAGTTTGCCAGGGTAGGCGACTCACTTGGAGGCAGTCCACACAAATTTTCACATGTGCCTTGTGTTATGATCATGTGTTCTGTTGAGGTTGGCAAGGAGATGTTTGAGGGGAGGGTTAATATCAGAGTTAAGTGTTCTATGTATGTAATAGGTGCAGTAATAAGTATGGATGTTTTGTATGGTGAGTAGGTTGAGTGTTGAGTGTACAATATAGTACAATGTACCATATGGTACCCTGTAACATATGATACCATGTACCATATGGTCAGTAGGTGGTGCTGGTGCCACGAGGCACCAGCCAAGACTGAGTGGCAATGCAAGTTAGCTAGTGACTCGGCAGTTTCCAAGGCAAAGCGCTTTGTCATCCACCTCAAGGAACATGTCGAGTGGCTGTACATTTGTAAATACAGTGGACCCCCGGTATACGAAGGCATCGGTATACGTTAAATCCAGCATATGATACATTTTAACGCAAAAATCTTGCCTCAGTTCGCATTAAAAAACCCAGTATACGCGATTTGTCCGAAACGCATCCACATGTGAACTGCCCCATGCATGCCAGTGTTTACAAGCTAGCCAGCCAGTGTGCTAGCATCTAAGCATACATTCGGTACATTCCATATTATCACAGTGTTTTTGGTGCTTGTTTCTGCAAAATAAGTCATCATGGGCCCCAAGAAAGCTTCTAGTGCCAACCCTTTGAGAAAAAGGGTGCTAATAACTATTGAAATGAAGAAAGAGATAATTGAAAAGTACAAGAGTGGAGTGCATGTGTCGGAGCTGGCCAGGTTGTATACGAAACCCCAATCAACCATCGCTACTATAGTGGCCAAAAAAACGGCAATCAAGGAAGCTGTTCTTGCAAAAGGTGCAACTGTGATTACGAAACAGTGACCGCAAGTGTTAGAAGATGTTGAGAGACTGTTATTGGTGTGGATAAATGAAAAACAGATAGCAGGAGATATCATCTCTCAAGCGATCATTTGTGAAATGGCTAGGCAGTTGCATGACGATTTGGTAAAGAAATTGCTTGCAACTAGTGGTGATGTGAGTGAATTTAAGGCCCAGCAAAGGTTGGTTTGAAAGATTTAAGATTCGTAGTGGCATACAAGTGTGATTAGGCATGGTGAGGCTGCCAGTTCGGACCAAAAAGCAGCTGAAACATATGTGAAGGAAGTAACCCCGGAAAAGGACTTGACACCTCAAGTCCTAATGGAAGGGGATTCCCCTTCTAAACACTAACACCATCAACACTCTCCTCTCCTCCCATCCCATCGATCATCACCAGATCTTCAATAAAGGTAAGTGTCAGTTTGTGTGTATTAAAATTAATATTTCATGTGGTAAAAAAAAATTTTGTTTTCATACTATTGGGTGTCTTGCACTGATTAATTTGATTTCCATTATTTCTTATGATGAAAATTGATTCAGTTTGCGATGAGCTCTCAGGAACGGATTAATATCGCAAACTGGGGGTCCACTCTATATAATAGAACATTACTAATATACAACATTTTTGCATATTTTTATTGTAAACAATTATTGTAAATGAAATAATGATGAAAATATTAGTGTGTTTATTGTTTTGAATACAACAGTGCCATATAGTACTATATGGTACAATGTACCATATGGTACCATTGCACCCTATGGTACCATATGGTACCATTGTATCATATGGTACCATTGTATCATATGGTACCATTGTACCAAATGGTGCCATTGTATCATATTCTACCATATGGTACCATTGTATCAAATGGTACCATTGTATCATATGGTGCCACTGTACCATATTGTACCATATGGTACCATTATACCATATTGTACCATATGGTACCATTATACCATATAGTACCATTGCACCCTATGGCACCATTGTACCATGTGGTACTATATGGTACCGTTGTATTCAACACAATAACCGCACTAATATTTTCATCATTTTGTTTACAATAAACTTGTAAACAAGTTTTGTAAGCAATATAATGATAAACAAATTAGTGCAGTTATCGTGTTCAATACAATGAGTGTACACTTATGCAATATACATTATACTGGTCTCACAGGCCACAAATGTTACTAGAAAAAGAAAAAAATTAGAAAAGAAAAGAAAAGAAAAAAAGTATAAAAAACGTAAAATAAAAAAATGCGATTTTGCAGAAGTTGCTGATGTTGCCACCACCGGGTCATTTTGGGTCAACTTCCCGCCACTGTATCTCGGGAAGTACTGATCAGAAATTTTTTTTTTGTTTTATTACCTTCACAAAAGTTATTATCTTTAATTCTGTAAGAAAAAATCTTTTTTTTTTTATCAAAATTTCTTGGACACTGGGGCACCCCTTCAGATTTTGGCCTTGGACCCTGAAAGGGTTAATTAATAAAAATAAAAATAAAAAAAAGAAATGTTTTTCAAGTATTAAATTTTAAGAACAGTTATTTGGATTCAATATTGCACTGGTAGTTATACTAGAGCTTATTTGGCAGTACAAGGTATTTAAGAGTATGGAACTACACTAAGATAGTAAATGTGGTATTAAAACAGGTTATGGTAATTAAACAAGTAATAGTAATTAAAATAATGTCAAAAATGTTAAGAGTAAATTGTACTGATAGCAAAAAATGGTATTAAATAATAAATTTAGTAATAGCAATTAATAGTATTTAAAAAATATGGGATTGTAATATGGACAGAAAGTATTTATAAAGCAAATATTTAAGAAAACAGTAGTAATTAAGAAAATTACATAACATAAGGTGACTTATTCTTACTAATAAAATCACATTACTGAGGTAGTTGATTTTTTAATTACTAAGAGATTGTACTGTGAAATCTGTACAATACTGCAGCTAAACATACGCTGCACGTAGGCTTTTAGGTTGGACATTGTTTAGTTATTCTCTGTAAGATTAATACCCCTGAGAAATTGTCATGGTGTACAGTTAACTTACATTTGTTTTCCTAACTAGAATTTTCCCATACCGTGTGAAGCATTGGTGTATTGTGTCATTATTCTCCAGCTTAAGTTTTCTGACTCTATACAGGAGGTTCTGACGTTTTTTGGTGAGACACTCGTTTATGTATACATCTTTCTTTACTTTAATAGATGCAATAATTAAGTCTTTTTTCCTGTCATGTGAGTGGAATCTAAGCATAACACTTTTTCTACCTGGCTTCCTTTATTTCTGACTTTGGTACAATAACACTTGTTTGGTCCTATATGATCTGGAGAGTAATTTCTTTACCGTTTGTTTGGTTCATATCACTGGGAAAAAGTGGACACTAGTTTTTCTTGCTCAGTTTTATCTTCTTGGAGAGTAAAGTAGCCACTGAACTGGTTATTCAAGTTGTTCTTCCATTCTTTTACTGCTTCCTCAACCTTGGTATTAAAAAATATTATTTGTTCAGTATGGCTATCTATGACTGTTAAAAGGGTCTTGCAACAGTTAGTCATTCCTGGTCTTGATAAGTTTTGTTCAAGACTGAGGATTTTGTTCTCGAGTTGTGACATCCTGGTGTCTTGTTTTTCTCCAGCTTATGCTCAATTGAACTGGTGCTCCCACAACGTATTAAGTGGTCCCCAATTTTTTTTCATACTGTGCACACTGAGTGCACAGACCCATTTTTTCATGTCTAGGTACCTCAGGCCTATCGTGCCAAATTTGAAGGAATGAGAAATAAAACACTGATCTACATTCGGAGCACTGCGCACGTGCACGCAGATCTACTTATGGACAGTTTAAGAGTTAATGACAGAGTTCTGTTCCTAAGACAACGTGAGAAGCATACTATAATGGTAGTGGGTTTGTGCCACCTATCTTTGATATTGTTTTAATGTCACCTTTGCACTATTTATAACATTTCTGGTATACAGTGGAACCTCATTTTTCATAATTAATCTATTTCAGAAAGCATGACTCTTATCGAAACTGACGATTTGCAAATCCATTTTCCCTATAAGAAATAATGTAAATCCAATTAATTTGTTCCAGACACCCAGAAGTATCAACAAAAAATTTTTTTTTTTACCTTAAAGAGAGATTTACATGCACAAAAGAATGAACATTCAACATGACAGTTACCTTCATTGAAGGCTGTTGTTGATGAATGGAAGAAAGGGAGGAGAGAGGGAAGAGAGGTTATAGTTTGGAAGGGAAATCCCCCTCCATAAGGACTCTAGGTCACTTCAGGGGTCACTTCCCTAGCTTAAATATAGAATGCCAAAAAATGTAAAGCACTAATAAAATGTATAAATGAGCATTTAACATCACACTTGCCTTTATTGTATAAGGGCTACTGAGAGCATAAGCCATTCATAATGGTGGTGAAGCAGCAGCTGAGGCAGCGGTGTTTTCTGTAGCCCTATATAACTCCAACAACATTGGAGGAGTTGGTAGAATCGCTGAATCACTGAAGAAGGCACCCTCTACTACAATCACAACCACTACCACCCTCTACCACCATCACTACCACCTTCTACCACTATCACAACCACTACCACCCTCTACCACCATCACTACCAACTTCTACTGCCATCACTACTACCCTCTACCACTATCACAACTGAAAGCACCCTCTACCACCATCACTACCACCCTCTACCACTATCACAACTGCTAGCACCCTCTACCACCATCACTACCACCCTCTACCACCATCACTACCACCCTCTACCACCATCACCTTCATATTTTTTGACAAACGTTTTCTTAAATTATATGTGTTTCTCACATTCTTTACCAAAGGGCTGGCACTAGAAGCTTTCTTTGGAGCCATGGTGACTTATTTAGCAGTTGCAAGCACTAAAATGAATGGAATATTATGAAATGTATCATAAGAACTCATGGGATCATCCTCGCTCACTGATAAACAATGGCACACTGGCTTGGGGCTGTATGTACGCATCCCAGACAAGTGACTATTTGCGAGTCAATGTTTTGACGAAAATAACATTACGATTTTTTAAAATTATGACTTTCGAGCCTTACGATTATCGAGGGTCCACTGTATTTTTAAATGTTTATACAGTAGTGTACAGTATATTATATTCAACAGAATAGACGAAATCAGCTCTAATATAAATTTAGGTATGCACGCTGGTCAGAGAGTCCATCGTATTTCCAAGGTGCCAGTAAAGGAGTACGTCACTAAGTGAGGAGAGGCTGTACAGAGACATCATTTTGCATTTTTCAATATATACAACCTATAAACATCATCCGTTCTATGACCTTGCTCACATTTAGATTTGCTCGTTTGCAGAGTCAATTTTCCTCATTTAAATTAACTGAATTGCAATTAATCCATTCCAGTGGAATTCCAGGCACGAAAAAATACTTCAATAATTTCCCTAATATCAACTCTACAGCTTATTTATCTATCACAATTCATCTAATATGACATAATAAACAATATAAATAACATAAAAATCTGATTAGATTTTCTTTGGATTTTTAACCCCAGAGGGTTAGCCACCTAGGATAACGCAAGAAAATCAGTGTGTCATCGAGGACTGTCTAACTTATTTCCATTGGGGTCCTCAATCTTGTCCCCCAGGATGCAACCCACACCAGTTGACTAACATCCAGGTACCTATTTGCTGCTAGGTGAACAGGACAACAGGTGTAAGGAAATGCATTGAAATGTTTCCACCCGCCGGGAATCGAACCCGGGCCCTCCATGTGTGAAGCAAGAGCTTTAACCACCATGCTACCTATATACTGCGCTACAATATACACAAGTACCATCCGACTTACGACCGAGCTTGGTTCCGACCAACTGGTTGTAAGTCAAAATGGACCTAAGTCGAACCTTTGAAAATTGCCGACTTACTGGGTAGGGCATAATGTCAAACCTTTGCTATATAAACTACCAACATAGTACTGTAATGTAATGTACAATCATTATTTCATTCTTTTTACCATAATTTACTTCTATTGATATATTTTAATTATTTATGTACTGTATATTATGTATACATGGTAGTGAACTGTATTGTAAATTTTACATCTCAATTACTGGGAGCGCTTGAGGTTCCTGAACCTGTATTCCCTGAAACGCAGGCGGGAAAGATACATGATTATATACACCTGGAAAATCCTAGAGGGACTAGTACCGAACTTGCACACGAAAATCACTCACTACGAAAGCAAAAGACTTGGCAGACGATGCAACATCCCCCCAATGAAAAGCAGGGGTGTCACTAGCACGTTAAGAGACCATACAATAAGTGTCAGGGGCCCGAGACTCTTCAACTGCCTCCCAGCACACATAAGGGGGATTATCAACAGACCCTGGCAGTCTTCAAGCTGGCACTGGACAAGCACCTAAAGTCGGTTCCTGATCAGCCGGGCTGTGGCTCGTATGTTGGTTTGCGTGCAGCCAGCAGCAACAGCCTGGTTGATCAGGCTCTGATCCACCAGGAGGCCTGGTCACAGACCGGGCAGCGGGGGCGTTGGCCCCCGGAACTCTCTCCAGGTAAACTCCAGGTATGTCACTGTTATCTTTAAGTATTGTTGACACCGTGGAATGGGAGAATACCACTGATAGTGTCATCCTGCCAGAATGTCCTATAACCTATGCCCTAAGTAAAGAGAAACAATTCTGGAACATGTGTAATATGTATCCAGATGGCTGGCTAGCAGGCCAGCTGGCCGGGTGGGTGGTTAGCTGCCTGGCTGACTGAATTTGGCGGTCTCTCTATCTGTATCTCTCTCACAGTTACACATAAGTAAAGTTATCATACATAGCATAAATTACTTAGGATAACCCTAAAAATCCAGACAAAGTGCTATACAGTGAATTTGTGCTCCAGTTCTCATCATCATCATCATCATCATCATCATAAGAAGAAGAAGAAGAAGAAGAAGAAGAAGAAGAAGAAGAAGAAGAAGAAGAAGAAGCAGAAGCAGAAGCAGAAGCAGCAGCAGAAGAAGAAGCAGCAGCAGCAGCAGCAGCAGCAGCAGCAGCAGCAGCAGCAGCAGCAGCAGCAGCAGCAGCAGCAGCAGCAGCAGCCGCAGCAGCAGCAGCCACAGCAGCAGCAGCAGCAGCAGCAGCAGCAGCAGCAGCAGCAGCAACAGCAGCAGCAGCAGCAGCAGCAGCAGCAGCAGCCGCAGCAGCAGCAGCAGCCGCCGCCATTTGACTGTTTCGGTCGTATATATACGTCTTATGAGCCACTGTGTTTGACGTATATACCTTTGAAGAATTTCGAGAGTATATCTACTCTCTGAGCCCGGCCATGGGCCAGGCTCGTCTGGAGCTTGCCTGGTCAACCAGGCTGTTGCTGCTGGAGGCACACTGCCCCACATATCCATCACAGCCTGGTTGATCTGACACATGGTGAAGATACTTGTCTAGTTTCCTCTTAAAGGCTTCTACACTTGTTCCAGCAGTGTTTCTGATATCTTCTGGTAAGATGTTGAAAAGTCTTGGACCCCGGATGTTGATACAGTGTTCCCTTATTGTCCCCACCGCACCCCTCCTCCTCACTGGGTTTATTTTACACTTCCTCCCATATCTCTCACTCCAGTATGTTGTTATGGCAGTGTGCAGATTTGGGATCAAGCCCTCGAGTACCTTCCAGGTATATATTATCATGTACCTCTCTCTCCTCCACTCCAATGAGTACATGTTCAAGCCTTGCAGGCATTCCCAGTAGTTTAGGTGCTTTACTGGCTCAATGTGAGCCATAAACGATCTCTGTATTTGTTCCAGCCCTGATATTTCTCCTGCCTTGAACGGGGCCGTCAGCACTGAGCAATGTTCTAAGTGAGGGAGCACTAGCGATTTGAAGAGTGTCACCATTGGCATTATTTCCCTTGTTTTGAAAGTTCTCAATACCCACCCCATCATCTTCCTGGCTGTCGTGATCTTTGTCTTGTTATGGTCTTTCAAAGAAAGGTCTGCTGACATAATTATTCTTAGGTCTTTTACGTGTTCCTTATGTTCTATTTGGTGACCCTCTTGAATTTTGTATATAGTGATCCTTTTGAGTTCTTCATTCTTTCCATACCTAAGCAGCTGGAACTTACCACCATTGAATGTCATGTTGTTCTCCACTGCACACTGGAAAACCCTGTTTATGTCTTCCTGTACTTTTTCAGGGTCCTCTACCGTACTGGCTTTCATGCTTATTTTAGTGTCATCTGCAAATGATGATACAAAAGTGTGCCGGGTGTTTTTGTCTATGTTTGCTATGAGGATGAGGAACAGCAGAGGTGCTAGGACAGTGCATTGGGGCACTGAGCTTTTGACCTTGCTGATGCTGAATCTTGCCCTGTTCACTACTAGTTTTTGTGTTATGTGTGTTAGGAAACCGAAAATCCATCTGCCTACCTTCTCCGTAATGCCCATGGCCTTCATTTTGTGCACTATCACTCCATGATCGCATTTGTCAAACGCCTTTGCAAAATCTTTGTAAATCACATCTGCATTTTGGTAGTCTTTCCAGTGCCTCCGTAATTCTGTCATAATGGTTCAGCAGCTGTGACAGACATGCCTGTCCTCCTCTAAAACCATGCTGGTTTGGATTATGTTGGTTGTGCTGGTCCATGAAATTTGTAACCTGCCGTCTCATCACTCTTTCGAAGATTTTTATGATGTGAGAGGTTAGGGCTACTGGTCTGTAATTTTTAGCTAGTGCTCTACTACCTCCCTTATGCAAAGGAGCTATGTCTGCACTCTTTAAGGCCTCCGGTATTTCACCTAGTTCTAAGCTCTTTCTCCAAAGAATACTGAGGGTTCATGCTAGTGGTACTTTGCGCTTCTTTATAAATAGAGCATTCCATGAATCTGGTCCAGGTGCTGAGTGAGTGAGCATGTTTTCCATTTCTTTTTCGAAATCTATGGGATTTGTACTAATGTCAGTTAGTTGGTCTGTGCAGCCTTCTTCTGGAGTGAAAAATATTTCTGCATTTTCTACCTTACTGTCAATTATAGGGTTGCTGAAAACTGACTCGTACTGTTCTTTTAGGATTTCACTCATTTCCTGTTCGTCGTCAGTAGTGGTCCAATTCTACAGGTAGTTCTTAGCTTGGATTTTGTGTAGGAATAGAAATATTTTGGGTTTCTTGCAATATCCTGTATGAGCCTTTGTTCCCTTTGTACTTCTTCTGTGAGGTATGACATCCTAAGTTTTTGCTCTAATTCAGTGATCTCTCTGCTAAGTCTATCTTTCCTCTGTTGTGGCATATTTGTGTTTTTAAGCAGTTCAGTAATCCGTTTTCTTCTTCTGTACCATCTCCTATGCTCTCTCTCTATAGCTGATCTTCCTCTGGGTTTCCTCAATGGTACATGTTTCATACATACTTTGTATGCTTCTGTATTCAGCTTCTCTAGGCACTGGTGGGGATTTAAGGTGCTCATGTATGATTTCCAGGGAATGTCAGAGAGCTCTTAGTGTATTTTTTCACAGTCAGTTCTATGGTTTCCTACCCCTGATGCAGTTTCCTACCCCTGAGTTAATATTAGTTTAAACATCTATGATGTTATGATCAGAGTAAATAGTTTTGGAAACTGTTATGTCTCTGATCAATTCCTCGTTGTTTGTGAATATGAAATCCAGGGTATTTTCATTTCTATTGGGATCAATTACCTGTTGGTTTGAAGAGTATTTTTCAAAAGCCTCATTAGTTCCCTGGTATGTACCTGTTGAGCCAAGGTGCTTTCCAGAGATATTTCTGGTATAACATTACGTTGCACCATCTTCCATTTTACACGAGGGAGATTAAAATCTCCAAAGAGTAAAATATTTGGAGTAGGATTTTCTAGCCTATTCAGATAACTATCTTACTCAACTGATCTGTGAATTCCTCAGCAGTTGCTGGTGGTGGTTTGTACACTAGGATAATTACCAAATTCCTATTTTCAACTTTAATGCCTAGAATTTCAACTACAGGTTCACCATCACAAATCCGGCAATCAGTTATTCGGTTCCTTCAGTTATTCGGCACTAATTTTGGCTAGCATAATTTCAAATTTCCAGGATTGCCACACCAACCTGCTGGTACTGTTTGGTGGCGCTACTTGCTGCATAAATCATTCTAATTTCTTTTTCTCCATTTATTGTTTTAACCTGCTTACTTTTAGCCCTAACCATGGTTCCAATGAATAAAAGAAATGCTTCTCATTATGTAAAGCACCTACACAGTACATTATCCATTAAAGATAAGGTGGCTTTGAAGCCACTGTCGGTTGCCATGAGTTCAGTCTCATAATGCAGGAGAATGTGCTTTATTATTACGCTAATATCAACACTACAGCTTATTTGCGTATCACGATTGATCTAATATGACATAAGAAACAATATAAATATCATAAAACATGTTAAATACTCCAGAATAAATAATATTTGGCATAACAATGAGCAGTTCTACGGAGGTATGAAGAGGATATGGTAAACAAATACCATTCTCCTATACTTGTCTTGGGGGCTTATATTAGAGAAAACGGAGTGTAGCACAGGGTTAACTATGATATACACTCGTACTCCACCATAAACATGAAACAAAAAAGTTATTTTCTCTCTATAGATTATCACACACAGCAGCATATGTGTAGAGAACCTAGGATAACTCAAAAAAAAAGTCAAGGTGGCTTATTTTTAGTACCTGGCTTGGGTTAGCCATATATGATTTTTGGTAAATATTCAATTCCCAGCCAGGGTAGAAACATTAGGTGTGTTTCTTTACACCTGTTGTCTATGTTTACCCATCAGTAAATGGGTACCTGGGTGTTAGTCAACTAGTGTGGGTGTTATCCTGGGACACTGACCTAATTTGCTTGAAATACTCTGCATAAGTAGTATGTCACTGATGTCAGCTAGGCCTGTATACCTTGTACATGTACGTGTAGTAAATAAAGATATTATTATTATTATTACAGTGGACCCCGGGTTGACGATATTTTTTCACTCCAGAAGTATGTTCAGGTGCCAGTACTGACCGAATTTGTTCCCATAAGGAATATTGTGAAGTAGATTAGTCCATTTCAGACCCCCAAACATACACGTACAAACGCACTTACATAAATACACTTACATAATTGGTCGCATTCAGAGGTGATCGTTATGCGGGGGTCCACTGTATTATTATTATTATTATTATATTATTTTCTCAGTTGTTTGTTGGGTTATTTTATTCAAACTTGGGCAATGTATGATGGAAAGATACTTCTTCACATACACCAAAAATGAAAGAAATCAGACCATAAATAGTGGAGTTCACTTCTCAGCCATTAGTGGCTGCTTAGCAGTATATTTTTGTATGGTTGTTATGGTTATACAGTGTATCCTCATTTTTTTGGTCTCATTTGATAGAATGAAAGATATATTACAGAAATAGATATGATTTTGATTGCTGTCATGATGAAAAGTACCTTGAAATTGCGCTCTCAGTAGCGAAAATGTTCTATTCTTTAGCGAAGCTCAAGAGTAAACAAGTGACGTCACCGTCCAATACGGAGTCAAGAATGGGTTGATATTATTTATACAATTATTATAATAATGCAGCAGTCTGCATAACAGTAAATCTTCTATTTTTTTTTTCTGAATAAAAATTCCAAATGGTAAGCAAGAGTAATATAAGAGGGGCCTGTAGCAGTGACTAATGAAAGTAGAAAATGTTATTTTGTGCCAAAAATTTTGTTTATTCGGATTATTTTGAATTGGCATCTGTTGAAATTTGTGTGATATCGGCCAAATTGCCAATTTCTGACCACTTTATTGGGTAGTTGAAATAAGTGAATGGGCAGTTTCTTGTACTCAGTTGACAGACTAGAAGTAAATAAGTTTATTCAGGTTTTACACAAATGCAATTACATGGGATTATCATACATATCAGTGTATGTACAGAGAACCTAGGATAACCCAGAAAAGTCAGACAAAGTGACTTATTTCCAGTACCTGGCTTCGGCTTGCCATATATGGTTTTTGATAAATATTTTTTTTTCTCGGTTGTTTGTTGGGCTATCTCATTGAAACTTGGGCAATGTATGATGGAAAGATGCCTCTTAACGTACAACAAAAATAAAAAAGATGGACGATAAATAAGGGAGCTAACTTCTCAGCCATTAGCCGCCTCTTTGCAGTATATTTTCGTATGGTTTTTATGATTGTATTCTCATTTTTTTGGACTCATTTGATATAATGGAAGATATATTACAGAAATAGACATGATTGTGATTGCTTTCATAACGAAAAGTACCTTGAAATTGAGCTCAAAGTAGCAGAAATGTTCGAATTTTGCCGATGTTCAATGAACTGTGTAAGCCAAGTTGGTTAATTTTATTAAGTTTATTCTAAACTAACCACTCTGTAATTCAGCAAACTCAGTAATCCGGCACACTACAGGTCCCAATGATGCCGGATTTGTGATGGAGGACCTGTATATCATTCGTAGAATTCAGCAATTCTGTGCAACAGAAAGTATCCTTTACATAGATTCCTACTCCTCTCTGTGACCTATTGATTCTATCACGTCTATACATGTTGTAGTTTTCCATCTTTATCTCTCCGTCCAAAACACCCCTTGTATGTGTTTCTGAAAAAGGCTCCGAATGTGGCATTCGCTTCTGTTAGGAGCCCACTGACATAACTAACTTTGTCATTTTTATCTGATTTCAAACACTGCATATTTGCAAATATGAAGCAGGAATTACCAAGTGGGATGTTTTGTCTCGCTTTGTGTTTCATTAGTACCACTGGTGGTGTACTACCTGGTATGTCCCCTGGTGTACCCACCCCTGGTTTCTCCAGTACTGGCTTCACGTTTGTTTGCTTATTCGGCCTTGATGGGCTGAGGCCTGGTTTGGTACGCCCCATTTTACTGCCCACCTGTCCTCTCTGCACCATTCCCCTGTTTATCTTTTACTTTGTTTTGATCTTTTCTCTTTTTGTCTAAAAAAGAATGCTGTTCAATTTCTCTTTCTCTGCTAACTCTGTAGCACCACGTTCCTTTTACATGATGGTCTGGGCAGCTCAGGTCATAACATTCTCTGGACTGCGTTGAAGCTTTACACATTACTGGATGGAATTATTATTATAATCAAGGGGGAAGCGCTAAACCCGGAGGATTATACAGCGCCTGGGGGGGGATGTGGAAGGCATTCAGGCTTAATTCGGGGAACTGGAGCACAGATCCAATTCCCTAAATCAAGGGCCCCTCACCAACATCAAGGAAACTTCCTTGAGGGGTACTGGATGGAAGTACCTGCACTCTTTGTTGAAACGACACTTTCCCTTCCTCAAAATGTTCGCACATTTTCTGGTGTGTTTATTCCAACAATCTCTGTTATATAGGCACATACCTTTAGCATAATAACTGCAAATGTTCTGACTACCTATATTTATTGGTTCTGTGTCATTCCCAAGTTCTTCCACCTGATCTGAGTTTCCTTGTTCACTTTCTTCTAGGCTAATTTCTTCCCTTTGCTCATTTTTCTTTGTTCCTGTTCTGGCTTTCTCATCCTCCCTTCCCCTTTCCGTTATGTTATGTATCCCTGTTTCCTCCTTTTCCAACTGTATGATGTTTTCTACTCTTACTCTTACTTCCATTCCTTGGTTCTTACCTCTATTTGCATTTTCCTCCTTTTCTTGTTTCTTTTCCCCTGTTTTCTACTCTTTGTATAACTCTGGCAAGCTCCTTAGAAACTTCCTTACGCTTTCTAGGTTTTCACTTTTCAGTAACTCTCTTATGCTTAACCAGCTGTCCCTTTCACTGCGGCAAATCCAGAAACGACTTTCTTGTTTTTGGTCATTTGTCATGGTTGCATGAAGCTTTTTACATGATATATGTGATGTTTTACTGCATATTTCACAATCAGTACCCCTCATGTTTCTCCGAAAGATTTTTTCACACATACAACAGCCCTTATTCCTGGCCATCATTACTTTTAAACAGGTGTATGTGTTGGACGGTGTATTTATTATGTGCGGCTGGTGGTGGCATGGCTGGTAGGTGGGGTGGGCTGGGCGGTGGGTATCCCTGGGTAGAGAGTAGGGACAATAGGAGGAGGGGGCTGTGCAGTGGAGTGGTAAGCTGGGAGATAGGGGTCTGTCTAAAGAAGGTGAGGGTGTGAGGAGGGGGGCTGGGGGTGGGATTGTTGGATTGGTGGTATTGGATCCGGGGGATGGGTGGAGGAATGAGGCAGGGGCTGGGAGGTGGGGTGTGGGTGGCACTTGCGCACTTGTTCCCATATAATTATACCATAGTTTTACACTACACTCGGGATTAAAAGGATTAACTCTTATCTATAAGTTCAGTTTACTATATCACTGCCTATTTATATCCTTTTTTCCTCATTATAACACTTGTACGATAGTTTGCACTTCACTGTCACCTCTGACAATTATTATTTTTTTGGGGGTGCAGGTGGTCGACCCATGCACTATATTCTCTATATTCCTTATGAAATGAGAAACAGTCCTTCGGTACAAAACACGACCCACTGTGTGGTAACTAACTAACTATGTCTCGGTATCCTAGTCTATTCGTTATATGTGGTAACTCGAACCTTCATGTATCTCTTGTCACATGTCAACACCAGGACAAGTAGATTGCCCCACCACTGCCACACTTCACTATTTTTTTTTTCCTTTTATTTTATCACTGGTATTTTGTCACTGCTGCACAATGGTTATTTCAAGGATATACACTGCATTCGTTCAAGATACACTTTTCACTATACTATACTGGGATCGTTGATTTATATATATGCTCATGAATTCTAGCGGCTTCAAATCAAGCAAGAGAAAGCTGGTAGGCCCACATGTGAAAGAATGGGTCTGTGTGGTCAGTGTTCACCATATAAAAAGAAAACCTGCAGCACACAGTGCATGAGAAAAAAAAAAAACTCTGACAATTTTTTTAACCCTTTCAGGGTTTTGGCCGTACTAGTACAGCTTACGAGCCAGGGTTTTTGACGTACCAGTACGCCTAAATTCTAGCGCCCTCAAATCTAGTGAGAGAAAGCTGGTAGGCCTACATATGAAAGAATGGGTCTATGTGGTCAATGTGCATGGTATAAAAAAAAAATCTGCAGCACACAGTGGGTAATGATAAAAAAAACTGACCGTGTTTTTGGATTAAAACAGCAACTTTGCACTGTATTTTCGTATGGTATTGTTGTATTCTAGTTTTCCTGGTCTCATTTTATAGAATGGAAGACATATTACAGAAACTGAGATGATTTTGACTGGTTTTACAAAGAAAAGTACCTTGAAATTGATCTCAAAGTAGCAGAAATGTTCGATTTTTACCAAAGTTCAAAAGTAAACAAATCATGCTATGCGTCCAATACATGTCAACTGGTGAGTCTAATATTCTTTCACAAGTGCGCTGATATTATTTATACCATTTCTACACCAATGCAGTAGTCTGCATAACAGTAAATCTTCTATTTTTTGTGAGAATAAAAATTCAAAGTGGAAAGCAAAAGAATGTAAGAGGGGCATGGGGATGTGACTAATGAACAGAGGAAATGTTATTTTAGTGCCAGCAATGTCTTTCTCGTTTATTCTGAACCCTATTCGGAAACTGTCAGACACTGCAACTTCTTGGGATCTTGATACTTGGGAATTCTTCGCTTGCCTAACCCTTGGACACGACCTACTTCCACACCGGACAAATGTGACACCACCTACGACTGCTGCACCTCTCCTGCCAATCGGTTTATAAGCTGCTTCTCCGCTCATATGCTGTATTCTGTTCAAGTTTGATGGACTGACCACATCGACTCAAGGTTGAGGGACTGATTACCTCATTCTCCTCCTGTTCTTCAAGTTTATCCTTTGTATGGACTGATGAAGCCACTGTGTGGCAAAACGTTTCCTCAATAAAGATACCCAAGAGTTGCACATGTATCTAATTTAACAATGTTCATTTATACATTTTATTAGTGCTTTACATTTATTTCGCATTTTTTCTGCATGTAAATCTATATTTATGCTAGGGAAGTGACCCCTGAAGTGACCTAGAGTCCTTATGGAGGGGGATTCCCCTTCCAAACAATAACCTCTCTTCCCTCTCTCCTCCTCCCTGTCTTCCATTCATCAACAACAGCCTTCAATAAAAGTAACTGTCATGTTGAATGTTCATTCTTTTGTGCATGTAAATCTATCTTTTAGGTAAAAAAAAAGTTGTTGTTGATACTTCTGGATGTCTGGAGCGAATTAATTGGGTTTACATTATCTCTTATGGGGAAAATTGATTCGAAAATCATCTATTTCGATAATAGTCCCACTTCCAGGAATGGATTAAGGACGATAATTGAGGGACCACTGAATTATTATTTTGTTATATTATTTTATTATTATGTACTATTATAATATTATTATACCTACCATCCGACTTACGACCAAGTTCGGTTCCGAGAAACCGGTCGTAAGTTGAAATGGTCGTAAGTCGAACTTTACTACTGAATATCAACAAAACATTTTTGTAATGACTTTATTTTATTGTTTTATTTTGGTATTTCATGTTTTACTTTACTTTTTATGTTGTTAGTACTGTATTTCATACTGTAAGGTTTAGGATAAACACTGTGTACAACACAAATAGTTGTTTATTTCCCAGAAATTTGGTATAAAAAACACGGTCGTAAGTCAAGTGCTCATAAGTCGAGCAGGTCGTAAGTCAGATGGTAGGTGTATATTATACACAATTATTGTTATGTATTATCATTATTATTAGTATAAATAAAAATAATAATAACAATAATAATAATAATAATAAAAATGGGTCTATGAAAGATGAGGTGAATCATAGAATTAATGAGGGGAAAAGGGTGAGTGGTGCACTTAGGAGTCTGTGGAGACAAAGAACTTTGTCCTTGGAGGCAAAGAGGGGAATGTATGAGAGTATAGTTTTACCAAAGCTCTTATATGGGTGTGAAGCATGGGTGATGAATGTTGCGGTGAGGAGAAGGCTGGAGGCAGTGGAGATGTCATGTCTGAGGGCAATGTGTGGTGTGAATATAATGCAGAGAATTCGTAGTTTGGAAGTTAGGAGGAGGTGCGGGATTACCAAAACTGTTGTCCAGAGGGCTGAGGAAGGGTTGTTGAGGTGGTTCGGACATGTAGAGAGAATGGAGCGAAACAGAGTGACTTCAAGAGTGTATCAGTCTGTAGTGGAAGGAAGGCGGGGTAGGGGTCGGCCTACAAATGGTTTTTAATACTTGATGTGCTGTTGGAGTGTGAGCAAAGTAACATTTATGAAGGGGTTCTGGGAAACTGGCAGGCCGGACTTGAGTCCTGGAGATGGGAAGTACAGTGCCTGCACTCTGAAGGAGGGGTGTTAATGTTGTAGTTTATAAACTGTAGTGTAAAGCACCCTTCTGGCAAGACAGTGATGGAGTGAATGATGGTGAAAGTTTTTCTTTTTCGGGCCACCCTGCCTTGGTGGGAATCGGCCAGTGTGATAATAAAAAAAAAATAATATATTATTATTATTATTATTATTATTAATTTAGGGACCTGGAACACAGATCAAATTCCCTAGATAAAGAGCCCCTCACCACATACGTAAATACTACACCTACCATCCGACTTACAACCTGCTCGACTTACGACGACTCGACTTACAACCGTGTTTTTTATGCCAAATTTCTGGGAAATAAACATGTGTTTGTGTTGTACACAGTGTTTATCCTAAACCTTAAAGCATAAAATACAGTACTAACAGCATAAAAAGTAATGAAAAACAAGAAATACCAAATAAAACAATAAAATAAAGTCATTACAAAAACGTTATTTTGATATTCAGTAGTAAAGTTCGACTTACGACCATTTCGACTTACGACCGGTTTCTCGGAACCGAACTCGGTCGTAAGTCAGATGGTAGGTGTACTACTACTACTAATACTAATACTAATAATAATAATATTAATAATCATTATTATAACAATAATAATGCAATATAATAGTAATAATAACAGTAAGGAGAAACTTGAAAAGGCTGCCAGTAGTTGGCACCACCATCAGCAAAACTAGAGTGGAACCTTTACTTGCGAGCACATCCACGTGCGATTTTTTTCCAAATACGAGCAGTTGATGGCTCGATTTTTTGCTTCCATATGCAAGCAAAATTTCCATAAGCGAGCAGATCTCAAGGGAGGTTCCTTGACGCTGGTGAGGGGTTCTTGCTCTTGATCTAGGGAATTGTATCTCATTTGTTTGTTGGACTATCTTATTGAAACTTGGGCAATGTATGATGGAAAGATGCTTCTTAACGTACACGAAAAATGAAAGAAATCGGAGCATAAATAATGGAGTTCACTTCTCAGCAATAAGCCACCCCTTAGCGGTATTTTTTCGTATGGTTTTTATGTTTGCCTTCTCATTTTCTTTGGTCTCATTTGATAGAATGGAAGATATATTACAGAAATAGATATGATTTTGATTGCTTTCACGATGAAAAGTACCTTGAAATTGAGCTCAGCATAGGAGAAATGTTCGATTGCTTGGCTATGTTCTAGAGTAAACAAATGACGTCACTGTCCATTCCAATAAGCAGTCGTGAATGAGTTGACATTATTTATACAATTATTGCAATAAGGCATAACAGTAAATCTTATATTTTTTTGTGTGAATAAAAATTACAAATTATTTATATTGTAACAATAATAATAATAATAATAATAATAATAATAATAATAATAATAATACAGTGGACCTCCGAGTTTCGGCAGCCTCGACTTTCGTGAAATTCGACCTTCGGTGAGTATTTTTGGAAAAATTTGGCCTCGAGTTTCGTGAAAAAACACGTGTTTCGGCGACCGTCCGGTACCCATCCGCCTGTCACCACGTACACAAAGCCAGTCTCCCACGCCATTCATGCTCAGTGTGCCATTGTTTACCAACACGTAACCATCACCCTGCGTGTTCTTACATAATAATCCATTGTTTTTTGTGATTACAACTGCTAAATAAGTCACCATGGGCCCAAGGAAAGCTAGTGCAAGCCCTTTAGTAAAGAAAGTGAGGAACACGATCGAATTCAAGAAGGAAATCATTGAAAAATATGAGAGTGGAGTGTGTGTTACAGAGCTTGCCAGGATGTACGGCAAGCCCCATTCAACCATCACTTCGATCGTGGTGAAAGGAAAGGAAATAAAGTGTGCTGTTGTTGCAAAAGGGGTGGATATGCTGACAAAAAGGAGATCACAAATCCTCGAAGAAGTGGAGAGGTTATTGTTGGTGTGGATTACCGAAAAATAGTTAACAGGAGATAGTGTTATGCAGTTGATAATATGTGAAAAGGCAAGGCAGTTGCATGACGGTCTCGTAAAGAACATGCCTGCAACAAGTGGTGATGCTTGTGATTTTAAGGCCAGCAAAGGTTGGTTTGAAAGATTTAAGAAGCGTAGTGGCATTCACAGTGTGATAAGATCATGGTGAGGCTGCCAGTTCTGATAAAATTGCAGCTGAGAAGTTTGTTCAGGAGTTTAAGGAGTGCATAGACACTGGAGAATTCAAACCCCAACAAGTGTTTGTGACGAAACAGGCCTCTTTTGGAAGAAAATGCCGAAGAGGATCTACATCACGCAGGAGGAAACGGCACTCCCAGGACACAAACCTATGAAAGATAGGCTTACTCTCATGTTTTGTAGTAATGCTAGTGGGGATTTTAAAGTGAAGCCTTTACTGGTGTATCACTCTGAAAATCCCAGAGTGTTCAAGAAATACAGTGCTGCCAAAAGTAATTTGTGTGTGATGTGGAAGGCTAACAGTAAGGCATGGGTCACAAGGGATATTTTCCAAGACTGGTTTAATGAAGTGTTTGGCCCCAGTGTGAAGAAATACCTCCTGGAAAATAAACTGTCACTCAAGTGCCTCCTGGTAATGGACAATGCTCCTGCTCATCCTCCAGACTTGGAAGAGCAAATAGTGGAGAAGTTTAGTTTCATCACAGTGAAGTTCTTGCCCCCTAATACAACTCCTCTCCTCCAGCCCATGGACCTGCAGGTCATTTCAAACTTCAAAAAACTCTACACCAAAGCAGTGTTTCAAAAGTGCTTTGAAGTGACCTCAGACACTGAATTGACCCTAAGAGAGTTCTGGAAAGATCACTTTAATATCCTCCATTGCATAAACCTTATAGGTAAGTCTTGGGAGGCAGTGACTTCCAGGACTTTGAACTCTGCTTGGAGAAAACTGTGGCCAGATTGTGTACAAGAGAGGGATTTTGAAGGGTTTGTGGCTGACCCTAAGGAACCTATGCCAGTTGTGGAAACTATTGTGGCATTGGGGATGTCCCTGGGGTTGGAGGTGAGTGGTGAGGATGTGAAAGAGTTGGTGGAGGACCACAGGGAAGAGCTAACCACTGAAGAGCTGCAAGAGCTTCATCTGCAACAGCAAGAGATCACAGCTCAGGAAACTGCTGCAGAGGAGGAGGAAGAGAGATGAAGGAAGGTGCTTTCTTCAAAGATTAAGGACATTTGTGCAAAGTGGACAGAAGTGCAAACCTTTATGGATGAACTTCACCCTAACAAAGCTGTTGCAGGCCATATTGGCAACATGTACAATGACAGTGTTGTGTCCCACTTCAGGGAATCTTAAAGAAACGCCAGAAGCAGACCTCTCTGGACAGATATTTTGTGTGACAGGGGTCCATTGACTCTCAAGCTGGTCCCAGTGGCATTAAAAGAAGAAGAGAAGTAACCCCAGATATGGACTTCATACCTGAAGTCCTAATGGAAGGAGATTCTCCTTCCAAAAAATAGTGTACACCTTCCTTCTATCCCCTCCTCCCATTTTCCATCCACACAGAAGTCTTCAGTAAAAGTAAGTGTAATGTTATTATTATTATTATTTTAATTGCATGTACTTGATTTCTGATTGTTTTCATTATGTAAATGTTTATTTAATTTGAAAAAAAATATTTTATTTTAATATTTTTGGGTGTCTGGAATGGATTAATTTTATTTCCATTATTTCTTATGGGGAAAATGGTTTCGAGTTTCGTGAATTTCAACTTTCGCGGGCTCTCTGGAACGGATTAATCATGAAACTCAGGGGTCCACTGTAATAGTAATAATAATAATAATAATAATAATAATATAATAATAATAATAATAATAATAATACATATAAAAATAATAGTATAATATAATACAATAACAATAATAATACTAATAATAATAATACATATACAATAATAATGTACTACATAATAATTATAATAACAGACAGCTTCAAAAGGCAGTCACTAGATGGCAGTGTTTACCACAACAAAGAGGAAGCAGTTGTGGCCGCCTCCACCTGTTACATAATCATATGTTTTATTCATTCTAGAGTATATATCAGGTTTCTATGTTATTTATATTGTTTATTATTTCATATTAGATGAACTGTGATAGATAAATAAACCATAGAGTTGATGATAGCAAAATATTCAAGAGTATTTTGTCCAGTCTCCAGACAAGCTCTCGTCCACCGCCGACACCACCCATACCACTGTGTGAATTACATATTTTATTCATTTTAGAGTATGTATCAGGTTTCTATATAATTTATATTGTTTATTATGTCATATTAGATGAAGTGAGATAGATAAATAAGCCATAGAGTTGACATTAGCGAAATTATTGAAGTACAGTGGTCCCTCGTTTTTCGTAATTAATCCGTTCCTGGAAGTGTGACTATTATCGAAATTGATGATTTTCGAATTGATTTTCCCCATAAGAAATAATGTGAATACAATTATTTCATTCCTGGCACCCAGAAGTATTAAAACAAAAAAAATTTTTATATGAAATATAGATGTATTACATAAACAATATATTGGGACATGATGAATGAAACATTAACAGCATAACACTTACCTTTATTGGTGATTCTTCTTAGTGTATGGAAGATTGGAGGAGGAGAGAGATTGGATTAGTTACTGTTTGGAAGGGGAATCCCCTTCCATCAACACCTCAGGTACTACCAAGTCCTTTTCTGGGGTTATTTCTCTTCTCTGTTTCTTAATGCCACTAGGACCAGCTTGAGAGTCACTGGAGTCCTGTCTCACAAAAAATCTGTCCAGAGAGCTCTGTTTCTGGCATCTCTTTAAAATTTCCCTAAAATGGGCCAAGACTTTCACTGTACAAGTTGCCAATATGGCTTGCAACAGCCTTGTCAGGGTGATGTTTCTCCATAAATCTTTCCATCCTACCCCACATTTCAAAAATCTCCTTAATTCCTGAAGAAGACAACTTCTTCCATCTTTCTTCCTCCTCCTCTGCAGCAAGATTCTGAGCTGCGATCTGTTCCTGTTCCTGCTGAAGCTCTTGCAGCTCCTCAGTGGTTAGCTTTTTGTTGTGGTCCTACACCAACTCTTCCACATCCTCCAAATTCACATCCAACCCCATGGAACTCCCCTATGCCACAATAGATTTCACAACTGATATAGGCTCATCAGGGTCAGCCACAAACCCTTCAAAATCCCTCTTGTGGACACAATCTGGCCACAATTTTCTCCAAGCAGAGTTCAAAGTCCTGGTAGTCACTCCCTCCCAAGCTTTACCTATAAGGCTTATGCAATGGAGGATACTGAAGTGTTCTTTCCAAAAATCTCATAGGGTAAATGAGTGTCTGAGGTCGCATTAAAGCACCTTCGAAACATTGCTTTGGTGTAGAGTTTTTTAAAGTTTGCAATGACCTGCTGGTTCATGGGCTGGAGGAGAGGAGTGGTATTAGGGGGCAAGAACTTTACTGTGATGAACCCAAATTCCACCACAATTAGGTCATCCAAGTTTGGAGGATGAGCAGGTGCATTGTCCATTACTAGGAGGCACTTGAGATCCAATTTCTTTTCCAGGAGGTAATTCTTCACACTAGGGCCAAACACTTCATTGAACCACTCGACGAAAATTTCCCTCGTGACCCATGCCTTATTATTAGATTTCCAAAACACACACAATTTACTCTTCACAACATTTTTTGCCCGAACACTCTGGGATTTTCAGAATGGTACACTAGTAACAGCTTCACTTTGAAACCCCCACTAGCAATAGCACAGAACATGAGCGTCAGCCTGTCTTTCATAGGCTTGTGTCCTGGCAGTCCCTTTTCCTCCTGAGTAATGTAGGTCTTCTTTGGCATTTTCTTCCAAAAGAGGCCTGTTTTGTCACAACTGAACACTTGTTCAGGTTTCAGTCCTTCAGCCTCTATGTACTCCTTGAATTCACTTACGAATTTTGTAACTGCAATTTTGTCCAAACTGGCAGCCTCACCATGCCTTATCACACTGTGTATGCAACTATGGTTCATAAATCTCTCAAACCAACCTTTGCTGGCCTTAAATTCACAAATATCAGTATTCGTTGCAGGCAATTTCTTTACCAGATCGTCATGCAACTGCCTAGCCTTTTCACTAATAATCAACATCATAAGACTATCTCATGCTAATTGATTCTCGTTTATCCACACCAATAATAACTTCTCAACATCTTCGATTACTGGTGATCTCATTTTTGTCAGCGTATTTACTCCCTTTGAAACAACAGCGTCCTTGATTTCCTTTTTCTTGGCCATGATGGAAGCTATGGTTGTATGGGGTTTGTTATACATCCTGGCCACTTCTGCCACACGTACACCACTTTCATATTGTTCAATGGTGTTTTTCTTACATTCAATCATATTTCTCACCTTCTTTACCAAAGGCTTGGCACTAGGAGCTTTCTTTGGAGACATGGTAGCTTATTTAGCAGTTGCAAGCACTAAAATGAATGGAATATTATGAAATATTTCGTATGAACAAGTTAGGGGACCATCACTTTCTGGTAAACAATGGCACACTGGCTGGGAAGAGAGGGCAAGGCGGCTCAGAGCCGTGAGTACTTGTCCCGGACGAACGATGATTAGCGAGTCACACGACGATTTGTGAGCCAATGTTTTGACAAAAATAACATTACGATTCTCGAGCCTTATGATTATTGAGGGACCACTGTACAGAATTCCACTGGAACGGATTAATTGCATTTCAATTAATCTAAATGAGGAAAATTGACTCTGCAAACGAGCAAATCCAGTTGTGAGCAAGGTCATGGAACGGATTAAACTCATAAGTAGAGGTTCCACTGTACACTTTGTACACTTAGTACACTTTGCACCTGTCTAGATTTAATTAAGTAGTCTTAAGTAAGCATTCCTACCTGAAATGCCCCGGCTTTCTTTGCTCCAGTCATATTATGATATGTAAACACACACTGTAGCCTTTGCAAAGAAATATATATTTTAATTATTTATTTAACCCTTTGACTATTTTGGTGATATGTATACGTCTTACGAGCCACCGTTTTTGATGTATATATACTCAAATTCTAGCGGCTTCAAATCAAGCAGGAGAAAGCTGGTAGGCCCGCATGTGAGAGAATTGGTCTGTGTGGTCAGTGTGCATCATATAAAAAATCCTGCAGCACGCAGTGCATAATGAGAAAAAACTACGACCATTTTTTTAATTAAAATGCCGAATTCGTGGTCTATTTTAGTATAGTATTTATGGCTGTATTCTCGTTTTCTTGGTCTCATTTGATAGAATGGAAAACATAATATAGAAATAGAGCTGATTTTGATTGGTTATACTCTGAAAAGAACCTTGAAATGGAGCTCAAAGTAAGGGAAATGTTTGATTTTGCCGATGTTCAAAAGTAAACAAATGATGTCATTTTCTAATAAATGTCTAAGTAGCCATTCTAATATGCAGTCATGAATGGGTTGACATTATTTATACAATTATTACAATATTGCAGTAGTCTGCATAACAGTAAATCTTCTATTTTTTGTTAGAATAAAAATTCAAAATAGAAAGCAAGAGTAATATCAGAGGGGCCTGGAGATGTGAGTGATGAACAAAGAAAATGTTATTTTAGAGCCAGGAATGTCTGCATTGTTCATTCTGGACCCTATTTTGAAATTATCATATTTTTTAATTTTCATGAAATTGGCCAAATTGCAAATTTCTGACCACATTATTGGGTAGTTGAAACCGGTAAATGGGCAGTTTCTTGTACTCAATCGATAGAAAAATTGGAGTTCTAAAGAAATAGCTATGAGTTTGGTCGACTGTAACAATGGAATTAGCCGAAAATATTGCTCAAAGTGGGCGAAATCATCAATTCATAAATATCGCTGAGGTCGCTAACTTTGCAAGAGCGTAATTCTATCAGTTTTTCATCAAATTTCATTCTTTTGGTGTCAATACAATCGGGAAAAGATTCTCTCTCATTTCATAAGAAACTTTTTTTTTTTTTTTTTTTTTTAAATTTTGCGACACCAGGAGACACCTCAGGATTTGGGGTTGCAACAGTCAAGGGTAAGTTTGCATCCTGAAATTTCTTTTGTATCCTGAAACAAAAAATCGACCGAACGACAGTTCGTATCCTGAAAAATTCGCATGGTGGGGCGTTCGTAACCTGAAGGTCGATTGTATTAACATTTTATACACATTTAATGCACCTCAGAGTGATTATTATTGTGTTATTATCATTATTAATGTGGTGTCTTCAAGACCAATTACACTCTCTTAATGATTTTAATGTGTACCTGCATGCCAGCACAGGTGCAAGATGTGGAGTTTAAAGCAGTTTAGTTCATATTTTATTCATTCTAGAGTATATATCAGGTTTTTATGTTATTTATATTGTTTATTATGTCATATTAGATGAATTGTGATAGAAAAAAAGCCATATAGCTGATATTAGCATCATATTGAAGATGTGACGACTCTGCTTCATGTGTAATACCTGTTGGTTCATGAGAGGCTCTGAGACAGAGACAAGCAGACAGAAAGACAGACACACATGTAGACAGAAAGACAGACACACAGGTAGACTGAAAGACACACACAGGAAGACATAAAGACGGATAAACAGATAGACAGATACAGACAGATACAGACACAAATACAGATAGATATACAGGCAGACAGATACAGACAGGTTTATGTGCAACAGTGAAAACAAATAAAGAGAGTTCGAGAGTAAGAGCCTTTCTTGTCACAATCTCCAGTGCAAGATTCAGACTTCCTCTTAGGGGCTATGGTGAAATTTACTGTTCAGTTAGTACAGTTAATACAGTATGATGCTGCTGATAGGGCAGGGTTACTCAAACTGATGCTGCCTGCATGGCATATTGCCGCCGTGAGTATCGTCAAATATTGTACAGCGGTACGCATCAGCCGGCCAAGCCCAGCTGCCAGATGCACGGTCGTAAGTCAAGTGGACGCATGTCGAGCAGGTCGTAAGTTGGATGGTAGGTGTAATCTAGAATGAATAAAATATGTCATTCATGTAGTGGTATCATCAGCGGCGGACGAGAGTTTGTGTGGTGACCGGACAAAATATTCCTTGAATAATTTTGCTAATATCAACTCTACGGTTTATTTACCTATCGCAATTCATCTGACATAATAAACAATATAAATAATGTAGAAACCTGATATATACTCTAGAATGAATAAAATATGTTATGTGACAGGTAGAGGTGGCCACAACTGCTCCCACATTGTTGTGGTAATCACTGCCATCCAGTGACAGCCTTTTGAAGCCATCTATTATTATAACTATTATTATATAATACATTATTATTATACATGTATCATTATATGTAAAGTAGGCCGTTATTTAGAACAAGTTTATTTGGCACGATTTGAGTATAGCACGATTGAAGAATTATGACACATATTTATGTCTGTTGAGTATACCTGGTAAAGTGTATGGTAGAGTTATTATTGAAAGAATTAAGAGTAAGATGGAGAATAGGATAGCAGATGAACAACGAGGCTTTAGGAAAGGTAGGGGGTGTGTGTACCAGGTGTTTACAGTGAAACATATAATTATTTATTTTATTATCACACTGGCCGATTCCCACCAAGGCAGGGTGGCCCGAAAAAGAAAAACTTTCACCATCATTCACTCCATCACTGCCTTGCCAGAAGGGTGCTTTACACTACAGTTTTTCAACTGCAACATTAACACCCCTCCTTCAGGGTGCAGGCACTGTACAGTGGACCCCCGCATAACGATTACCTCCGAATGCGATCAATTATGTAAGTGTATTTATGTAAGTGCATTTGTATGTGTATGTTTGGGGGTCTGAAATGGACTAATCTACATCACAATATTCCTTATGGGAACAAATTCGGGCAGTACTGGCACCTGAACATACTTCTGGAGTGAAAAAATATCGTTAACCGGGGGTCCACTGTACTTCCCATCTCCAGGACTCAAGTCTGGCCTGCCGGTTTCCCTGAACCCCTTCATAAATGTTACTTTGCTCACACTCCAACAGCACGTCAAGTATTAAAAACCATTTGTCTCCATTCACTCCTATCAAACATGCTCACGCATGCCTGCTGGAAGTCCAAGCCCCTCGAACACAAAACCTCCTTTACCCCCTCCCTCCAACCTTTCCTAGGCCGACCCCTACCCCGCCTTCCTTCCACCACAGACTGATACACTCTTGAAGTCACTCTGTTTCGCTCCATTCTCTCTACATGTCTGAACCACCTCAACAACCCTTCCTCAGCCCTCTGGACAACAGTTTTGGTAATCCCGAACCTCCTCCTAACTTCCATACTACGAATTCTCTGCATTATATTCACACCACACATTGCCCTCAGACATGACATCTCCACTGCCTCCAGTCTTCTCCTCACTGCAACATTCATCACCCATGCTTCACACCCATATAAGAGCGTTGGTAAAACTATACTCTTATACATTCCCCTCTTTGTCTCCAAGGACAAAGTTCTTTGTCTCCACAGACTCCTAAGTGCACCGCTCACCCTTTTCCCCTCATCAGTTCTATGATTCACCTCATCTTTCATAGACCCATCCGCTGACACGTCCACTCCCAAATATCTGAATACATTCACCTCCTCCATACTCTCTCCCTCCAATCTGATATCCAATCTTTCATCACCTAATCTTTTTGTTTTCCTCATAACCTTACTCTTTCCTGTATTCACTTTTAATTTTCTTCTTTTGCCCACCCTACCAAATTCATCCACCAATCTCTGCAACTTCTCTTCAGAATCTCCCAAGAGCACAGTGTCATCAGCAAAGAGCAACTGTGACAACTCCCACTTTATGTGTGATTCTTTATCTTTTAACTCCACGCCTCTTGCCAAGACCCTCGCATTTACTTCTCTTACAACCCCATCTATAAATATATTAAACAACCACAGTGACATCACACATCCTTGTCTAAGGCCTACTTTTACTGGGAAATAATTTCCCTCTTTCCTACATACTGAAACATATAAGTGAACAGTATTTAGAAAAGGCTAAAGAGGTTTTGGTGGCATTTATGGACTAGGAAAAGGTGTATGACAGGGTGGATAGGGGGGGCAATGTGGCAGATGTTGCAGGTGTATGGTGTAGGAGGTAGGTAACTGAAAGCAGTGAAGAGTTTTTACGAGGATAGTGAGGCTCAAGTTAGAGTATGTAGGAAAGAGGGAGATTATTTCCCAGTAAAAGTAGGCCTTAGACAAGGATGTGTGATGTCACCGTGGTTGTTTAATATATTTATAGATGGGGTTGTAAGAGAAGTAAATGCGAGGGTCTTGGCAAGAGGCGTGGAGTTAAAAGATAAAGAATCACACATAAAGTGGGAGTTGTCACAGTTGCTCTTTGCTGATGACACTGTGCTCTTGGGAGAATCTGAAGAGAAGTTGCAGAGGTTGGTGGATGAATTTGGTAGGGTATGCAAAAGAAGAAAATTAAAAGTGAATACAGGAAAGAGTAAGGTTATGAGGATAACAAAAAGATTAGGTGATGAAAGATTGGATATCAGATTGGAGGGAGAGAGTATGGAGAAGGTGAATGTATTCAGATACATGTATTTGGGAGTGGACGTGTCAGCGGATGGGTCTATGAAAGATGAGGTGAATCATAGAATTAATGAGGGGAAAAGGGTGAGTGGTGCACTTAGGAATCTGTGGAGACAAAGAACTTTGTCCTTGGAGGCAAAGAGGGGAATGTATGAGAGTATAGTTTTACCAACGCTCTTATATGAGTCTGAAGCATGGGTGATGAATGTTGCAGTGAGGAGAAGGCGGGAGGTAGTGGAGATGTCATGTCTGAGGGCAATGTGTGGTGTGAATATAATGCAGAGAATTCGTAGTTTGGAAGTTAGGAGGAGGTGCGGGATTACCAAAACTGTTGTCTAGAGGGCCGAGGAAGGGTTGTTGAGGTGGTTCGGACATGTAGAGAGAATGAAGCGAAACAGAATGACTTCAAGAGTGTATCAGTCTGTAGTGGAAGGAAGGCGGGGTAGGGGTCAGCCTAGGAAAGGTGGGAGGGAGGGGGTAAAGGAGGTTTTGTGTGTAAGGGGTGTGGACTTCCAGCAGGCATGCGTGAGCATGTTTGATAGGAGTGAATGGAGACAAATGGCTTTTAATACTTGATGTGCTGTTGGAGTGTGAGCAAAGTAACATTTATGAAGGGATTCAGGGAAACCGGCAGGCCGGACTTGAGTCCTGGAGATGGGAAGTACAGTGCCTGCACTCTGAAGGAGGGGTGTTAATGTTGCAGTTTAAAAACTGTAGTGTAAAGCACCCTTCTGGCAAGACAGTGATGGAGTGAATGATGGAGAAAGTTTTTCTTTTTCGGGCCACCCTGCCTTGGTGGGAATCGGCCAGTGTGTTAATAAAAAAAAATAATATATTGGTTGAAAGCTTCACTTTTGACCAATAATAAACTTAGTCCTTTCAGTCTTGAGTTCCATGTTATGCTTTTAGATAATCACCATTTCTTTTAGATATTGCACTTATCATGGAGAGTGATTTTTCAAGCAGTGGGTAACCTTTGTCTCTTTCTAACTTGGAATGACAGCTTGGGTCATCTGCCAACCAAAGAAACGTGTTGAAGGAGACGGACTTTACACAGGTCGTGGGACGTCACTTTTTATCTACCTACCTGATTAATTGTAGTTAACCACAGGCAACTACCCCTCATCTTTGCAGTGGTGAAGAACCTGCATTCCTATCATCTGGACAGATGATATAGACTCTGTGAAGAACTAGTCGTTTTGTTGTCACTCAACACCTGTGACCCCCCCTACATCATCAGTAATGGCTACAATTTTTACAAGACGGTGTCAACATCAACCAGACACCCCAGTTTAACTGTACATATTAGTGTTTAATTCAGATATCATTTATATTTTTCATTTTTCTTTCAAATAGAATAAAAATTTCATATTTAAATATTTTATATTTTCATTCCTAAATAATAGTGTTTATCTTTGTATGTTATTAATTTTTCTATTCATTAATTTTCCTGAGGAGGAGCCAGCCTTGGTAATACTTACTGGAGTTGTTACAGGGCTGAGTAAGCCTTCACAAGTGGTGACCTTGCCAGGATTACTCGACTCAATCAAGATTCGAATCCATCTCGAATCTACCATTGGAACTTCAACGCCGCATACCACAGACGGTTACCACCAGCCATGAGTAATCATTCTCTATGGTAGGACTACAGTACAGGTATTTAAAAGATTTGGTGAGTGTTATAGTCTCAATTTATTGTAAGTCAAGTCAAGGCAGGATATACTAGTTAATTCTGCCACCCTTATTTTTTGAGCTAGAAACGATTTGGAGGAATAGACTCTAAGGACCCGAGATTTTCCAGTGACAAGTTGTTTCATTGAGTTCTTTTTATTATATCAAGGGAACTGTTGTAGGACACTCTTGTCGGTGAGAAGATTGGATGGTCCAGGGACCCCATTCAACTTACTGTTTGGTCAGAGACGGCATAGAACCCTCTGATTTCTTTCATACATACTGTTTAATCGAAGCAGGGTTCGAACCATCCGATTTATTTACAGTTTGAGCAGAGCAGGAATTGAATGATACATCCGTTTCATTTTCCCCTGGTAGTTTAAGTTATTCTTGCAAGTATGGAGGAATACCAGTTTTGGATGAACACTGAGAGTAAGTTAGGAATAACGGGGAAAAATTTAGAAGCTTTCATTAGTGCTAAGATCCAGGAAAGATAAAGAAAGGAGAAAGTGAACCTTGAGAGAGAGGAGAGAAAGGAGAAAGAGAACCTTGAGAGAGAGGAGAAAAGGGACAGAGAAAGAACTGAAAGAGAGGAGAAAAAGGAGAGAGAGAGAATCAAGAGAGAAGAGAAAAAGGAGAGAGATCTAATTGAACGAGAAAATCAAGAAAGACAGAAAGAGAGAGAGAGGAGAAAAAGGAGCGTGATAGACTTGATCGTGAGGAGAGAGCTAAAGTACGTGAGGAACAAGCTCAAATACATGAGGAACAAATTAAATTAAGAGAACTTGAGGAAAGAGCAAAAGATAGAGAACATGAGTTAAGAGAAAGGGAAAAAGATCGCAAGGTAGAGAAATCTCACCTTGAATTAGAGAATAAAAAGTTAACTTTTACACAACAACAATTAGAGGAAGGAGTAATTGAACATCATACAGCTAGTGCACATATTCCAACACCTAATTTACCTTCCTTCACAGAGGGTGAAGACATAACTTCATACATTATTAGATATGAAAATACTGCTACCCTCTGTGAATGGCCTGCTGACACCTGGGCTACTACGTTAGGTATGTTATTTTCCAGTACAGCATTGAATATCTATGCAACTTTGTCGCAGGATATCATATGTAATTATAACCTACTTAAGAAGGCAATCCTCAAAGCATATCAAAAGACCACAAATTCTTATAGGAAAGATTTCAGGTATGCCACCTTACAGCATGGCCAAAACTTTCAGCAGTTACAGGTAACGCTCTTTCATATGTTCGACTTTTGGATAGAGAGTTCAGGAATTGATCACAGTTATGAATCTCTTAGAGACTTCATGGTTGCTGACCAGTTCCTGACAGCTCTTCCCCACCAGATACGAACCTTCACTAGAGAACGTAATCTGATTAAAGCTGAGGAAGTTGCTAAGGCTCACAATTCCTATAAAGATCTAAAGGGATGGAACTCTAAGGGAAAGGGTTCACCAGATCTTAAGAAATCAAAGCCTCTAGTGGAAAGTAAACTGACTTTTTTATTCCAATTTGTCATTTATGTGGTGTTAAGGGACATAAACGTCCTGACTGTTCTTCTAAGAAAGTGCAAAAAGTTGGTAGATGTTTTAAAGACTGTAATGACCAGGCACCCTTCTGTTCGGGAACAGTTAATGGAATTAATGTATCTACCATTTTACGAGTTACTGGATGCATGTGTATAGTCATTTCTGATAAGCTGTTCCCTAACCTTAATGAAACTCATTCCTCTGCTATCCTTTCAGACTACTTGGGCCGTACAGACACTTTTCCTATCATCCGTTGTTACATTAGGTCTAATAGGTAGTGTAAAAGGTGCCATTCTTCCTTCTGAGGCTGGCCTTTCATCACCAAAGATGGACATCAGTTTTTCAGCTCCTCTTCCAGTAAAGTCAGAAAAGCCCCTCGACAGTTCAGATGAGGCAATGTCTCGTGACATTCATGTGGGGTTAGAAACCAGTAATACTACTCTCAAAAGCAAAGTACTAGAATCACCGGTTCACTTGTTAGATGAAAGTGAGGATATCGCCTCGGATACCATAAATGTCTTGACTAGGGCTCAGACCAAAGCCCAGGCTTCTCCTACTATCTATCCTTTAATTTTCCATGACTTTAAGCGTTTAGATATATCTAAGGACTCCTTTATCAATTTACAACGTAATTGCCCTTCTCTTTAGAATTGCCATAATGCAGCTAGACAAAATCAAGTTATCCAAAGGAAAAACTTTTCATATAAATTTGAATATATAAGAGGTATCTTGTATAAATCGATATTCAAATTAAATTCAGATGAGATAGACTATTCCATCTTAGTTGTTCCAAGTCAATGCAGAGAGACCGTTCTTAAAATGTCTCATGACCTGCCAGTGGCCGGACATTTCTCACATCATTAAACTTTGAATAAAATTAGGGAAACCTATTTTTGGCCCAGAATGTCCTCAGATATCAGTACCTATTGTAGATCGTGTAAAGTTTACCAACTGTCATCCTCCCGAGGTACCAGGCGAGTACCTATGGTCAAAATGCCAATCTTTACGGTACCGTTTGAAAGAGTAGCTATTAACATCGTTGGTCCTTTATCACCACTTTCATCTGGGGGACATAGATATATTTTAACATTAGTTGATTATGCTTCGAGTTTCCCTGAAGCCGTACACTTAAAGACCATAACTACTACAGAGGTGGCTGAAGCTCTTTTGTCCATCTTCTCCAGAGTTGGCATCCCTATAGAGATTTTGTCGGATCGTGGAACACAATTCACATCTGAATTAATGCAACATCTATACCAACTTCTGGGAGTGAAGCCTCTCTTCACAACACCATATCATCCCAGCTGTAATGGGAGGATTGAGTGCAAGCATTCAATTCTCAAATTCATTTTAAGGAAACTTTGCTCCCTTAAACCTAAGGAGTGGCATCGTTACCTACCCTGTGCTTTGTTTGCCATGAGGGAAGTTCCCAGTGACTCTTTGGGGTTTTCATCGTTTGAACTTCTCTATGGTAGACAGGCCAGAGGTCCATTGTCCATCCTTCATGATTTATGGACTAATGAGGAGGGAAATGCAGAGGTTCAGTCTTCTTATCAGTTTCTCCTTGACCTTCGATCCAAACTTGAGGAGACCTTTGACATAGTTTCAAAAAACTTAAGCTTATCAATGGACCAGTACAAAACCTATTTTGATTCCAAAAATCAGAGGAGAAGTTTTAAAGTAGGGGATGAGACTCTGGTACTTTTACCAATAAAGTCAAATAAATTATTAGTAGCATGGAAAGGTCCGTATAAGGTATTGAAAATTTGTGGGAAGGTTGATTACCTCATAGAAGTCAAGGGGAAACCTAAGCTTTATCATATAAACATTCTTAAGAAATACGTATTACTGAAGAAATTCCGTTAACTGTTTGAATGACTTTGACTTAGTTTTTCCACACAAACTTGATAAGACAATTGATGAGTGCAAGGTGTGTGTAATTGACACCTCTACCATAGACTATGACAGAGAACTACATGACTTGGTGACTCTTGACCACTCGGGTGCAACAAACATTAATATCAATGAGTCTTTGGATGACCATAAGAAACATGAACTACTACCATGTGTAACTTCGCAGATGTTTTTACTGATATTCAAGGTGTCACCTCCACGGTAGTCCATAAAATTGACTTAGTCACGAACAACCCTATCAAATGGAAATTATACCCAGCTCAAGTTCACCTTAGGGATGCATTTGACAGAGCAGTAGACAAATTATTAAAACTAAAGATCATTGAACCTTCAGTATCTGCATATTGCTCACCAGTAGTCATGGTTAAGAAGGAAGACAATTCATATAGACTTGCTATTGACTTCAGAGGACTTAATGCTGTAACTCAGTGGAATGCTGAGCCTATGCCCTTAATATATAGTGATCTACACAAATTTTATGACTCTTCTTTCTTTTCAGAGATTGATATTGCACAAGCATATCATCAAGTATGGTTAGATCCTTCTCTAAGCAGTACACCACTTTTCCTACACACCAAGGACTGATGCCGTATAGAACTGTGCCCTTCGATTTGGTAACTGCCTGTGCTACCTACATGAGACTGATGAGAAAGGTCTTGGGTAATATGCCAAATGTTTCAGTTTATTTTGATAACATTTACTTAATGACATCCACGTGGGGCAAGCATATCCAAACATTAACATCAGTTTTACGTAGGTTACGCTCACATGGCCTCACTGCCAAGCTGAAGAAATGCTTCCTTGGGTATAACAAAATTAGATATCTCGGACTGATTCTTTCTAATAACTCTTTGCAGCCTCTCCCCAGTAAGATCAAAGCTTTATTAGAGTTCAAATTCCCCAAAACCAAGAAGCTCATGTGTAGCTTCCTCGGTTCTGTAAATTTTTATGCACGGTTTATCCCCAACCTTACTCATCTTACAGGCATCTTATCAGACTTCCTTAAAAAGTCTGTGAAGGAACCTCTTGAACTTTCCAACGTAGCTCGAAAAAAGTTTAATGAGGTTAAAAATATCTTCTCGAAAGACCCTATTCTTAAGATTCCAGATATTAATAAACCATTTTGTTTAAGGACTGATGCCTCCAATACCGGCTTAGGTGCAGTGTTACTACTGTACCATGATGGTACACCCTTCCCTGTATGCTTTCTAAGCTGGAAACTTCTTCCTGCAGAAATGAGATACTCCACCATAGAAAAGGAATGTTTGGCCCTTGTCTGGGGTATCTTCGAACTTAAATTTTATTTACTGGGTAAGGAATTTATTTTAGAGACGGATCACAACCCTTTGATATACCTAGAAACTTTTAAGGGAATCAACAGTTGCCTCTTGAGGTGGACATTGGCACTCCAAGCTTTTAAGTTTCACATTGTGTATATCAATGGTTCATCCAATTATTTCTCTGACTGGTTAAGTCGTGACAGTCAGTAGATGATTTGGTACCTTACGCAACTTTCCCAGTTTAGAACTTTTTCCTCGCCTATTCTTCTTATACTCCTTGACTAAAAGTCTTGGTATGGGGGAGTGTGAGGGAAAAGTTCAACAGATAGGAGTAGCAAGCAAGTATATGGTGTCGATAGTTTGATTGCCGGTCTGCTTGTTAAAGTAGGGTCAGTGTCTAGTCCCGCTATCCCCCCCCTTTTTCCCACCCGGAAAAGTGACGTGTGGGGCTCCGGCCAAACAGTAATCACTTGACTCACAGGTCCCAGCACAACTGTAAGTACAAGCCTCTGCTCCTATTCTAGTGGATATATTGGTTGAAAGCTTCACTTTTGACCAATAATAAACTTAGTCCTTTCAGTCTTGAGTTCCATATTATACTTTTAGATAATCACCATTTCTTTTAGATATTGCACTTATCATGGAGAGTGATTTTTCAAGCAGTAGGTAACCTTTGTCTCTGTCTAGCTTGGAATGACAGCTTGGGTCATCTGCCAACCAAAGAAACGTGTTGAAGGAGATGGACTTTACACAGGTCGTGGGACGTCACTTTTTATCTACCTACCTGATTAATTGTAGTTAACCACAGGCAACTACCCTTCATCTTTGCAGTGGTGAAGAACCTGCACTCCTATCATCTGGACAGACTATTCAAGGCTATAGACTCTGTGAAGAACTAGTCATTGGGTTGTCACTCAACACCTGTGACCCCCCCACATCATCAGTAACAGCTACAACTTCTACAAGACGGTGTCAACATCAACCAGACACCCCAGTTTAACTGTACATATTAGCGTTGAATTCAGATATCATTTATATTTTTCATTTTTCATTTTTCTTTCAAGTAGGATAAAAATTTCATATTTAACTATTTTATATTTTCATTCCTAAATAATAAAGTGTTTATCTTTGTATGTTATTATTTCTTTTTCTATTCATTAATTTTCCTGAAGAGGAGCCAGCCTTGGTAATACTTACTGGAGTTGTTACAGGACTGAGTAAGCCTTCACAATCTTTAGCAGTTCATTGTTTACAGTGTTTCCAAGCACAGCTGGGTCTGAATGGGAGTCGACATATGTAGTGTCATCTGCGAATAGAACTGATTTAACCCTTTGAGGGTTTTCGTCGTACTAGTACGTCTTACGCGTAGGGGTTTTTGACGTACTAGTACTCATAAATTCTAGCGACCTCAAATCTAGTGGGAGAAAGCTGGTAGGCCTTCATATGAAAGAATGGGTCTATGTGGTCAGTGTGCACGGTCTAAAAAAAATCCTGCAGCACACAGTGCATAATGAGAAAAAAAAAACTTTTTCCATTTTTTTTTAATAAATCAGCGACTTTGCAGTGTATTTTCGTATGGTATTTATTGTTGTATTCTAGTTTTCTTGGTCTCATTTTATAGAATGGAAGACATATTACTGAAATTGAGATGATTTTGACTGGTTTTACAATGAAAGGTGCCTTGAAATTGAGCTCAAAATAGCAGAAATGTTCGATTTTTACCAAACTTCAAAAGTAAACAAATCGTGCCAAGCGTGCAATACACGTCAACTGGTGAGTCTAATATTCTTTCAAAAGTGCACCAATAATATTTATACCATTTTTTACACTAATGCAGTAGTCTGCATAACAGTAAATCTTATATTTTTGTGAGAATAAAAATTCAAAGTGGAAAGCAAAAGAATATAAGAGGGGCCTTGAGACGTGACTAATGACTAGAGGAAATGTCATTTTAGTGCCAGGAATGTCTTCTTGTTTATTCTGGACCCTATTCCGAAATTGGCATCTTTTGAAATTTGTGTGAAATTGGCAAAATTGCTAAATTCTGACCACTGTACTGGATAGTTGAATTTATAAATGGGTGGTTTCTTGCACCCATTCGATAGAAAAAATGTAGTTCTAGCCAAATATTCATGTTTTTTGTCGACTAGTACAGTGAAATTGGCCGAAAATGGGGCTCAAAGTGGGCAAAATCGCCGATCCGTAAACATCGCCGAGACCGCTAACTTTGCGAGAGCATAATTCCGTAAGTTTTCTATCAAATTTCAAACTTTTGGTGTCGTTATGATCGGGAAAAGATTCTCTATCTTTTCATAAGAGAAAATAATTTTTTTTTTTTTTTAAATTTGGCCGACCCTGAGAACGAGTTTTGGAGAGGGCCTGTCGACCCTCAAAGGGTTAAGGAGTTGGGATGCATTGGGGAGATCATTGATGTAGATGAGAAAGAGGAGTGGGCCTAGGACACTACCTGGGGTACTCCTACAGCTACGGGTTGGATAGCAGAGTTGACTCCATTTGTATGTACATACTGGTGTCTGTCGTTAAGATAGGATTTTTTTTCAAATATCTTGGAGAGTAAGGGCAAGTTTGATATGGGTCTGTAATTGTTCAAATCAGTTGGATCTCCACCTTTGTGGATCGGGGTGACCCTTGCTATCTTGAGCATAGATGGGAAGGTTGAGGATGCTATAGATTTGTTAAACATTGTTGCAATAATGAGCAACAGTTCTGGTGCAGCTTTTTTATACTATATGAATGGCAGCAATAAATAAAAAAAAAGGCACGATAACATGACTGGAACGATACAAAATAACCTGCACATAGAAGAGAGGAGCTTACTACGGTGTTTTGGTCCGACTTGGACCATTTGCAAAGTCACATTAACCAGAAGTGGAGCAGGACGGCTATATATAGGAAGGAAGAGGTAGTAGTGGTAGTAGTATTCGTAGTAGTGGTAGTGGTAGTAGTATTCGTAGTGGTAGTGGTAGTAGTATTCGTAGTAGTGGTAGTAGTGGGGAATAAGGAGGAGGAACTAGTCAAATACAAAGAAAGGGGAGCACTGCAAGGGAGCTAGGTGCCCACAGAGGGAGAGCAAGTGCACTGAGGTGGGGGAAAGGGGAAGTGGAGAAATAAATAATGAAGGAACAGAATCACGAGACAGAAGAAAGAAAGACAACCCAGAGGAGAAAAAGGAAAGAGGAAAGGGGAAGAGGGAGAAGAAGAAAAAGAAAAAGAAAAAATGAGGAATCAGGTAAAGTCACGGGTGTTCTGAAGTTTGGAGCATTTTACAATGTAGTGGGAGAGGAAGGCATCTACAGAGACGAAGCCAGGGCTAAGATTCATACAAGGAAAGTTGTGTATTCAAAGTTGTGGATTCAACTAGACAGCGACTGTTAGAGTTGGAAGTAAGGAAGACAGTTTTAGCAGAAGACCAGTCAATAGGATGGCTATGATCCCTGACGTGACAGAACAGAGCATTGTTAGTGTCAGCAAGCCTAACACTATTTCTGTCACGACAGAGATCAGAGCCATCCTATTGACTGGTCTTCTGCTAAAACTGCTTTCCCTACTTCAAACTCTAACAGTCGCCGTCTAGTTGAATCCTCTCTAATACACAACTTTCCTTGTATGAATCTTAGCCCTGGCTTCGTCTCCGTAGATGTCTTCCTCTCCCACTACATTGTAAAATGCTCCAAACTTCAGAACACCCGTGACTTTACCTGATTCCTCATTTTTTCTTTTTCTTTTTCTTCTTCTCCCTCTTCCCCTTTCCTCTTTCCTTTTTCTCCTCTGGGTTGTCTTTATTTCCAGTCGGTTTTCTTGAGCCCAAAATTTTAGAGAGGGTTTGTCAGGTACTTTTCATGTCACCTTTCATTTCACTAAATCTATTTTCACAATACATTTGCTTTGATTTACGTATTAGTTTTGTGAGTATTGATGTGTATCTTTTAGTAAATTCTTTAGTAATTAAGCCTAATCTGAACTGTTTTTCAATTTGGTGTTTTTTATTAATAGACTTGAGGATACTTCTAGTTAGCCATGGGCTGTTTAGTCTCTTTTCTGTGATCTGTTTCGTTTTGATTGGGCAAAGTCTGTTGTAGAAGTTTAGGGTTTTATGTAGAAAAGTTCTGATATCTTTATCGATATTATTACTGTCATCTAGCTCTCTCTGCCAATCAATGGCACCTAGAGCTAGTTTTAGGTTGTTTATCGATGCCTCATCATGCAGGTGAAATGAGATCTTTCTTGTTTCTTGAGGTAGTTTAGATAAATTCGTTATGAGAAAGGTAGGGTAGTGGTCTGTGGTGTTATCTGTGATTATACCTGCTTGTAGTGGGGATATTATGTTGGTCCAGATATGGTCAAGTAATGAGGCACTAGTGTCAGAGATTTTTGTTGGCTTTGTTATAGAGGGTAGCAATAAGCTGTTGTTCAAAGCATTTGTGAAATCAGCTACTGGAAGGTCGGTTGCCTGGATAAGGTTGATGTTGAAATCTCCTGCTAGTATCAGATGGTGTTTATTCAACTCTGACTCAATTATCATGTTTCTAAGGTTATTTATCATGTTTCTAAGGTTACTGCTAAAAGTGTAAGTGTTTGAGTATTACTTGGAGTATACCTGGAGAGAGTTCCGGGGGTCAATCCCCTAGCGGCCTGGTCTGTGACCAGGCCTCCTGGTGGATCAGAGCCTGATCAACCAGGCTGTTACTGCTGGCTGCACGAAATCCAACGTATGAGCCACAGCCCGGCTGGCCAGGTACCAACTTTAGGTGTTTGTCCAGTGCCAGCTTGAAGACACCCAGGGGTTTATTGGTAATCCCCCTTATGTATGCTGGGAGGCAGTTGAACAGTCTCAGGCCCCTGACATTTATTGTATTGTCTCTTAACATGCTAGTGACACCCCTGCTTTTCATTGGGGGATGTTGCATCGTCTGCCGAGTCTTTTGCTTTCGTTGTGAGTGATTTTCGTGTGCAAATTCAGTACTAGTCCCTCTAGGATTTTCCAGGTGTAGATAATCATGTTAGCTATTATATATTCACTGTTTCTGTCCCGTACACTAGTTGATTTCATACATTCTAGTTCATCAGAGTAATAGATGGCAGTGCCTCCTCCTGATTGGTCGGGCCTGCAGTTATGTACGGCTGTGTAACCAGGTATGGTAAATACGTCTGTCACCAGGGACAGATTAAGAAGTCTCCGGGCCCTAGGCTATTCAGATTGGCGGGGCCCCTTTGAGTTACGGATAAGCAAAGCGACCCCTTCCAGATTGGGGGTGGGGGGGGTCGGTGTGAGCCTGTTTAAGGTCTAATTAAATACATTCTGGCCATTTAGATTAAATTTAATAGGGAAAGTACATCAAGACAACCAAAACCATTTACCAACAGCCATTATAACTATCTTGTTAAATCATGCATTTTAAAGAGAATAAACTCAAGACAGCATAGTATTACTAGATTAGGCTAATAAAGTAGTGACATCATGTACCTATTATATTCAGCATAACCACTACAGCACTATTATTCCCTTTATAAATCACTGACCATTATTGTTATCATTGCATCATGCATAAGACTATCAAATCATATAAACTCAAGAAAGTAAAGAATTATTTATATTCACAGGCACTTCTCAAATAAACTTTTTTCTGGATTTCATATTGGCAAAATCATCAATTATATTCTGAAAATCAATATTTCTTGTTAGATCAGACTCAATGGTCAACAAGGCTAGGTTACACAATTTGTCTTGGCTCATTGTTGAACGGAGCTGGTTTTTCACTCTTTTCAAAACAGAAAATGAACATTCTCCTTCACAGTTAGTAGCTGGAAGTGTTAGGTAAAGGTGATACACTATGTCAACATTAGGGAAGGTTTCTGAGATACCTGCATTTCTTAAATGTTTCAAAGCAGCTGAGGGTGCACATTTTTCAGGTGGAGCTTTAATCTGATTCATATACCCAGAAAAATGAACTATTTCTTCAACAAATGTGTCCTGAACATCTGCTGAAAGGTGTTGTTGCAACTTTAATGCAGCTTCTCTCAATTCTGCATCTGGCATAGAAGTAATTTTGAACAGAAATCCAAACTTGTCATTGAGATTCTGGTAGATTTCTTTTCTTTTCACCAATTCTGTAATCAGTGAATCCAGAATGACGAAGTATGTAGCTGTCTTACATTTCTGCCTTGGTAGCAACCCAATTTCATTGTCTGGCTCTTCAAAATTGCGTTTCCTCTTGGATGAGCCCCTGAACCCCTTGGACCGCGGGGCCCCCAAATGCGCGGGGCCCTAGGCAAATGCCTAGTTTGCCTATGCGGTAATCCGGCCCTGTCTCTCACATCTTGTTTGAGCAAGGTTTCAGCAAGTATAATGACAGTTATAGTAGCATTTAGAGACTTAAGTAGTGCAATGAGGTCATCATAGTGTTTACTCAATGATCTAACACTGTAGTTGAAGACTGTAATGTTCTTGCTGACACTGAGAAGGGTATTAGCCTGATTAGCAGTGTAGTAATGGCAATTACTGTTAGGATTATGTATGCTGTTCAGTAAGAGGCTGATATCAGGATCGATAATTACATTCATAAGAGGTACATAGAGAAATAGCTGTTACAGTTATTAAAGAGCAAAAAGACAAAAGCAAATGATAAACCACTAACAATTATGAACTTATGAACTAAGATAGTTATTTTAAATGTAAAAACAATGGAGCTACCGATTATTTCAAAGTTAAAAGTAATGGTTTCAAGTATAAAATAGTGAATAAAACACTTAAGTACCTGGATTAGCACCTTAAATAGTGCCTTAGGTGTCTTAAGCAGCTGGGAATTAGTTACCGTTATTCACTAACAGTCATGAAAATATGGATTAGAATACAGTGGACCCTCAGCTAACGATATTAATCCATTCCTGAGAGCTCATCGTTAGCTGAAATTATCGTTAGCTGAATTAATTTTCCCCATAAGAAATAATGGAAATCAAATTAATCCGTGCAAGACACCCCAAAGTATGAAAAAAAAAAAAATTTATCACATAAAATATTAAATTTAATACACACAAACTGACACTTACCTTTATTGAAAATCTGGTGATGATTGATCGGATGGGAGGAGGGGAGAGTGTGGAAGTTGTTAATGTTTAGAAGGGGAATCCCCTTCCATTAGGACTTAAGGTAGCAAGTTGCAGGCATTTTTCTAATTAAATCCTCATGCAGCTTCCTAGCCTTTTCACTTATGATCGCTTGAAAGATGGTATCTCTTGCTATCTGTTTTTTGTTTATCCACACCAATAAGTCTCTCAAATCTTCTATCACTTGCGATCTCTTATTCGAAAACAAAGTTGCACCTTTTGCAAGAACAGCTTCCTTGATTGTCGTTTTCTTTGCCACAAGAGTAGCGATGGTTGATTGGGGTTTGGTATACAACCTGGCCAGCTCCGAGACAAGCACTCCACTTTTGTACTTAGCAATTATCTCTTTCTTCATATCCATAGTAATTCTCACCCTTTTTCCTGCAGGGTTGGCACTAGAAGCTTTCTTGGGGCCCATGGTGACTTATTTTGCAGGTATAATCTCTAAAAACGCTGTGATAATATGAAATGTTCCAATTGTATGCGTGGATGTGACCACACTGGCTGGCTTGTAAACACTGGCACTGATGGGACAAGTGAGTTTAGCCACCAGTGACCCGGTGGCCTGGTGGCTAAAGCTCCTGCTTCATACACGGAGGGCCCGGGTTCGATTCCCGGCAGGTGGAAACATTTCGGCACGTTTCCTTACACTATTGTCCTGTTCACCTAGCAGCAAATAGGTACCTGGGTGTTAGTCGACTGGTGTAGGTCGCATCCTGGGGGACAAGATTGAGGACCCCAATGGAAATAAGTTAGACAGCCCTCGATGACACACTGACTTTCTTGGGTTATCCTGGGTGGGTAACCCTCCGGGGTTAAAAATCTGAACGAAATCTTATCTTCTCAGACCACATGTGGACGCATCTCGAAAGAAATCGCGTTAGGTGAGTTTTTTATCGTTAGCTGAGGCCAAATTTTTGTGTTAAAATGTATCGTTAGCTGGATTTAACATTAGCTGATGCCATCGTTAGCTGAGGGTGCACTGTAAGTGTAAATTCTACTATGTTACAGCACTTAACATGGTTGATAATGTCTTGAGGTATGGCTTAACAAGGTTCAGTGAATGAGAGGAAACATGCTAGTTCTTGATCATTTATTTCAAACCTACGACCCATGTCTGATAATTTTACCACGATAAAGCCATCACGAGTAAAGCACTGTTTTATTGATGCATTATCACACTTAAGTTTTTGAAGTCTGTATAATAGGTTCTGACTTTTTTTAGTTAGGGAGTCATTTATATACATAGTACTCTGTTTCTTCATGGAGGAACTTATTAGATAATTTTTTACATCAATGGAATTGAATTTTAACCTAACACTTTGTTGTTGACCCGGCTTGCCTAGCAGTCGGGCCTCCTTGATATCACTGGTTTTAATGTTAATTTTTATCTCATCTTTTATTAGTTGGAGTGTTTTGATGGTGCAATTCTCATTGTTTGTATCTGGTGGTAAGGTAGAGCTGGTTAAAATGACAGAGTCTAGGAGCTTGTCTTGTTCACTCATATCCCTTTGATACTGGAAGAATTCCACTGGGATTCCATGTTTAACTTCCAGTCTTGTGTAGCTTCTGACAGCTCGGTAGTGAGGGAATTTACTTGTTTAGCATGTGTGTCTATAGTTGAATGTAGGTTTGCTTGTTCTTTAGACGAGTATATTAATGATATCAGTTTGTTTTCTAGTTCACTAATCTTTGAGTTTTGTGTCGTAAGACGACATTCAAGGTCTTTAATCCTCGTGTTTTGGGTATGTAGAGAGCACTCTAGGTCCCCAATGAGTTTTTCATTGGTTTTGTTTCGCTGTCTTAGCATACAATTTTCCTGTAGAATTTTATCAATGGAGTCGGGTCATTGTTGAGGACTGAATTCCTGGGCTATACCTTTGGGTGTTGACAAGTTGTAATCTATGTTGCTGTTTGCGGTGAAGAGATCTCGGGTGTTATCCGTACTTGTAGACACGTCAGCTTGGGTGCGAGTCATGGATGAGGATGTGTTGAGAGAATCCAGAGAAAGTTTTGGAGTCGTCTGCCATTGTTGTTGTGCTGGTCTGGGCTGGGGTGAGGGGGGTGGAAGATTCGCTGGCGTCCTTCAGGGCAGACATTATGGGTAACAGTTTTCTAGATTTCTTGTCTGTTTTGGTGTTGCTTTTTCTATTCTTGTATCCCATGAGAACACTAGTGGAGTTGATATGGAGTTATTGTAGTGATAACTGAAGCCTGGCTGGGATTTCGTCTGGCAGCAGGCTGGTGTTTGGTATGCCAGGCAGTCCTCTATTAGTTGTGTTTGGTCAGCTTTTTACATCTTTAGCAGCTTTATTTTAATTGTTACTGGTTCCATGTGGGTCAGTGCAGCAGTTCAAGCAGTTAGGCCATAATAGGAACTGTTGTAGGGGCACGGAACTGTAAATCTGTAGGAGTAGCCGTTGTTGTTGTCACCTCAACTTTTTTCACTTTCAAATGCTAGATTTGTGTAACTATCATTAACTGTTAGTAACAGATTATCATAAATGTGGTGCACCATTAATCATTGTATACTTACTATGTTATGTGAAAATAAAGATTGAATCTTTGAACAGGGACAACAGGTGTAAGGAAAAACGCCCACTATTTCCGCACTTGCCAGGAATCGAACCACGGACCCTCAGTGTGTGAAGCAAGAGCTTTGCCTACCAGGCCATGGGTCACCTTAGTTAACAAAACCATCTAACCTCTGCCACTGACTTAGTGCATCTTTGTTTACAATGGAAGCAAGTGACATAATTCAATATCAAGTGTTCACTGGCTGAGATTTGCCGTGCAAGAAAAAAAAAAAATCAAGTACTCTACTATTTTTACAAATACAATATTTCCAAAATTACATATTGCACAATAAATACTCACTGTGTTATGTACACAGGTTATGTACATAACAGTGAGCATTAATATAAGTAAAAACAAATTAAAGAATAGATTTAACCCTTAGACTGTCCAAACAGATCTACGTTCACATGCGTAGTGCTCCATTAGCAGATCTACGTTTTTTTTAAATACACCTACCATCCGACTTACGACCTGCTTGACATACGTCCACTCGACTTACGACCGTGCATCTGGCAGCTGGGCTGGGCCGGCTGATGCACACCACCGTACAATATTTGACAATACTCGCGGGGGCAATGTGTCATGCAGGCATCATCAGTTTAAGTAACCCTGCCCTATCAGCAGCATCATACTGTATTAACTGTACTAACTGGGCAGTAAATTTCACCATGGCCCCTAAGATGAAGTCTGAATCTTGCATTGGAGATTGTGGCAAGAAAGGCTCTTACTCTCAAACTCTCTATTTGTTTTCACTGTTGCACATAAACCTGTCTGTATCTGTCTGCCTGTATATCTGTCTGTATCTCTGTGTGTCTGTTTATCTGTTTGTCTACTAGTGTGTCTGTCTTTCTGTCTACCTGTGTGTCTGCCTTTCTGTCTACCTGTATGTCTTTATGTCTACCTGTGTGTCTTTATGTCTATCTGTGTGTCTATCTTTCTGTCTACCTGTGTCTGTCTTTCTGTCTACCTGTGTGTCTTTCTGTCTACCTGTGTCTGTCTTTATGTCTACCTGTGTCTGTCTTTATGTCTACCTGTGTCTGTCTTTATGTCTACCTGTGTCTGTCTGTGTCTACCTGTGTGTCTGTCTTTCTGTCTGTCTATCTGTGTGTCTGTCTTTGTCTGCTTGTCTGTCTCAGAGCCACTCATTAAGAGTGTACTTGGTCTTGAAGACGCCATATTAATAATGATAATAACAATAATAATCACTGAGGCGCATTAAATGTGTATAAAACATTAATACAGTAAGGCCCCGCTTTACGGCGTTTCGCCTTACAGCGTTCTGCTATTATGGCGATGTCAAATTCTGACCAAAATTTGTTATACGGCAAGCGGTCTTTTAAATACGGCGCCCCTCACCCGGTTTGTTTACATTTTCCGTGACCACATCTATTTTGTCAGGAAACTTTCCCAAATTTCAAGTGTTTTAAAGTTATTGCATATTTTATATGTACTCTGATAATTATACTTATGTGTACCTGTACCTAAATATACTTACACACTGTGCTGGTGTGCAGGTACACATTAAAATCGCCAAGTCTCTCTCTACTCATGACGCCAATACTACGTAATAATAATCACTCTTGGGCACACTAAATGTCTTATTTTACATCAATATAGGCATTTTCATTAATCCATCTATGATATTTTCCTCAAAATTATATATGAAACCCATTACATAGCATATAAACATGATACATACACTCAGAATAAAAATTGATGTAAATATGAGATTTGTTTACAAAGCAGCTGTGTAGGTGGTGTCAGAAGAATTACGTTTTCTCTAGTCAAACACTGGGGGGTAACTGTAGAAAAATATTCTTTTCGTATGTCTTTACTCTGTATAGCAATTCATGACCCTTGTGGGTTTAGTGCTTTTTATAATAAATAATAATAATAATAATAATAATAATAATAATAATAATAATAATAATAATTATTATTATTATTATTATTATTATTATTATTATTATTAACAATAATATTATTGTTATTATTAATATTATTATCTTCATTCACTCTAAAAATGGTGTGTTGCTGTTTGTTTATTCTGAATTAACTTGTACAACTTGTACACAATGTAAGAGTATTTGTATTGTGAGGTAATTATTATTAAAATAAAAAATTATTGAGGTAAATGTTTTACAAACTCTTACAAATGGACGTGAATGAACTAAAAGTAGACACATATTAATACGCATTTATTTCGCCTGACCAAGTGATCGTCCACTACCTGTTCAGTTTGTGTTCATACATTGTCTCAACTCTGGTGTGCCATTCTGATTTTATTCAATAAACACCCTGCCACTCACCTCTCACACATTATTATTAATATTTTAAGGTAAGTAATAAGTGTACTCTGTGTGTATCTTACCTTTTATTGTGTTTTTAATGCCTATTTCTATTACTAACTTAATATAAGTTAGTGTAAAATTGTTGTCTGGCATTTATTACATATTTTATATGCTCTGATAATAATACTTGTGGTGCTGTGTGGTAGCCGGGTGGAGGGACAACATTATGTTTTCTCTGTTCAGCCATCAGAGAAAACGTGTATGAATCTGCATTTGGCCCAGCCACTCCCCACCTCCGCTTTTGTTTACAATTTTCGGCATGAATTATTCATTACTTCTACCTTCGTTTATGATGGCATCTAAAGGTAGTTGTTAGAAATGATTAAATTCAGTGAACAAGGCATGTCGATGTTAATAATATGGCTCTGGGCCACAGTGTAGGTAGCCGGTAGGTGTTGTCCAGGCTACACCTACCGGCTACCTACACTGACTTTATACAAATAAATACTACTCACCTCTCTTCCTATATTAAGACTACACATATTTTAAGGTAAATAATGAGTGTACTGTATGTGCATTTTTACCCCTCTGGGATGTTTTAAATATCGTATATTAAGTATGAGACGGGGAGCTGGGCTACCTGCACCTGACTTCCTACAAATAAGTACTACTTACCTCTCTCCCTACATTAAGATTACAAATACTTTAAGATAAGTAATGAATTTACTATGACTGTATTTTACTGTGTGTGTTTTTAATGCCTAGTTCTATTACTAACTTAATATAATTTAGTGTAAACTTGTTGTCTGGCATTTATATGCATTTATAAATGGAAAAAAATAGAGTTCTGACTTCCGGCGATGTCTGCTTTCCGGCGACAGCCTGGAACGTAACCGGCCGTATAAGTGGGGCCCTACTGTATAGACATTTTGCTTAATCCATCTATGATTTTTTTCAAAATTATATAATAAACATGCTACATAACATATAAATTAACAAATATGAGATATTTTTCTGGTCGGCTTGACAGTGAACAGGAATCATTTGTGTCTGGGCTGATAACAACAACGTTTGTTTACATAACTCGTGAACATTCTACATTCTCATTCTCTCTCTCATTTATTCATTTAATCTTGTTTACTCACCTCTCACTCTACATTAAAACTACAGATATTATAAGGTAAGTAATGAGTGGACACGATTATTATATTATAGCTTAATAATAATAATATAAATATTAGTACATATGTATTATTGTAATAATAATGATTATTAATATTATTATTAATTTAGGGCACTGGAGCACAGATCCACTGTATAGCACTTTGTCTGGATTTTTTGGGTTATCCTAGGTAATTTATAATATGTATGATGACTTACACATACCAGTGAGAGAGAGAGAGAGAGAGATACAGAGAGAGATACAGAGAGAGATACAGAGATACAGAGAGAGATACAGAGAGAGATACAGAGAGAGATACAAAGAGAGATACAAAGAGACAGCCACATTCGGTCAGCCAGTCAGCCAACTACCCAGCCACCCACCCAGCCACCCACCCAGCCACCCACCCATCCAGCCACCCACCCATCCAGCCACCCACCCATCCAGCCACCCACCCATCCAGCCACCCACCCACGCACCCATCCAGCCAGCCAGCCACCCAGCCACCCACCCACCCACCCGGCCAACCACAGACCCGGCCAGCCAGCCAGCCGGATACGTATTACACATGTTCCAGAGATGTTTCTCTTTACTTAGGGTATAGGTTATACTACATTCTGGCAGGATGACACTTACAGTGGTATTCTCCCATTCCACTGTGTCAACAATACATAAAGATAATAGTAACATATGATACTGTATGCAATGTAAAATTTACAATACATATCACTACCATGTATACATTATATATAGTGCATAAATAATTAAAATACAACAATAGAAGTAAATTATGGTAAAATGTATGCAATGTAGCCCCATAATTATGTGATTAGTTTTGCTGATGATATAATGATTCACACCACCGGATTCTCCAACACCCAAAACATTCTTAATCATGTACTAGCCTCGTGTCAGGACCTGGGGTTGATAATCTCTACTGATAAAACAAAGATACTCAATAGGCGTCCTCCTCGACAGAGAGGCACAGTTCGTCAGATCCAATTGCATGATGGGTCTCTTCTAGAATATGTAAGCAGATACAGGTATCTAGGCTTTGAGGTTCCACTACTTGGACCTGTTGTAACAAGACTGTCGCCAATACAAAGAACGACTAAGAGCACTTAGAGTTGTGGCAGGGCTTCACCCCAGGTATGGTGCTAATGTTAAAATTGTGAAAATGATGTATCTTGCTTATATTAGATCATTGGTTGATTATGCTGCGCCACTACTTGCTCTTGTGTCTGACTGGAAGCTTGGAGGGCTGGAAAAACTGCAGAACGAAGCAATGAGGATCATCCTAGGATGCCCTCGTACTGCCAAAATTTTAAATATGCAAAAAGAACTTGATATTCCAAGCATCAGAGATCGTGTTACTGAAAGAAATATCCTAATTGGGGTTAATATGCTCAGGCAAGCCCATTCAAACCCCTGCACAGAAGCCCTCCAAACTTTCCTCAGCACTGGTGAACACTCCTCCAGATGGATCGAAAAAACTGGAACCGACCTCCGCATGAATCAGATACATGATCTATGTCAAGTAAGGCAACAGCGGCACTTCTCCGCTCCATGGAATATTACCCCATTCCAAACTACCATTCCTCCATTTCCCCCAAAACTACTTCTTAAATCACAACCAAAACTTCGCCTTGAAGCCAAACATGAGGCCTTAAGCTGTATTGATAACTTAGTCCAACAGCACACACTCTCGCAAATTATTTACGTTGAGTGGTTCTGTTCACCAATCCACTGGTGCAGCTGCTAGTGCTGCTGTTGTCATACAGAGTGATGGCTCTCTTAAAGAAATTGGAGCACGCATCAATAATTGGGCCTCATACCCTTCAGACAGAACTGTTTGCCATACTCCTTGCACTGAAATGCATCAATGTATCAAAGATTGACAGTTTAATTGTAACTGATTCTCTGTCATCCATAAATGCTCTCAACTCATTAAGCATAAATTGTGGCATGCTTGTGTCAGAAGCCAGACACAGGTATGGTAGGATTGTGGACAGTGGAGTCAGAGTGCACATGCTGTGGATTCCACTCACCATTGGTCTTCAGATGCATGATAGAACTGATAAATTGGCTAAGCTGTATGCTTTCAAAGAGGGAGTAGATTACAATCTTGGCTTGTCAGGTAGTAGTTTGAGGAACAATAATACGAAAAGAACTTCAGCTGAATTTTATGGACTTAAGGCTCAGGGAGATTGACACCAGTGAGTCCATCTATCATCATTCTATCATGCAGGAGGAGCCACATGTCTATGGTGCATCCAACAAAATAAGCAGACTCTTGGATGTCACTACCGCCCGGCTCCGGCTGGGTTACAAGTATCTTTGGCAGGTTAAATCACCACCACCAGATGTAGACCAAACGAAATGTAAACTTTTGCCAGATGGATTATTGTCACACCCTGCGTCTATTATGTACTGGAGTGCGATAAAATTAATGAATTTAGAAACAACTCACTCAGAAATGTTCAAGAAATGGCTAAGTATTTTATCCACAGTGGTATATTACAGACCATTCTGGAGAAATACCCTGACTTTGCTAGCTGTAAATAAAGCATTACCACATATGTGCATGTGTGTGTGTGTGTGTGTGTGTGTGTGTGTGTGTGTGTGTGTGTGTGTGTGTGTGTGTGTGTGTGTGTGTGTTTTGTGGTGTATGTGTATGAGTGTGTGAGTGTGTGTGTGTGTGTGTGTGTGTGTGTACTCACCTAGTTGTACTCACCTAGTTGGGGTTGCGGGGGTCGAGTCCGAGCTCCTGGCCCCGCCTCTTCACTGATCGCTACTAGGTCACTCTCCCTGAGCCGTGAGCTTTATCATACCTCTGCTTAAAGCTATGTATGGATCCTGCCTCCACTACATCGCTTCCCAAACTATTCCACTTACTGACTACTCTGTGGCTGAAGAAATACTTCCTAACATCCCTGTGATTCATCTGTGTCTTCAGCTTCCAACTGTGTCCCCTTGTTACTGGTCCAATCTCTGGAACATCCTGTCTTTGTCCACCTTGTCAATTCCTCTCAGTATTTTGTATGTCATTATCATGTCCCCCTTATCTCTCCTGTCCTCCGGTGTCGTCAGGTTGATTTCCCTTAACCTCTCCTCGTAGGACATACCTCTTAGCTCTGGGACTAGTCTTGTTGCAAACCTTTGCACTTTCTCTAGTTTCTTTACGTGCTTGGCTAGGTGTGGGTTCCAAACTGGTGCCGCATACTCCAATATGGGCCTAACGTATACGGTGTACAGGGTCCTGAACGATTCCTTATTAAGATGTCGGAATGCTGTTCTGAGGTTTGCTAGGCGCCCATATGCTGCAGCAGTTATTTGGTTGATGTGCGCTTCAGGAGATGTGCCTGGTGTTATACTCACCCCAAGATCTTTTTCCTTGAGTGAGGTTTGTAGTCTCTGACCCCCTAGACTGTACTCCGTCTGCGGCCTTCTTTGCCTTCCCCAATCTTCATGACTTTGCACTTGGTGGGATTGAACTCCAGGAGCCAATTGCTGGACCAGGTCTGCAGCCTGTCCAGATCCCTTTGTAGTTCTGCCTGGTCTTCGATCGAGTGTATTCTCTCATCAACTTCACGTCATCTGCAAACAGGGACACCTCAGAGTCTATTCCTTCCGTCATGTCGTTCACAAATACCAGAAACAGCACTGGTCCTAGGACTGACCCCTGCGGGACCCCGCTGGTCACAGGTGCCCACTCTGACACCTCGCCACGTACCATGACTCGCTGCTGTCTTCCTGACAAGTATTCCCTGATCCATTGTAGTGCCTTCCCTGTTATCCCTGTGTGTGTGTGTGTGTGTGTGTGTGTGTGTGTGTGTGTGTGGTGTGTTGTGTGTGTGTGTGTGTGTGTGTGTGTGTGTATGAGTGTGTTGTGCGTGTGTGTGTATGAGTTTGTGTGTGTGTGTGTGTTGTGTGTGTGTGTGTTGTGTGTGTGTGTGTGTGTGTGTGTGTGTGTGTGTGTGTGTTTATGTGTGTGTGTGTATGAATTTGTATGTGTGTGTGTGTGTGTGTGTGTGTGTGTGGTGTGTGTGTTGTGTGTGAGACAGAGAGACTCAGCAATCAACATTTGCACCAATAACTCACTACAGTTGTGACCGGGTGTGGAAGTGTGAATTGCTCATTACTCTAAAATTTGTTCATGATTGCAGCCATGTATAAACATAAGTAACCATTCTTACAGTATTCATTACCTTTGTAACTTGTGAGTTCATTACCTTGTACCTAGTTCAGCCATCAAAACTTTGGAGCCCGGTCCCTGGACCCATTGTGTACCCCTGTAATCTGTAAATACCTTTGTAACTTGTCATGATTGTGACTAGACCTACCTGGAGTTCATTACCTTTGTAAATTGTGAGTTCATTACCTTTGTAAATTGTGAATTCATTACCTCTGTAACTTGCTCAGCTATCAAAACTTTGAGGCCCAGTCCCTGGACCCATTATGTACCTCTGTAATCTTTTGACTACCACCCACAGGATGGGTATGGGGTGCATAATAAACATATTAAACTAACTAACATATCACTACCATGTATACATTATATATAGTGCATAAATAATTAAAATACAACAATAGAAGTAAATTATGGTAAAATGTATGCAATGTAAAATTTACAATACATATCACTACCATGTATACATTATACACAGTACATAAATAATTAAAATACAACAATAGAAGTAAATTATGGTAAAAAGAATGAAATAATGATTGTACATTACATTACAGTATTATGTAGGTAGTTTATATAGGAAAGTTTTGACATTATGCCCTACTCAATATGTCGGCAATTTTCAAAGGTTCGACTTTCGTCCATTTCGACTTACAACCGGTTGGTCGGAACCAAGCTTGGTCGTAAGTCGGATGGTAGGTGTATTTTCAAATATAACAAAAAAAAAAGTAGATCAAAGTTTTTACATGTTTTCAAATGTAAAAAAAAAAAAGATCTACGTTTTTTTAACATACTTTCAAATGTTGAAAAAACATAGATCAACGTTTGGACAGTTTAAGGGTTAAAGGAAAATAATGGGATGCCTACTAATGTTAAAGACATTTGTTATAAAAACCAGTTTAGAAAGAGCTAAAGAAAATCAAATGAATATAGAATAATAATAATAATAATAATATTAATAATAATAACAACTTTATTTACTAAAAGTACATGTACAAGGTATACAGGCCTAGTTGACATCAGTGACATACTACTGTATAGAAAGCCCCTTGTTATGCTGAGCATCTGGGGTAAATTAGGTCAGCTTTGTCCCAGGATGTGACCCACACCAGTTGACTAACACCCAGGTACCCATTTTACTGATGGGTGAACATAGACAACCAGTGTATGGAAACACGTCCAATGTTTCCACCCTTAGCCAGGAACCGAACCCGGACCCTCACCGTGTGGAGTGAGAACTTTTGCCACCAGGTGACAGAGCACTGTGAAGGTAAATTATTCTTATATGAATTGTTAATATGGTAGCAATATAGTTACTATATTGTTAATATAGTAACCTAATGTATTCAACTGAAATGAATTTCACTGTTGCAATTAAAAATGTATCAAATGAATCTATGTGACTATGTCAATTAAGTTGATCCTTTATCTAATGTTAATGTAAATGACTCAGCTTACCTTCGGGTAAGATTTTGTTCAGATTTTTAAACCCAGAGGGTTAGCCACCCAGGATAACCCAAGAAAGCCAGTGCATCATTGAGAGACTGTCTGATTTCCATTGTGGTTCTCAATCTAGTCCCCCAGGATGCCACCCACACCAGTTCACTAACACCCAGGTACCTAGCTGCTTTCTAGGTAAATGGGACAACAGATTTAAGGAAATGCCCTTAAAGTTTCTATCCTTTCCAGGCCAGGAGTCAACCTTATTCCCAATACATACATCGTCCCGTGGCCTGGTTGGCAAAGCTCTCACTTCACCCACTGAGAGTCCGAGATCGATTCCCTGTGGGGCGGAAGCTTTTGACGCATTTCCTTACACCTGTTGTCTTGTTCACTTAGCAAGTAGGTACCTGGGTGCTAGTGGACTGGTGTGGGTGGCATCCTGGGGGGACAAGATTGAGGACCACAATGGAAATAAGACAGTCCTTCACTGATACACTAACTTTCTTGAGTTATCCTGGGTGGCTAACCCTCCAGGGCTAAAAATCCAAACAAAATCTTAATTGATTTTCAGACAGTTGAGTTAGTTGTTTTAAGGTTTAAATAATAAGATATTACAAGGAGCACAATTAAGTCACTTTGAGTGTTCTGTGTTACTCTGGTGGTTAATGTACATGTTACTTTTTCTTTTATTAACACAATGGCCGATTCCCACCAAGGCAGGGTGGCCCGAAAAAGAAAAACTTTCACCAACATTCACTCCATCACTGTCTTGCCAGAGGGGTGCTTTACACTACAGTTTATAAAAGTGCAACATTAACACCCCTCCTTCAGAGTGCAGGCACTGTACTTCCCATCTCCAGGACTCAAGTCCGGCCTGCCGGTTTCCCTGAATCCCTCCATAAATGTTACTTTGCTCACATTCCAACAACACGTCAAGTATTTAAAAAACATTTGTCTCCATTCACTCCTATCAAATATGCTCATGCATGCCTGCTGGAAGTCCAAGCCCCTTGCACACAAAACCTCCTTTACCCCCTCCCTCCAACCTTTCCTAGGCCGACCCCTACCCCGCCTTCCTTCCACTACAGTCTGATACACTCTTGAAGTCATTCTGTTTCTTTCCATTCTCTCTACATGACCGAACCACCTCAACAACCCTTCCTCAGCCCTCTGGACAACAGTTTTGGTAATCCCGCACCTCCTCCTAACTTCCAAACTATGAATTCTCTGCATTATATTCACACCACATATTGCCCTCAGACATAACTTCTCCACTGCCTCCAGCCTTCTCCTCGCTGCAACATTCATCACCCATGTTTCACACCCATATAAGAGCATTGGTAAAACTATACTCTCATGCATTCCCCTCTTTGCTTCCAATGACAAAGTTCTTTGTGTCCACAGATTCCTAAGTGCATCGCTCACCCTTTTCCCCTCATCAATTCTATGATTCACCTCATCTTTCATAGACCCATCCGCTGACACGTCCACTCCCAAATATATGAATACATTCACCTCCTCCATACTCTCTCCCTCCAATCTGATATTCAATCTTTCATCATCTAATCTTTTCGTAATCCTCATAACCTTACTCTTTCCTGGAGTTTACCTGGAGAGAGTTCCGGGGGTCAACGCTCCCGCGGCCCGGTCTGTGACCAGGCCTCCTGGTGGATCAGAGCCTGATCAACCAGGCTGTTACTGCTGGCTGCACGCAAACCAACGTACGAGCCACAGCCCGGCTGGTCAGGTACTGACTTTAGGTGCTTGTCCAGTGCCAGCTTGAAGACTGCCAGGAGTCTATTGGTAATCCCCCTTATGTATGCTGGGAGGCAGTTGAAAAGTCTTGGGCCCCTATGTTCAGTTTTTCCTTCTTTTACATACCCTACCAAATTCATCCACCAACCTCTGCAACTTCTCTTCAGAATCTCCCAAGAGCACAGTGTCATCAGCAAAGAGCAACTGTGACAACTCCCACTTTATGTTTGATTCTTTATCTTTTAACTCCACACCTCTTGCCAAGACCCTCGCATTTACTTCTCTTACTACCCCATCTATAAATATATTAAACAACCACGGTGACATCACACATCCTTGTCTAAGGCCTACTTTTACTGGGAAATAATTTCCCTCTTTCCTACATACTCTAACTTGAGCCTCACTATCCTCGTAAAAACTCTTCACTGCTTTCAGTAGCCTACCTCCTACACCATACACCTGCAACATCTGCCACATTGCCCCCCTATGATAATTTGTTTAAGTGTATTTATGTGTACTTGTACCTACATAAACTTACTAACTTATTTGGTTATTCTTGGTTAAATAATGAACCTTATATATGAATGTTCTGCCAACAATATTGTTTATTATGTAACATAAACCTTAAAACTTACTAACTTAAATCTGCTGCTGCTGCTGCCTCACCACCTAACACCTGCTGCTGCTGCTGCCTCACCACCTAACACCTGCTGCTGCTACCTCACCACCTAACACCTGCTGCTGCTGCTGCCTGACCACCTAACACCTGCTGCTGCTGCTGCCTGACCACCTAACACCTGCTGCTGCTGCCTGACCACCTAACACCTGCTGCTGCCTCACCACCTAACACCTGCTGCTGCTACCTCACCACCTAACACCTGCTGCTGCTGCCTCACCACCTAACATCTGCTGCTGCTGCTGCCTCACCACTTAACACCTGCTGCTGCTACCTCACTACCTAACACCTGCTGCTGCTGCCTCACCACCTAACACCTGCTGCTGCCTCACCACCTAACACCTGCTGCTGCCCCTCACCCCTAACACCTGCGCTGCGCCTCACCACCAACCCCTGCTGCGCCTCACCATTTTAAACACCTGCTGCTGCCCTCACACTAACACCTGCTCCTCACCCCAACACCTGCTGCTCTGCCTCCCCAAACCCCTGCTGCTGCTGCTGCTGCTGTGCCTCCCCCCCCTAATACCTGCTGCTGCTGCTGTGTCCCCGGCTCCCCCCCCAAAACCCTGCTGTGCTGTGTCACCACCAAAACCCGCTGCTGCTGCCCACCACCTAACACCGCTGTTTCTGCCTCACCACCTAACACCTGCGGCGCGCCCCCCACCTAACCCCTGCTGCTGCTGCCTGACCACCTAACCCCTGCTGCTGCCTCACCACCAAAACCCCTGCTGCTGCTCCCTCACCACCTAACCCTGCTGCTGCGCCTCCCCCAAACATCTGCTGCTGTGCTGCCTCACCACTTAAACCTGCTGCTGCTACCTCACTACCTACCCCTGCTGCGCTGCCCACCCCTAACACCCTGCTGCTGCCTCACCCCCAACCCCTGTGCTGTCCCTCACCCCCAAAACCCATGTTTCTGTCCCTCCCCACCAAAACCCCGTGCTGCCTCACCACTTAACACCGTGTGCTACCTCCTCCCTAACACCCTGCCTACCCCCTAACACCGCTGCTGCCTGACCACCTAACCCTGCGTGCTGCTGCTCCCCTGACCACCTAACACTCTGCTGCTCCCTGACATAAAACCTGCTGCTGCCTCACCACCTAACCCCTGCGTGCTACCTCCCCACCTAACACTGCTGCTCTCCCTCACCACCAACATCTCTTGCTGCTGTGCCTCACCACTTACACCTGCTGCTGCTACCTCACTCCAAACCCCTGCGGGGTGCTCCCTCCCCACCTAACACCTCTGCTCCCTCACCACCTAACCCCGCTGCGCTACCTCACCACCTAACACCTGCTGCTGCTGCCTCACCAACTACCCTGCTGCTGCCTCACCACTAACACCTGCTGGCTGCTGCTACCTCACTACATAACACCTGCTGCTGCCACACCACCTAACACCTGCTGCTGCTGCCTCACCTAACACCTGCTGCTGCTGCTGCTGCTGCTGCCTCACCCCCTAATACCTGCTGCTGCCGTCTGCTGCTGCTGCTGCCTCACCCCCTAATACCTGCTCTGCTGATGTCACCACCTAACACCTGCTGCTCCTGCCTCACCACCTAACACCTGCTGTTTCTGCCTCACCCACCAAACACCTGCGTCTGGCTGCTGCCTCACCACCTTAACACCTGCTGCTGCTACCTCACCTACCTAACACCTGCGCCTCACCACCTAATCACCTCACAGCTGCCCTCACCAGCAACTTGCTGCTGCTGCAGCTGCTGCCTTCACCACTCTAGATACCTGCTCTGCTGCAATCACACACCTAATACCTGCTGCTGCTGCCTCACCACCTAAACACCTGCTGCGCTGGCCTCAACCACCTAACACCTGCAACGTGCTGCCTACCCCACTAAACTCGTCTGCTGCTGCCTCATCAACCTAACACCTACTGCTGGCTGCCTCACCACCTAACACCTGCTGCTGATGCCTCAAATCCACACCTAACACCTGCTGCTGCTGCCATTACCACCTAACACCTGCTGCCTGGCTGGGCCTAACCTGCCTAAACTTTCAGCTGCTGCTCACACCTAACACCTGCAGCTCGCGTCTCAACCACCTAACACCTGCAACTGCAGCCTCACCGACCTAACACCTGGCTGCAGCTGCTGCCTCACCACCTAACACCTGCTGCTGCTGCCTCCGCACCTAACACCTGCTGCGCTGCCGTCACATTACCTAACACCTGCGCTGCTGCGCACCACCTAACACCTGCTGCTGCTGCCTCCCCACCTAACACCTGCTGCTGCTGCCTCACCACCTAACACCTCTACTGCTGCCACACCTACCCCCCCTAACTCCTGCTTGCTGCAGCCTCACACCTAACACCTACTGATGCTCGCCTCACCACCTAACACCTGCTGCTGCTGCCTCATCCCCTAACACTGCTCGCTGCCTTAACCACCTACACCTGCTGCAGCTTCCTAACCACCTAACACTTTCTGCTGCAGCCGGTCACCACCTAACACCTGCTGCTGCTGCATCACCACATTAAACACCTGCTACTGCTGCCTCACCACCAACACCTTCTGCTGCTGCCCCACCACCTAACACCTGCGCTGCTGCCTTCACCACCAAACGACCTGCTGCAGCTGCCTCACTAACCTAACCCCTGCTGCGCACCACCTAACACCTACTGCAGCTGCCTCACCACCTAACACCTTCTGCTTGCTGGTGCCTCACCACCTAACACCTGCTGCTGCTGCCTCACCACCTAACACCTGCTGCTGCTGCGCCTCACCACCTAACACCTGCTGCTGCTGCTGCCTCACTACCTAACACCTGCTGCTGCTGCTGCCTCACTACCTAACACCTGCTGTTGCCCGAGCACCTAACAAACCCCTGCTCCCTGAGCAGCTAGCACCTGACACAGTCAGCACCTGAGCACCTAACACAGTCAACACCTGAGCAGATAACACAGTCAACAAGACACAGATATGATCATGTCTGGCGCCTTAATACACTATATTTCATGGGTCAAACTCTCTCTATGGTATCATCTAGCAACATGAATTTGTAATTGAAATAAATAGGTGCGTTACTCCACCTTGTGATTAAGACACCAAGGTTTTACTCACCTGTGGTTAGACAAGCCCACAGTGTTTACTTACCTGTGTTTGACACCACAAACACCTGCTTATGTTGACTTTTAATCACACTCACCAACACAAGTTCTACGTCTTTGGGTTTGGTTTATAAGAGTCATTGACACCTTACTCAGTAACGACTCCGGTTCTTCCCGATGTTCCACTCCGCTTCCTACGTTCCACTCCGCTTCCCGAGGTTCCACTCCGCTGCCCGATGTTCCGTTACGACTTCCGATGTTCCACTCCGCGTTCCCGATGTTTCCACTCCGGCTTCTACAGTTATCCACTCCCGTCCAACATTTGTTGCTCAAAGCGGAACCACAAAGAAAAAAAAACAACCAGAGTGACCTCTAGTTTGTTTGTCAGCTCATTGTTAAAGGCAGTGAGAGGTGGAGCAGTATAGCATCCAGCCCACCACTCTCTAGCTGATCAGTGAGAGGTGGTGCAGTATAGTGTCTGGCCCACAAGTCTCTAGCTCGTCAGAGAGAGGTGGTGCAGTATAGTGTCCAGCCCACCACTCTCTAAGCTGGTCAGTGAGGAGGTGGTTCAGTAATAGTGTCCAGCCACCACTCTCTAAGCTGTCATGAGAGGTGGTGCAGTCTAGTTCCACAGCCCCACCACTCTCTAGCTGGTCAGAGAGAGGTGGTGCAGTATAGTGTCCAGCCCACCACTCTCTAGCTGGTCAGTGAGAGGTGGTGCAGTATAGTGTCCAGCCCACCACTCTCTAGCTGGTCAGTGAGAGGTGGTGCGTAATAGTGTCCACCCACCACCACTAAGCTGGTCTTTGAGAGTTGTGCAGTATAGTGTCCAGCCCACCACTCTCTAGCTGGTCAGAGAGAGGTGGTGCAGTATAGTGTCTGGCCCACCACTCTCTAGCTGGTCATAATACGAAAAGAACTTCAGCTGAATTTTATGGACTTAAGGCTCAGGGAGATTGACACCAGTGAGTCCATCTATCATCATTCTATCATGCAGGAGGAGCCACATGTCTATGGTGGCAATCCAACAAAATAAGCAGACTCTTGATGTCACTACCGCCCAGCTCCGCTGGGTTACAAGTATCTTTTGCAGGTTTAAATGCTCACCACCGGACCAGAAGTAGACCATGGTGGCCCCGGTGGCCTGGTGGCAAAAGCTCCCCGCTTCACACACGGAAGTGGCCCGGTTCGATTCCCGGCGGTGGAAACATTCCGACAAGGGTAACGTTTCCCTACACCTTGTTGTCGCTGTTCACCAGCAGCAAATAGGTAACCCTGGTGTTAGTCGACTGGTGTGGGTCCTTCCTGGGGGACCAAGATTAAGGGACCCCATGGCAATAAGTTAGACAGTCCTCATGACGCACTGACTTTCTTGGGTATCCTGGGTGCTAACCCTCAAACCCTCCGGGTTAAAAAGCCGAACGGAAATCTTTTCTTAACGAAATGTAAACTTTGCCAGATGGATTATTGTCATCACCCTGCGATCATTATGTACTGGAGTGCGATAAAATTAATGAATATAGAAACCCTCACTCAGAGTTATTCAAGAAATGGCTAAGTATTTTATCCACAGTGGTATATTTCCAGACCATTCTGGAGAAATACCCTGACTTGCCTAGCTGTAAGATAAAGCATGTACCACATCTGTTCATGTGTGTGTGTGTGGTGTGTGTGTTGTGTGTGTGTGTGGTGTGTGTGTGAGTGAGTGTGTGTGTGTGTTTGTGTGTATGTGTATGAGTGTGTGAGTCTAGTATTGTTGTGTGTTTGTGTGTGTGTGTGTATGAGTGTGTGTGTGGTGTGTATGCTGTGGTTGTGTGTATGAGTGTGTGGGCGTGTGTGTGCGTGTGTGTGTATGAGTTTGTGTATGGGTGTGTGTGTGTGTGGTGGTTGAGTGTGTGGTGTGGTGTGTGGTGTGTGTGTGTATTTGTGTGTATGGTGTGGTGTGTGTATTAATTTGTAGTGTGTGTGTGTGTGTGAAGAGAGAGAGAGACTCAGCCAATCAACATTTGCACCAATAACCACTACAGTTGTGACCAGGGTGGGAAGTGTGAAGCTCATTACTCCTACAAAATTTGTTCATGATTGCACAATGTATAAACGTAAGTAACCATTCTTACAGTATTCCATTACTTGTAACTGTGAGTTCATTACCTTTGTAACTTTGAGTTCTTAACCATGTACCCCTAAGTTCAGCCCTCAAAACTTTGGAGCCCGGTCCCTGGACCCATTGTTGTCCTCCGTAATCTGTAAATACCTTTGTAACTTGTCATGTTGTGACTAGACCTACCTGGAGTTCATTACCTTGTAAATTGTGAGTTTCATTACCTTTGTAAATTGGAATTCATTACCTGCGTAACTTGCTCAGCTATCAAACTTTGAGGCCCAGTCCCTGTACCCATTATGTACCTCTGTAATCTTTTGACACCGCCCACAGGATGGGTATGGGGGAATAATAAACATATTTAAAAACTAACTCTAAGCTGTCATGAGAGGTGGTGCCTGAAAGTGTCCAGCACAACCACTCTCTAGCTGGTCCCGAGGAGAGGTGGTGCAAGTATAGTGTCCATCCCACCACTCCACTACTGGTCAAGTGAGAGGTGGTGAAGTATAGTGTCTGGCCCACCACTCTCTAGCTCGTCAAGTGAAGGTGGTTGCAGTATAGGTGTCCAGCCCTCCACTCTCCTAGCTGGTCAATTGAGAGTGTGTGCAGTATATAGTGTCCCAGCCCACCACTCTCTACTGGTCCAGAGAGAGGTGGTGCAATATAAAGTGTCCAGCCCACCAATCTCTAGCTGTCAGTGAGAGGTGGTGCAGTATAGTGTCCAGCCCACCACTCTCTAGCTGGTCAGTGAATGTGGTGCAGTAAAGAGTGTCCAGCCACCACTCTCTAGCTGGTCATGAGAGGAGTGCAGTATAGTTTCCAGCCCCCCACTCTCTAGCTGTCAGAGAGAGGTGGTGCAGAATAGTGTCCAGAGCGCCACCGCTCTCCTAGCTGATCAGTGAGAGTGTGGATTCAGAAAGTGACTGCCCACCACTCTCTAGCTCGTCCGTGAGATGTGGTGCAGTAAGTGTCCAGCCCACCACTCTCTACTGGTCAGTGAAGGTGTCAGAAATAGGTCCAGCCCCCACTCTCTAGCAGGTCAGTGACATGTGTGCATATAAGTGTCCACTCACCACTCTCTAGCTGGTCAGTGGAGAGTGACTCAGTATAGTGTCCAGCCCACCACTCTCTAGCCTTTGGTCAGAAGAGAGTAGTGCAGTATAGTGTCTGGCCCACACCCTAGCTGTCAGTGAGAGGTGGTGCAGTATAGTGTCCAGCCCACCACTCTCTAGCTGGTCAGAGAGAGGTGGTGCAGTATAGTGTCCAGCCCACCACTCTCTAGCTGGTCAGTGAGAGGTGGTGCAGTATAGTGTCCAGCCCACCACTCTCTAGCTGGTCAGTGAGAGGTGGTGCAGTATAGTGTCCAGCCCACCACTCTCTAGCTGGTCAGTGAGAGGTTGTGCAGTAAATTTGTCCAGCCCACCACTCTCTAGCTGGCCAGTGAGAGTTGGTGCAGTATAGTGTCAGGGCCACCACTCTCTAGCTGTCCAGTGAGAGGTGTGGCAGTTATTCCAGGCCCACCACTCTCTAGCTGGTCCAGGAGAGGTGGTGCAGTAAATGTCCAGCCACCCCTCTCTAGCTTGTCAGTGAGAGGTGGTGCATATATTGTCCAGGCCCCACCATCTATACTGGCAGTGAGAGGTGTTGCGAGTATAGGTGTCCAGCCCACCACACTCTACTGTCAATGAGAGGTGGTGCAGTATGTGTCCAGGCCCACCAACTCTCTAGCCTGGTCAGTGGAAGGTGTGCAGTATAGTGTTCTGGCCACCACTCTCAAGCTGGTCAGTGGAGAGGTGGTGCAGTATAGAGTCCATCCCACCACCTCTATCTGTCAGTGAGAGGTGGTGCAGTAAAGTGTTCCAGCCCACCACTCCTAGCTGGTCCAGTGATAGTGTGCAGTATAGTGTCCACCCCACCACGTCTCCATACTGGTCAGTGGAGAGGTGGAGTGCAGTATAAGTGTCCAGCCGCAACCACTCTCTAGCTGGTCAGAGAGAGGTGGTGCCAATATTGTGTCCAGCCCACCCACTCTCTATCTGTCAGAGAGAGGTGGTGCAGGATAGTGTCCAGCCCTCAACTCTCTAGCTGTCCAGTGAAGGAGGTGTGCAGTAATAGTGTCCAGCCCACCACTCTCTAGCTGGTCAGTGAGAGAGGTGCAGTATAGTGTCCAGGCCCACCATCTCTAGCTGGTCATAGATAAGTGGTGCAGTATAGTGTCCCAGCCCACCGCTCTCTATGTCTGATCAGTGAGATGTGGGTGCAGTATATTTTTCTGCCCACCCTCTCTAGCTCGTCATAGAGAGTTGGTGCAGCATAGTGTCCACCCACCACTCTACTAGCAGTCAGTGAAGAAGGTGGTGCAGTATAGTGTCCAGCCCACCACCTCCTCGACTGGTCAGTGACCGTGGTGCAGTAATAGTGTCCACTCACCACTCTCTAGCTGGTCAGTGAGAGGTGGTGCCGTATAGTGTCCAGGCCCACCACTCCTCTAGCTGTCAAGAGAGGTGGTGCAGTATAGTGTCTGGCCCAACCACTCCTCTAGCTGGTCAGTGAGTAGGTGGTTGCGTATAGTGCCAGCCCACCACTCTCTAGCTGGTCAGAGAGAGGTGTGCAGTATGTGTCCAAGCCCACCACTTCTCTAGCTGGGTTCAGTGAGAGGTAGTGCAGAATAGTGTCCAGCCCACCACTCTCTAGCTGACATGAGCAGGTGGTGCAGTATAGTGTCCAGCCCACCACTCTCTAGCTGGTCATGAGAGTTGGTGCAGTATAGTGTCCACCCACCACTCTCTAGCTGGTCAGTGAGGGTGGTGCAGTATAGTTTACAGGGCCACCACACTCTACGTGGATCAGTGAGAGGTGGTGCAGTATAGTGTCCAGCCCTCCACTCTCTAGCTGGTCCATGAGAGGTGTGCTGTATAGTGTCCAGCCCCACCACTCTCAAAGCTGTCAGTGAGAGGTGGTAGCAGTATAGTGTCCAGCCCACCACTCTATAGCTGGACAGTGATAGTGGTGCAGTATAGTGTCCAGCCCACCAGCTCTCTAGCTGTCAATGAGAAAGGTGGTGCAGTATAGTGTCCCAGCCCACACTCTCTAAGCTGTCAGTGAGAGTGGTGCAGTATAGTGTCTAGGCCACCACCTCTAAGCATGGTCATGAGAGGTGTGCAGAATAGTGTCCAGCCCACCTCTCTAGCTGGTCAGTGAGAGTGGTGCAGTAAATAGTGACCAGCCCACCACTCTCTAGCTGGGTTCAGTGGAGAGGTGGTGCAGTATAGTGTCTGGCCCACCACTCTCTAGCTGTCAGTGAGAGTGGTGCAGTATAAGTGTCCAGCCCCCTCCTAGCTGGTCAAGTGAGAGGTGTGCAGTATAGTGTCCAGCCCACAACTCTCTAGCTGGTCTGAGAGTGTGCAGTAAAGTGTCCAGCCCACCAGTTCTAGCTGGTCCAGAGAGAGGTTGGTAGCTGTATAGTGTCCAGCCCACACACTCTCTAGCTGGTCAGTGAGAGGTGGTGGCCAGTATAGTTTCAGACCCACCACTCTCCTACTGGTCAGTGAGAGGAGGTGCAGTATAGTGTCCATCCCCCCAATCTCTAGCTGGGTCAGTGAAGGTGGTGCAGTATAGTGTCCAGCCCACCACTCTCTAGCTGGTCAGTGAAGAGGTGGTGCAGTATATGTCCGTGCAACCACTCTCTAGCCTGGTCAGTGAGAGGTTTGCAGTATAGTGTCCAGCCCACCCACTCACTAGCTGGTCATGAGAGGTGGTTAGTATAGTGACCACCCACACACTCTCTACCTGGTCAGTGAGAGGTGGTGCAGTATAGTGTCCAGCCCACCACTCTATATGCTGGTCAGTGAGAAGGTGGTGGCAGTAAGTGTCCAGCCCACCACCCTCTCTAGCTGGTCCATGAGAGGTGGTGGCAGTATAGTGTCCAGCCCACCACTCTCTAGCTGGTCAGATGATAGGTGGTGCAGTATAGTGTCTGGCCACCACTCCTAGCTGGCAGTGAGAGTGGTGCATTATAGTGTCCACCCACCACTCTCTAGCTGGTCAGTGAGAGGTGTGCAGTATAGTGTCCCAGCCCACCACTCCTAGCAGGTATGAGAGTGTGCAGTATAGTGTCTGGCCCATCCCACTCTCTATGCTGGTCAGTGAGAGGTGGTGCTGTATAGTGTCCAGGCCACCACTCCTCTAGCTGGTCATTAGAGGTGTGTCAGTATAGTGTCCAGCCCACAACTCTCTAGATGGTCCAGTGAGAGAGGTGCAAGTTATAGTGGTCCAGCCCACCATTCTGCTAAGCTTCAAGATAGGTGGTCTGTATAGTGTCCAGTCCCACCACTCTCTAGACTGTCAGTGAGAGGTGGTGCAGTATAGTGTCCAGCTGCCCCACCACTCTCTACTGGTTCAGTGAGAGGTTGGCGTGCATATAGTGTCCTGGCCCACCACATCTAGCTGGTCAGAGAGAGTGGTGCAGTATAGTGTCCGTCCTGCCAACACACTCCTATCTGGTCAGTGAGAGGTGATGCAGTATAGTGGTCAAGCCCACCACTCACTAGCTGGTCAGTGCAGGTGGGCAGTAGTAGTGGTCCAGCCCACCACTCTCTAAGCTGGTCAGTGAGAGGTGGGTGCAGTAAAAGTGGTCCAGACCACCCACTTTCTAGCTGGTCCGTGAGATGTGGGTGCATAGAGTCCGCAGCCCACCACTCCTAAGCTGGAAGTGAGAGGTGGTGCAGTATAGTGTCCAGCCCACCCTCCTCTAATCTGTCATGGAAAGGGTTGCATATTGTGTCTGCCCACACTCCTCTAGCTGTCAGTGAGATGTGTGCAGTATAGTGTCCAGCCAAATCACTCTCACTCTGTCAGTGAGAGGTTCAGCAGTATGTCTCTCGCCCACCACTCTCAGCTGGTCAGTGACGGTGGTGCAGTAAAGTGTCCACCACCACTCTCTATGCGTTCAGAGAGAGGTGGTGCAGTATAGTGTCCAGCCCACCGAAGCTCTAGCTGGTCATGAGGTGGTGCAGTAATAGTGTCCAGCCCCCCACTCTCATTTTCAGTGAGAGGTGGTGCTGTATAGTGTCCAGCCCACCACTCATCTAGCTGGTCAAGAGAGGAGGTGCAGTATAGTGTCTGGCCCACCACTCACTAGCGACATTGAGAGTGTGGCAGTAATAGTGTCCAGCCCACCCTCTCTACTGGTCAAGAGAGGTTGTGCAGTATATGGTCCAGCCCACCACTCGCAGCTGTTCAGTGAATGTGTGCAGTATAGTGTCCAGGCCCACCACTCTCTAGCCTTTGATTTCAGTGAGAGGTGGTGCAGTAATCGTGTCTGGCGCCACCACTTTCTAGCTGGTCAAGAGAAGGAGGAGCAGTATAGTGTCCGGCCCACCACTCTCTAGCTGTCAGTGAGCGGTGATGCAGTATAGTGTCAAGCCCACCACTCTCTATCTGGTCGTGACAGGTGGTGCAGTATATTGTCCAGCCCACCACCTTTAGCTGGTCAGTGGCGAGGTGGTGCAGTAATAGTGACCACCCACCACTCTCTAGCTGTCAGTGAAATTGGTCAGTAGTGTCCCAGCCCACACACTCCTCTAGCTGGTCAGTGAAAGGTGGTGCAGTATTGTGTCAGCCCACCACTCTCAAGCTGGTGTTCCATGAAGGTGTGCAGTAATAGTGTCCACCCACCACTCTCCCTCTGGTCAGTGAGAGGTGCAGCAGTATAGTGTCCGGCCTGCCACTCGCTAGCTGGTCAGTGAGAGGTGGTGCAGTATAGTGTCCGGCCCACCGCTCTCTAGCTGGTCAGTGAGAGGTGCAGCAGTATAGTGTCCGGCCCACCACTCTCTAGCTGGTCAGTGACAGGTGGTGCAGTATAATTTCCAGCCCACCACTCTCCAGCTGGTCAGTGAGAGGTGCATCAGTATAGTGTCCGGCCCACCACTCTCTAGCTGGTCTGTGGGTGGTGCAGCAGTATAGTGTCCGGCCCACCACTCTCTAGCTGGTCAGTGAGAGGTGCAGCAGTATAGTGTCCGGCCCACCACTTTCTAGCTGGTCAGTGAGAGGTGCAGCAGTATAGTGTCCAGCCCACCACTCTTAAGCAGTCAGTGAAGGTGTCAGGATATGTCCGGCCCACCACACCAGCTCGTCAGTGAGAGGTGGTGCAGTCTAGTGTCCCCAGCCCACCACCTCTATTGGTCATTGAGAAGGTGGCGCAGTATAGTGTCCCAGCCCACCACTCCTCTAGCCTGGTAGTGACAGTGGAGCAGTATAGTGTCCAGCTCACCACTCTCTAGCTGGTCATGAGAGGTGGTGCATGTATAGTGTCCAGCCCACCACTCCTCTACCAGGTCAGAAGAGGTGGTGCAGTATAGTGTCTGCCCACCACTCTCTAGCTGGTCAGTGAGAGGTGGTGCAGGTATAGTGTCCAGCCCCACGACTCTCTACTGGGTCAGAGAGAGGTGGTGCATATAGTAGTCCAGCCCACCACTCTTCTAGCTGTCCATGAGACGGTGGTGGCAGTATAGTGTCCAGCCCACCACTCTCTAGCTGGTCAGTGAGAGGTGGTGCAGTATAGTGTCCAGCCCACCACTCTCTAGCTGGTCAGTGAGAGGTGGTGCAGTATAGTGTCCAGCCCACCACTCTCTAGCTTGTCAGTGAGAGGTGGTGCAGTATAGTGTCAGTGCCATCCACCTCTAGCTGGTCAGAGAGAGGTGGTGCAGGTATAGTGTCACAGCCCACCACTCTCTAGCTGGACAGTGAGAGGTGTGTGCAGTATAGTGTCCAGCCCACCACACTCTAGCTGGTCATGAGAGTGGTGCAGTATAGTGTCCAGCCCTCCCACTCTCTAGCTGGTCAGTGAGAGGTGGTGCAGTATAGTGTCCAGCCCACCACTCTCTAGCTGGTCAATGAGAGGTGGTGCAGTATAGTGTCCAGCCCACCACTCTCTAGCTGGTCAGTGAGAGGTGGTGCAGTATAGTGTCTGGGCCACCACTCTCTAGCTGGTCAGTGAGAGGTGGTGCAGTATAGTGTCCAGCCCACCACTCTCTAGCTGGTCAGTGAAGGTGGTTGCAGAATAGTGTCCAGCCCACCACTCATGCTGGTCAGTGAGATGTTGTGACAGTATAGTGTCTGGCCCACCACTCTCTAGCAGGTCAGTGAAGGTGGTGCAGGTATATGTCCCAGCCCACCACTCTCTAAGCTGTCGTGAGAGGTGGTGCAGTATAGATCCAGCCCACAACTTTAGCTGGTCAGTGAGAGTGGTGCAGTATAGTGTCCAGTCCCACCTTTCTCTAGCTGGTCAGAGAGAGGTGGTGCTGTATATGTGTCCAACCCATCACTCTCTAGCTGTCAGTGAGAGGTGGTGCAGTATAGTGTCCAGCCCACCACACTCTAAGCTGGTCAGTGAGAGTGGTGACAGTAAGTGTCTGGCCGCACCACTTACTACTGGTCAGAGAGAGGTGGTCAGATAGTGTCCGGCCCAACCCACTCTCTTAGCTGGTCAGGTGAGAGGTGATGCAGTATAGTGTCAAGTCAAGCCCAACCACTCTCTAGCTGGTCAGTTGGCAGGTGGTGCAGTAATAGTGGTCCAGCCCAACCACTCTCTAGCTGGTCATTGGAGGTGGTGCAGTAAAGTGTCCGCAGCCACCACTTTCTCGCTGGTTCCAGTGAGATGTGGTGCAGCAGTGTCCATCCCACACCCTAGCAGTGACATTGAGAGGTGTTGCAGAATAGGTGTCCACCCACCACTCTCTACTGGTCAGTGAAAGGTGGTGCAGAATTGTGCCTGTCCCACCACTCTCTAGCTGTTAGTGAGAGGTTGGTGCAGTAGAGTGTCCCAGCCGCACATCACTCTCCCCTGTCAGTGAGAGGTGCCAGCAGTATAGTTCCGGCCACCACCTCTAGCTGGTTCAGTGAAGGTGTATGCAGTATAGTGGTTCCAGGCCCACCACTCTCTAGCTGTCAGAGAGAGGTGGTGCGAGTATAGTGTCCGCCCACCACTCTCTAGCTGGTCAGTGAGTGGTGGTGCATTATAGTGTCCACTCCACCACTCTCTAGTTGGTCCATTGAGAGGTTGTGCAGTATAGTGACCAGCCCACCACTCTCTAGCTGGTCAGAAGAGGTGTGCAGTATAGTGTCTGGCCCACCACTCCTCTAGCTGGTCATGAGATGTTGGTGCAGTAAAAGGTCCACCCACCACTCTCTAGCTGGTCAGAGAGAGGTTGTGCAAGTATAGTGTCCATCCCAACCACTCTCATAGCTGGTCAGTGAGCAGTTGTGCAGTATAGTGTCCACCTACCACTCTCAGTGGTCAGTGAGAGGTGGTGCAGTAAACAGTGTCCAGCCCACCCACTCTCATATCTGGTCATGAGAGGTGGTGCAGTATAGTGTCCAGCCCACCACTCTCTAGCTGGTCAGTGAGAGGTGGTGCAGTATAGTGTCTGGCCCACCACTCTCTAGCTGGTCAGTGAGAGGTGGTGCAGTATAGTGTCAAGCCCACCACTCTCTAGCTGGTCAGAGAGAGGGGGTGCAGTAAGTTTCAGCCCACCATCTCTATCTGTCAGTGAGAGGTGGTGCAGTATAGTGTCTGTCCCACCACCTCTCATAGGCCTGGCAGTGAGAGGTGGTGCAGTATAGTGTCCAGCCCACCACTCTCTAGCTGGTCAGTGAGAGGTGGTGCAGTATAGTGTCCAGCCCACCACTCTCTAGCTGGTCAGTGAGAGGTGGTGCAGTATAGTGTCCAGCCCACCATTCTCTAGCTGGTCAGAGAGAGGTGGTGCTGTATAGTGTCCAGCCCACCACTCTCTAGCTGGTCAGTGAGAGGTGGTGTAAAAAGGCCAGTATATTGTCGCACCCCCACCCTCTTAGATTGTCAGTGAGAGTGGTGCAGTATATGTCAGGCCCACCACTTTCTAGCTGGTCAAGTGAGGAGGTTGTTCAGTATAGTGTCCCGGCCCACCACCTCTCTATCTGGTCAGTGAGAGGGTGATGCAGTATTGTGTCCAAGCCCACCACTCTCTTACTGGTCAGTGACAGGTGTGCAGTATAGTTCCAGCCCACAACTGACTCTAGCTGGTCATGAGAGGTGTGCAGTAATATGTCCAGCCCACCACTCTCTACTGTTCAGTGAAATGTGGTGCATGTAGTGTCCAGCCACCACTCTCATAGCAGGTCAGTGAAAGGTGGTGCAGTATTGTGGTTGGCCCACCACTCTCTACAGGTCAGGATGTGGTGCAGTATAGTGTCCAGCCCACCACTCTCCCCTCTGGTCAGTGGAGAGGTGCAGAGTATAGTGTCCGCCTCCACTCCTAGCAGGTCAGTGATAGAAGGTGGTGCAGTATAGTGGCCGGCCACCGCCTCTTAGCTGGTCAGTGAGAGTGCAAGCAGTATAGTGTCCGTGCCCACCACTCTCCTAGCTGGTCCAGTGACAGGTGGTGCAGTATAATATCCAGCCCACCACTCTCCATCTGGTCAGTGAATAGGTGCATCAGTATAGTGTCCCGGCCCACCACTCTCAGAGCTGGTCATGGTGGTGCAGTCAGTATAGTGTCCGCCCACCACTCTCTAGCTGGTCAGTGAAGAGGTGTCAGCAGTATAGTGTCGCGCCCACCACTTTCTGCTACTGGGTCAGTGAGAGGTGCAGCAGTATAGTGTCCAGCCCACCACTCTTTAGCTGGTCAGTGAGAGGTGGTGCAGTATAGTGTCCGGCCCACCACTCTCTAGCTGGCCAGTGAGAGGTGGTGCAGTATAGTGTCCGGCCCCACCACTCTCCAGCTGTCATTGAGAAGGTGCAGCGTATAGTGTCCGGGCCCACCACTCTCACTGGCAGTGAGTGGTGCAGCATATAGTTGGTCCCGGCCCACTCCACTCTCTAGCTGGTCAGTGAGAGGTGGTGCAGTATAGTGTCCGGCCCACCACTCTCTAGCTGGTCAGTGAGAGGTGGTGCAGTATAGTGTCCGGCTCACCACTCTCTAGCTCTGGTCAGTGAGAGGTGGGGGCAGTATAGTGTCGTCGGTCCCACCACTCTCTAGCTGTCAGTGAGAGGTGGTGCAGTATAGGTCGCGGCTCACCACTCTCTAGCTGTCAGTGAATAGTGGAGCAGTATAGTGTGGTCCGTCCCACCACTCTTTTTGCTGGTCAGTAAGAGGTGGAGCAGTATAGTGTCCGGCCCACTACTCTCTAGCTGGTCAGTGAGGGGTGGTGCTCAGTATAGTGTCGCAGCCCACCACTCTATTAGATGTTCAATCAGAGGGTGGAGCATATAGTGTCCAGCCCACCGTTCTCCTCTAGCTGGATCAGTGAGAGGGTCAGTATAGTGTCAGCCCACCACTCTAGCTGGTCATAAGAGGTGGAACAGTATAGGTCCGGGCAAACACTCTCTCTAGCTGGGTCAGTGAGATGTGGAGCAGTAGAGTGTCCAGGCCCACCACTCTCTAACTGGTAAGTGAGAGGTGTGCAGTATAGTGTCCATCCCACCACTACTAGCTGGCCATGTGAAATGTGTCAGTAAAGTGTCCTGCCCACCACACTCCAGCTGGTCAGTGAGAGGTGGTTGCAGTAAGGTGTCTGGGGGGGCCCACACTCTCTAGCTGGCTCCATGAAAGGTGTGCAGTAATAGTGTCCCAGCCCACCACTCTCCAGCTGGTCATGAGAGGTGGAGCAGTATAGTGTCCCGCCACCACCTCTAAGCTGGTCAGTGAGGAAGTGGTTCAGTATAGTGTCCGGCCCACCACTCTCTAGCTGGTCAGTGAGAGTGGAGCATATAAGTGTCCGCCCCACCACTCTCTAGCTGGTCAGTGAGAGGTGGTGCAGTATAGTGTCCAGCCCACCACTCTCTAGATGGTCAGTGAGAGGTGGAGCAGTATAGTGTCCAGCCCACCGTTCTCTAGCTGGTCAGTAAGAGGTGGTGCAGGATAGTGTCTGGCCCACCACTCTAGCTGGTCAGTAAGAGGTGGAGCAGTATAATGTCCGGCCGACCACTCTCTAGCTGGTCAGTGAGATGTGGAGCAGTGTAGTGTCCAGCCCCACCACTCTCTAGCTCCTCAGTGAGAGGTGGAGCAGTATAGTGTCCAGCCCACCACTCTCTAGCTGGTAAGTGATAGGTGGTGCAGTATAGTGTCCAGCCCACCACTCTAGTTGGCCAGTGAGAGGTGGTGCAGTATAGTGTCCAGCCCACCACTCTCCAGCTGGTCAGTTAGAGGTGGTGCAGTATAGTGTCCGGCCCACCACTCTCTAGCTGGTCAGTGAGAGGTGGTGCAGTATAGTGTCCAGCCCACCACTCTCCAGCTGGTCAGTGAGAGGTGGTGCAGTATAGTGTCAGCTCACCACTCTCCAGCTGGTCAGTGAGAGGTGGTGCAGTATAGTGTCCGGCCCACCACTTCTATTTTAGATGAATGGTTCAGTGAACCGACATGTTGATAAATTAGACACATATGGAACTCTTGGGTTTACCTGGAGTTTACCTGGAGAGAGTTCCGGGGGTCAACGCCCCAGCGACCCGGTCTGTGACCAGGCCTCCTGTTGGATCAGAGCCTGATCAACCAGGTTGTTATTGCTGGCTGCACGCAAACCAACGTACGAGCCACAGCCCGGCTGGTCAGGTACCGACTTTAGGTGCTTGTCCAGTGCCAGCTTGAAGACTGCCAGGGGTCTATTGGTAATCCCCCTTATGTATGCTTGGAGGCATTTGAACAGTTTCGGGCCCCTGACACTTATTGTATTGTCTCTTAACGTGCTAGTGACACCCCTGCTTTTCATTGGGGGGATGTTGCATCGTCTGCCAAGTCTTTTGCTTTCGTTATGAGTGATTTTCGTGTGCAAGTTCGGTACTAGTCCCTCTAGGATTTTCCAGGGGTATCTTTTTTGAGGAAACGTTTCGCCACACAGTGGCTTCATCAGTCCATACAAAGGAGAAACGTGAAGGACATTCATCTACAATCCTGTCAGACACTGCAACTTCTTGGAATCTTAATACTTGGGAATTCTTCGCTTGCCTAACCCTTGGGCACGACCTACTTCCACATTGTACAAATGTGACACCACCTACGACTGCTGCTCCTCTACTGCCTACAGTTTATAAGCTGCTTCTCCGCATATATGCCGTATTCTGTTCAAGATTGATGGACTGCCCACATCGACTCAAGGTTGAGGGACTGATTACCTCATTCTCCTCCTGTTCATCAAGATTCTCCTTTGTATGGACTGATGAAGCCACTCTGTGGCGAAACGTTTCCTCAATAAAGATACCCAAGAGTTGCACATGTGTCTAATTTATCAACGTGTCAGATCTCTGAACCATTCAGCTAAGAGACTGAACAGTCCCTGGCTAACACCCAGCATCCTCAAATCCATAAATACAAAACACCTATACGAAAAACAGTACAGAATGGGTCACATAACCAGTGTTGTAGTGGCCAGGCTTAGGCTTGGTTACAAGTACTTCTGGCAGTTTGGGAGACACACAGATGATGATCAAACTAAATGTAAATTATGTGGTCACTCTCTTGAACACTATGTGCTTAATTGTCCACTTATTGAGGAATACAGAGACAGACAGTATAATAACCTATGTGACATGTCAAGATATCTTATTAATGAAAATAAGATACCAGATATACTAAGCAAATTTCCTAAATTTGCTTGCAACAGATAAGTGAACTATAGATATGTAGATATAAATCCATATGTATTCCTGTTAACCCTTTGGGGCCTAGTTCCTAGGCCTTTTGTGTATCCATATGCTCTCGCGCTACCGTCCACAGGATGGATATGGGGTGCACAATAAACTAGCCACTTCGGTGGCAAAATCTAAATCTAATAACCAGAGACCAAACAAAATGTTACTCGTCAATCCTAACCAGCCTGATAAGAAGGGCTAAAGAATTGTATCATGAGAGCAGATTATCCAACTTAACAGGTGATATAAAAAAGACCTGGAAAACCCTATCAGAAATTCTAGGAACAAAAAAGATATCACGAAATAGCGAAATTGAATTAACAAAACCAGATGAACCCCAACTCCCACCAACTGAAACGGCAAACAGACTCAATGATTTCTTTTCCACTGTAGGAAAAAACCTTGCCAATAAAATCCCAAGCTCAGATACCCCACCCAATGACTACCTCACTGGCAACTACCCGAACACACTGTTCCTAGCTCCGACTAACCCTACTGAAGTCTCCCTTATTATCAACACACTAAAAAAAACAAGACATAAGATTTAAATACCATACCACCCTTTATATACAAAAAAGCATCACAAGTACTATCACCAATCATTGCAACACTCTTTAACAAACCCATTGAATCCTCTACCTTCCTTACAGTTCTCAAAATAGCAAGGGTCATCCCGATCCATAAAGGAGGAGACCAAACAGAATTGAATAACTATAGGCCAATATCCGAGGCAGCTACGGTGAAAAGCTCTGTTCCACAAGGCACAGTACTCGCTCCCATCTTGTTCCTCATCCTCATATCTGACATAGACAAGGATATCAGCCACAGCACCGTCTTCCTTTGCAGATGACACCCGAATCTGCATGACAGTGTCTTCCATTGCAGACACTGCAAGGCTCCAGGCGGACATCAACCAAATCTTTCAGTGGGCTGCAGAAAACAATATGAAGTTTAACGATGAGAAATTTCAATTACTCAGATATGGCAAACACGAGGAAATTAAATCTTCATCAGAGTACAAAACAAATTCTGGCCACAAAATAGAGCGAAACACCAACGTAAAAGACCTGGGAGTGATCATGTCGGAGAATCTCACCTTCAAGGAAACCATACCCCCGGCCGGGATTGAACCCACGGTCATAGAGTCTCAGAACTCCAGCCCGTCGCGTTAGCCACTAGACCAGCTAGCCACAATAAGATTCATCCAACTAGGTATATTTCTACACCATAGGAAGGTTAGCACAGGCACCTCTGTGACCACAAATGCAAGGACCATAACACTGTATCAATCGCATCTACTAGAAAAATGACAGGATGGATAATGAGAACCTTCAAAACGAGGGATGCCAAGCCCATGATGACACTCTTCAGGTCACTTGTTCTATCTAAGCTGGAATATTGCTGCACACTAACAGCACCGTTCAAGGCAGGTGAAATTGCTGACCTAGAAAATGTACAGAGAACCTTCACGGCGCGCATAACGGAGATAAAACACCTCAATTACTGGGAGCGCTTGAGGTTCCTGAACCTGTATTCCCTGGAACGCAGGCGGGAGAGATACATGATTATATACACCTGGAAAATCCTAGAGGGACTAGTACCAAACTTGCACACGAAAATCACTCACTACGAAAGCAAAAGACTTGGCAGACGATGCAACATCCCCCCAGTGAAAAGCAGGGGTGTCACTAGCACGTTAAGAGACCATACAATAAGTGTCAGGGGCCCGAGACTGTTCAACTGCCTCCCAGCACACATAAGGGGGATTACCAACAGACCCCTGGCAGTCTTCAAGCTGGCACTGGACAATCACCTAAAGTCGGTTCCTGACCAGCCGGGCTGTGGCTCGTACGTTGGTTTGCGTGCAGCCAGCAGTAACAGCCTGGTTGATCAGTCTCTGATCCACCAGGAGGCCTGGTTACGGACCGGGCCGCGGGGGCGTTGACCCCCGGAACTCTCTCCAGGTAAACTCCAGGTACAAAGAAACAACCTACTAAAAACATCTATTTCTATGAAAACTGATGTTTACGTCAATGATGCCTTACCAAAACAAGACAAAACCTCGTTTATCGGCTAAGAAAATTACGCTATGCCCAAAAAATCCACCAGTGCTTTGTGAGGGATCGAAAAATCGCAGTTAGGAAACAGCCCACTGGGAAGAGATACTTCATCACTACAGAACATGACCTTAAAACATTCCTAAGTGAGGCTCGACTAACAGAATCAGAGTAAAGTGCAGATAATACCCATAGTCTACCGTTAGTGTTATATTGTCATAAATTTGTGCCCCCCTAAAATTCTAATACCCCAACTACTTTTGATTTTCATTGTTGTATTCAATGACAATTCTACCTCATAGTCTTAATTGTGTTTAATATCTACAGAATCTGTGTCCCTTTTTACATCTTACCACATCACTTTTTTAGTGCCAGGAAGGAAAAAAAACTGGCAGGAAATGGCAGAAATCGTACACCAAATCCAGTCATTCCTGGAGTGGAACCACAGTCGATGGCCTCCACTCCAAACCAACAGATACAGATACTAATGCCGGAAAAAAAATCCCCCACCAGTACCAACAATACCACCAGTCCGATAACATTCTTCTTTGCAAATATACAGGGTCTAAAGCCAGCAACAAACAACAAAATACCTTTCATCCGTGGACTGCTTGCAGAGGCAAAGGCAATGTTCGCGGCTTTCACTGAGACCCACATAAAGGATCACTTGGACAACGAAATATGGATCCCAGGTTACAACCTATACAGATGTGACAGAGTGAACAGGCAAAAGGGGGGGGGGGTTGGCCTGTACATTGCAGAGTCACTTGTTTGCACAGAACTGCTTAATGCCTCAAATGATGTAGTGGAAAGCTTTAGCAGTAAAGGTCGAGAACCAAAACCTAGTCATTGTGGTAGTCTACAAGCCTCCGGATGCAACATCCCAGCAATTCCAGGAACAGCTGTTAAAAATTGACCACTGTCTGGAAAATCTTCCAGCTCCTGCACCCAACATCTTGCTCCTGGGGGACTTCAACTTAAGGCACCTAAAATGGAGGAATATAGCAAATAATATTGTTGCAGTAATAACACCAGGAGGCAGCTCTGATGAAAACTCACACTCACACGAGCTCTTAAATCTCTGCACAAAATTCAATTTAAACCAGCAAATAATAGAGCCTACTAGACTGGGAATACACTAGACCTCATCTTCACTAACAATGATGATCTGATAAGAAATGTCACCATATCAAAAACAATATACTCAGATCACAGCATAATTGAGGTTCAGACATGTATGCGTGGAGCCCCAGACCGACAAAATGAGACTAGTCACGAGGGAGCATTCACCAAATTCAACTTCAATAACAAAAACATAAAGTTGGGCCAAGTAACCAAGTCATAAACCGATATAAGCTGGGAAGATATACTAAGCAACACAGACCCAAACTTATGCCTAGAACAGATTAACTCGGTGGCACTCGATGTATGCACAAGGCTTATTCCTCTAAGAAAAAGGAGGAGTAGATGTAAAATAGGAAAGAGACAGGCGCTCCCTTTACAGGCGTCGGAAAAGAATAACAGAGCGGCTAAAAGAGGTTCAATATATCTGAAATGCGCAGGGAGACACTGGTCAGAGAAATAGCAAGCATCGAACTTAAGCTAAAAGAATCGTTTAGGAGTCAGGAATCGCGGGAAGAACTAAAAGCCATAAATGAAATCGAAAGAAACCCAAAGTATTTCTCTCCTATGCCAAATCAAAATCGAGAACAACGTCCAGTATGGGCCCCTACTTAAACAAGATGGGTCCCTACACAGATGACAGCAAGGAAATGAGTGAGCTACTCAAGTCCCAATATGACTCAGTTTTTAGCAAGCCGCTAACCAGACTGAGAGTCGAAGATCAAAATGAATTTTTTATGAGAGAGCCACAAAATTTGATTAACACAAGCCTATCCGATGTTATCCTGACGCCAAATGACTTCGAACAGGCGATAAATGACATGCCCATGCACTCTGCCCCAGGGCCAGACTCATGGAACTCTGTGTTCATCAAGAACTGCAAGAAGCCCCTATCACGAGCCTTTTCCATCCTATGGAGAGGGAGCATGGACACGGGGGTCGTCCCTCAGTTACTAAAAACAACAGACATAGCCCCACTCCACAAAGGGGGCAGTAAAGCAACAGCAAAGAACTACAGACCAATAGCACAAACATCCATATCATAAAAATCTTTGAAAAGGGTCCTAAGAACAAGATCACCACCCATCTAGAAACCCATCAGTTACACAACCCAGGGCAACATGGGTTTAGAACCCCAAGGTCGCTCCTGTCTGTCTCAACTACTGGATCCTACGACAAGGTCCTAAATGCACTAAAAAGACAAAAAGAATGCAGATGTAATATATACAGACTTTGCAAAAGCCTTCGACAAGTGTGACCATGGCGTAAAAAGCGCACAAAATGCGCGCTAAAGGAATAACAGGAAAAGTCGGTCGATGGATCTATAATTTCCTCACTAACAGAAACACAGAGAGTAGTCGTCAACAGAGTAAAGTCCGAGGCAGCTACGGTGAAAAGCTCTGTTCCACAAGGCACAGTACTAGCTCCCATCTTGTTCCTCATCCTCATATCCGAATAGACAAGGATGTCAGCCACAGCACCGTGTCTTCCTTTGCAGATGACACCCGAATCTACATGACAGTGTCTTCCTTTTGCAGACACTGCAAGGCTCCAGGCGGACATCAACCAAATCTTTCAGTGGGCTGCAGAAAACAAAAAGAAGTTAAACGATGAGAAATTTCAATTACTCCAGATATGGTAAAACATGAGGAAATTAAATTTCATCAGAGTACAAAACAAATTCTGGCCACAAAATAGAGCGAAACACCAACGTCAAAGACCTGGGAGTGATTATGTCGGAGGATCTCACCTTCAAAAAACCATAACATTTTATCAATCGCATCTGCTAGAAAAATGACGGATGGATAATGAGAACCTTCAAAACTAGGGAGGCCAAGCCCAATGAGGACACTCTTCAGGTCACTTGTTCTATCTAGGCTGGAATATTGCTTGCACTCTAACAGCACCTTTCAAGGCAGGTGAAATTGCCGACCTAGAAAATGTACAGAGAACTTTCACGGCGCGCATAACGGGGGATAAAACACCTCAATTACTGGGAGGGGCTTGAGGTTTCTAAACCTGTATTCCATGGAACGAGGGGGGAGAGATACATGATTATATACACCGGGAAAAATCCTAGAGGGACTAGTCCCGAACTTGCACACGAAAATCACTCACTACGAAAGCAAAAGATTTTGGCAGACGATGCACATCCCCCCAATGAAAAAGCAGGGGTGTCACTACACGTTAAGAGACATACAAAAAAGTTCAGGGGCCCGAGACGTTCAACTGCCTCCCAGCACACATAAGGGGGATTACCAACAGACCCCTGGCAGTCTTCAAGCTGGCACTGGACAAGCACCTAAAGTCAGTTCCTGATCAGCCGGGCTGTGGCTCGTACGTTGGTTTGCGTGCAGCCAGCAGCAACAGCCTGGTTGATCAGGCGCTGATCCACCAGGGGCCTGGTCACAGACCGGGCCGCGGGGGCGTTGCCCCCCCAAAACCCCTTTTCCAGGTAAACTCCAGGTATCTTATTTTATTTTAAACTAACCATAACTTGTCCTTAATTATTCTACCTCACTTTAAGAAATACTCTATTGCCCAATTTTATTCTAAAATCTTTATTATTGCCCAATTTTACTTTAAACTATATTGACCAAACTTATTGTAAACATTTTTTATTGCCCATTTTTATTCTGTACTTCTTTAAACTAGTATTTTCAACTACAACTTTTATATTATCCTGTCTACCATCATACTAGCATATTATAACCAAGTCATTGCAATTTTTATTTTTATTATTTTTTTTTATTATTCTTTTGCTACCTTAACTTGTGTATTTTATCTTGTCAATTTAAATCTAATTATACTCTAATTCTTGTAAACAACTTATATAACACCTTAGTGCAATTACAATTGAGAGACTTGTGCCTTTTTTATATTATTAGATTAAACTCAGTTGTAATTTAGCTCATTCTAGCTCAATACATAGTCATTACCAAATCCACTATATTAGACCAGTGTGCAATTACTAGTGAGAGTCTGGTGCTATTTTTAATTTGTATTTTTATATTATTAGATTAAACCTAGTTGTACTATAGCTCATTCTAGCTCAATACATAGACTATACCAAAGTCCTTATATTAGACCTTAGTGCAATTACAAGTGAGAGTCTTGTGCTATTTTTAATTTGTTTTTTTTTATATTATAGTTTAACCTAGTTGTATTTTAGCTCATTCCAGCACAACAAAAAGACAACATCAACTTCATTAGTGTATTAGTGACTATACTCTATATGACCAAAATGTTTTTAGCTATATACTTGCCCAAAAACTTTCCCACCACTACAGATATCAGTACTGGAACTCAACACACAACTCAGGATATAAATAACCATAATTTAAAAACCCTAGAAGATGATTGATCACGTTGACCCTGATCTAAACCCCCCATAATCTGACGCCCAATCAAAACCTATTGGAAAGTAACTGCCTTTTTTACCGCATCACAAGCCAAGCACTATCCAGAACAATGCTAAAAGTCTATCAGTATTTAACTACAAACATCAGGTCCTTAAGAAAACACTATGATGACCTCCTGGCACTCCTTGAATAAACTAAAGGCACCCTTCTCCTGCATTATTCTTACTGAGACCTGGCTTAAGCAGGACACAATAGATATCTACCCTCACCAGGATACACAGCAATTCACAACTGCAGACCAAACCAAGTTGGGGTGGTATTGCAATCTATTACTCTAACCAAATTTTCTTGTATTAGCACCACTTGCTTTAGTGATGAATATGGGGAATACATTTTGCTAATTTTACTGTAAAAAACCTTAAGAAAACCTATAACAACGGTGCCATTTACCGGATACGTCCCCACAAACATCCCAAATTTCAGTGAGAAATTAAAGTCACTAATAACAAACAGACAAATGAATAAGCAAACCCCCTTCTCTTAGCTGGAGACTTCAACATCAACCTTGGCATACTAGATGATCAGCCTGTAACCCGATTTTTATCAACAACATGAACAACACACTTCTCATACCAACAATAACTAAACCAACCAGGCTCACTGAGACAAGTGCAACCATAATAGACCACATATGGACCAATATACTAGCCCCCCTTAAATCAGGGGTAACACAGATAGCACTACAGACCACTACCCCACTTCCTCCCGACAACATTAGTAAACCACCACTTGAATACAAAAAAGTCTCATTTAGACTCCATGACGAGGCCTCAATAAGGAAGTTGACGGACCTACAGAATTCTCCAAGGCCAATGGTATTGATGACTGGACAGACATTTTTCTTAACAAATTACTTAGGGCTATTTCAACCCAAAAATTTCCTATAAAAACGAAGCAGATCACAAACAAACGGCTTGGTTGCCCATGGCTACCAGCACCATTCTGAAATCCATTGACAAGAAACACCAATATGAAAAGCAATTAAACAGGGCTTAATACACAAAGATATTCTTAAACACTATTCATGAGTTCTCACCAAAGTATAAAGAAAGCCAAACAACTATACTACTCCAGTAGATTCAAAAGACCCCTAGAGGAGATATAAAAAGACCTGGGAAAAAACTCTCTTTAGATTCTAGGGACCCAGAAACTGGAAAAAAAACAAGAATATTGTCCTAACTAAACCTAATGAAACACCACTACATCCCACTGACACAGCTAACAAGATAAACGACTTCTTCTCAACCATAGGATAAAATCTCGCCCAAAAAAATCCCACGTACCAATGCCCATGCCAGGGACTAAACCCAGATGGGGGAATTTCCCAAATTCCTTCTATCTTGCACCAACTGAGCCCACAGAAGTCACTGAGATTATAAAATCACTTAAAAATAACTCAGGGAAGCTGTCTCGTGTCCCAACATTACTGTACAAGCGAGCGGCCCATGTCCTTTCACATGCTATTTCATTACTTTTTAACAAGTCACTAGAAACTACACCTTCCTGAAACTACCCAAGATGGCAAGGGTTACACCAATACATGAAGGTGGTGACCCTACAGACCTAAACAACTATAGGTCAATACAAACTTACCATTGTATCAAAATCTTTGGGGAAACTCGTGCACAGGAGACTATACTCATTTATAGCGGCACAAAACATACTCAACCCCTGCCAATTTGGATTCAGGAAAAATAAAAGCACTAATGATGCAATCATAAAATTCTAGATCTGCTTTACACGGCATTGGAAAATAAGGGAAAATCCACTAGGAATCTTTATTGACCTAAGAAAAAGCTTTTGACACAGTAGACTACGACATCCTACTCCACAAACTTGACCATTACAGTATAAGAGGCCATGCGCTTGCTTATTTCAAATCTTACCTTACTAATAGGTATCAGTATGTCACCATTAAAGACACAGCATCAACAACACGGCCACTTGATACTGGAGTTCCGCAGGGAAGTGTCCTTGGTCCCCTGCTCTTCCTCATATACATCAATGATCTTCCAAACATATCCAACACCTAAACCCATTCTCTTTGCTGACGACACGACTTATGTCATCTCTCACCCTAATCTTGCCACCCTCAACACCATTGTTAACGAGGAGCTGATCAAAATATCAACTTGGATGACAGCCAACACTTAACACTTAACAGCTTAACACTGACAAAACCTACCATATTATGTTTGGTAGCAGAGCAGGAGATGCACAAATTAACATTAAGATCGACAACACTCTAATTACCAGACATAATGAGGGCAAATTCCTAGGCCTATACCTTGACAACAACCTGAATTTCAGCACCCATGTCCAACACATAACCAAAAAGGTGTCCAAAACGGTTGGGATTCTCTCCAAGATACAATACTACGTGCCGCAAAATGCCCTTCTCACACTATACCACTCACTTATTTATCCATACTTCACCTATGCTATTTGTGCTTGGGGATCAACTGCAGCAACACACCTAAAGCCAATAATAACCCAACAAAAAGCTGCAGTAAGAATAATCACTAAATCCCATCCCTGGCAATGCACCCCCCCCACTCTTCATAGATCTAAACTTACTCCCTGTTCAGTACATCCGCACTTACTACTGTGCAATCTACATCTACAGGACCTTAAACTCCAATATCAACTTGACCTAAAACGCTTTCTTGATAGTTGTGACAGAACCCACAGGCATAATACCAGACACAAACATCTCTATGACATTCCCCGTGTCCGACTAAACCTTTACAAAAATTCAATGTATGTCAAAGGCCCTAAAATCTGGAACACCCTACCTGAGAACTCTAGAACTGCAGATACATTCATCACCTTCAAAACTACCATTAGAAAACATCTTATCTCCCTGATACACCCCATCAACTAACTACACGAATGCCACCTGGTGGTTCACACTTACACTCACTCACCCATTTGACCATACCTGGACCTGGAGTTACCTGGAGAGAGTTCTGGGGGTCAACGCCCCCGCGGCCCGGTCTGTGACCAGGCCTCCTGGTGGATCAGAGCCTGATCAACCAAGCTGTTGCTGCTGGCTGCACGCAAACCAACGTACGAGCCACAGCCTGTGGAGAAATTTTCTCCAGGAGGGGGGTATCAGCCCCCTTCAGCCCTTTCAGCCCTGAGGGGCCACTCAGAAGGGGCGAGCGTCTTGTTTACTGCTAGAGTGAGTAATTGATCACAGATGCTATGCCACGTAGTCAAGTGACCTCTGCTCCTTGCAGCAGTGTTGCAACGTGTATTTTTATAAGAGACAGTACATCTCTTACTTAGCAGGACAATTAAGGAAAATCCTGCTCCCACTTTATTACCATAGTAAAGATATTGTACATTGTTGTCTATGATTAAGACAGCAAGAAACAAACATTCTGCTTTTGCTTCATCGAGGAGGTGACAAGGATGCAAGATACTAGGTCAGCGTTTTTTTTTTTGTGCTGGGGGCAGAGACGGCATGGAGCGCTGTGGCGTCTGGCCAGATTAACTTTGACTCTACTACGAGTGACACTGACGCCAGGATAACCAACAAAGAACACTGATCTGTGCGTAGTGTGGGAAAAAACGTGTTCACAAAACACGATAAACATAAGAGAGGTGTGATCAGCTTCTCTTGTGATACATTGTGAACAATAAAGACAAATCTTGTGGAACATAGTGTACCAGTGTGCGTTTCCTAGACAATGGAAGACGTGGACATCCAAGGACACTTCAGTTTCTATTCAAGTCACCGATATCTGTCGAAGGTTTTGAGAACCCCAATAGCTCACGTTACAAAAGGCAAGGTATGTTACGAATTTCTTGTAGATCGGGGGATTGCGCAATTCTTGATCACAAGGAGTTTGTAATCAACCTATAATCGGCAGTAAGGTGTGGACTTTTGAGTCCAAAACAAGTAAGTATTTCGTCAGCCATCATCGAATGAAATATGCTGACATAACACCCCCTAGGGGTAATTTATACTTACAAATTGTATCTCTTGACAGCCCACTGTTGTGATGGTTTCGACAGCTTCTAGACCTCGTCTGCAGAGGCGGCTGTGTAGACGATTTGCTGTCATTTATCAGCTAAGTGTTCATTATATATAGTTATAATAAACACAGCAGGTAAGGCCAAAAATCTCAACACAGCCCAGCTGATCAGGAACTGACTTTAGGTGCTTGTCCAGTGCCAGCTTGAAGACTGCCAGGGGTCTGTTGGTAATCCCCCTTATGTGTGCTAATCCCCTTATGTGTGCTGGGAGGCAGTTGAACAGTCTCGGGCCCCTGACACTTATTGTATGGTCTCTTAACGTGCTAGTGACACCCCTGCTTTTCATTGGGGGGATGGTGCATCGTCTGCCAAGTCTTTTGCTTTCGTAATGAGTGATTTTCGTGTGCAAGTTCGGTACTAGTCCCTCTAGGATTTTCCAGGTGTATATAATCATGTATCTCTCCCTCCTGCGTTCCAGGGAATACAGGTTTAGGAACCTCAAGCGCTCCCAGTAATTGAGGTGTTTTATCTCCGTTATGCGCGCCGTGAAAGTTCTCTGTACATTTTCTAGGTCGGCAATTTCACCTGCCTTGAAAGGTGCTGTTAGTGTGCAGCAATATTCCAGCCTAGATAGAACAAGCGACCTGAAGAGTGTCATCATGGGCTTGGCCTCCCTAGTTTTGAAGGTTCTCATTATCCATCCTGTCATTTTTCTAGCAGATGCGATTGATACAATGTTATGGTCCTTGAAGGTGAGATCCTCCGACATGATCACTACCAGGTCTTTGACGTTGGTGTTTCACTCTATTTTGTGGCCAGAATTTGCTTTGTACTCTGATGAAGATTTAATTTCCTCATGTTTACCATATCGGAGTAACTGAAATTTATCATCGTTGAACTTCATATTGTTTTCTGCAGCCCACTGAAAGATTTGGTTGATGTCCGCCTGGAGCCTTGCAGTGTCTGCTATGGAAGACACCGTCATGCAGATTCGGGTGTCATCTGCAAAGGAAGACACGGTGCTGTGGCTGACATCCTTGTCTATGTCGGATATGAGGATGAGGAACAAGATGGGAGCTAGTACTGTGCCTTGTGGAACAGAGCTTTTCACCGTAGCTGCCTCGGACTTTACTCTGTTGACGACTACTCTCTGTGTTCTGTTAGTGAGGAAATTATAGATCCATCGACCGACTTTTCCTGTTATTCCTTTAGCACGCATTGTGCGCTATTACGCCATGGTCACACTTGTCGAAGGCTTTTGCAAAGTCTGTATATATTACATCTGCATTCTTTTTGTCTTCTAGTGCATTTAGGACCTTGTCGTAGTGATCCAATAGTTGAGACAGACAGGAGCGACCTGTTCTAAACCCATGTTGCCCTGGGTTGTGTAACTGATGGGTTTCTAGATGGGTGGTGATCTTGCTTCTTAGGACCCTTTCAAAGATTTTTATGATATGGGATGTTATGCTATTGGTCTGTAGTTCTTTGCTGTTGCTTTACTGCCCCCTTTTGTGAAGTGGGGCTATGTCTGTTGTTTTTAGTAACTGTGGGACGACCTCCGTGTCCATGCTCCCTCTCCATAGGATGGAAAAGGCTCGTGATAGGGGCTTCTTGCAGTTCTTGATGAACACAGAGTTCCATGAGTCTGGCCCTGGGGCAGAGCGCATGGGCATGTCATTTATCGCCTGTTCGAAGTCATTTGGCGTCAGGATAACATCGGATAGGCTTGTGTTAATCAAATTTTGTGGCTCTCTCATAAAAAATTCATTTTGATCTTCGACTCTCAGTCTGGTTAGCGGCTTGCTAAAAACTCAGTCATATTGGGACTTGAGTAGCTCACTCATTTCCTTGCTGTCATCTGTGTAGGGCCCTTCTTGTTTAAGTAGGGGCCCAATAGTGGACGTTGTTCTCGATTTTGATTTGGCATAGGAGAAGAAATACTTTGGGTTTCTTTCGATTTCATTTATGGCTTTTAGTTCTTCCCGCGATTCCTGACTCCTAAAGGATTCTTTTAGCTTAAGTTCGATGCTTGCTATTTCTCTGACCAGTGTCTCCCTAACGCATTTCAGATATATTGACCTCTTTAGCCGCTCTGTTATTCTTTTCCGTCGCCTGTAAAGGGGAGCGCCTGTCTCTTTCTATTTTAATTCTACTCCTCCTTTTTCTTAGAGGAATAAGCCTTGTGCATACATCGAGTGCCACCGAGTTAATCTGTTCTAGGCATAAGTTGGGGTCTGTGTTGCTTAGTATATCTTCCCAGCTTATATCGGTTATGACTTGGTTTACTTGGTCCCACTTTATGTTTTTGTTATTGAAGTTGAATTTGGTGAATGCTCCCTCGTGACTAGTCTCATTATGTCGGTCTGAGGCTCCACGCATACATGTCTGAACCTCAATTATGTTGTGATCTGAGTATATTGTTTTTGATATGGTGACATTTCTTATCAGATCATCATTATTAGTGAAGATGAGGTCTAGTGTATTCTCCAGTCTAGTAGGCTCTATTATTTGCTGGTTTAAATTGAATTTTGTGCAGAGATTTAAAAGCTCGAGTGAGTTGTTAGTTAGTTTAATATGTTTATTATGCACCCCATACCCATCCTGTGGGCGGTAGTCAAAAGATTACAGAGGTACATAATTGGTCCAGGGACTGGACTCCAAAGTTTTGATAGCTGAGCAAGTTACAAAGGTAATGAACTAGATCTGGTCATAATCATGACCAAATTACAAAGGTAATGAGCTCCAGGTAGAGCTGGTCACACTCATGAATAATTGCAAAGGTAATGAATCATAAACACATTAATCATGAGAATTTACAAAGGTAATGAGCTCCAGGTAGAGCTGGTCAAAATCATGACAAGTTTCAAAGGTAATGAATGATAAACACGTTATCACATGATTACAATCATAGACAAATTACAGAGTAATGAGCAGTTAACAAACATAGCAGGGAATTCATCCATTGCCCCAACAACAGATGTTGCTAGGTGCCTGTCTCTCCTCGGCAGACAGCCATTGCAAACAGCAGCAAGTTGCCCCGGGATCTGCTGCTTGCACGAGCACCATCGACCCTCCCCAAGAGGTCCAAGAAGCCAGTGACTCCGTTAGCAGCCCGAGGGAGAGCTTCCCTAGGGACATGTCAGCGTCCTGGTGGACGCCAAGTTGATTGAAGATCCCAGGCCCTCGTGTGCACGGATGTTGAAGCTTGAGGAACTGAGTACACACTGCCTGTGGCACACCTGACAGCTGCCTCGCGGTCGAACTCCACGATGCTGTCCCTGTAGTGGAAGTTCCTGTGAGCCCGGCACGCCCTGCAGTGCCATCGCTGACATCGTGGGTTAGGGGAGAAGTACCCTCTACAGATGGGGTGGCGCTGGGAGTTGGGTGGGTGAGGCGGGGGAGACGGGCAGGGGTGAGGCGTTATGAGAGGGTCACTGTTTACTACACACGCCCTCCCCCTCCCCCCCAGTGGAGAGGGGGGGAGGCGCCGACTGGTCCTGACTCGACAACACCAACTCCTCTGAAACTGCACAACACTTCAACTATTTACGCTGAAACGATGCACTGGGATGTCCGTTCGCTACTCTGGTATCTTCTCAAAGCATTCACACTGAGTTCTGTTGGCTCGAGTGAGTGTGAGTTTTCATCAGAGCTGCCTCCTGGTGTCATTACTGCAACAATATTATTTGCTCTATTCCTCCATTTTAGGTGCCTTAAGTTGAAATCCCCCAGGAGCAAGATGTTGGGTGCAGGAGCTGGAAGATTTTCCAGACAGTGGTCAATTTTTAACAGCTGTTCCTGGAATTGCTGGGATGTTGCATCCGGAGGCTTGTAGACTACCACAATGACTAGGTTTTGGTTCTCGACCTTAACTGCTAAAACTTCCACTACATCATTTGAGGCATTAAGCAGTTGTGTGCAAACAAGTGACTCTGCAATGTACAGGCCAACCCCCCCCCCCCCTTTTGCCTGTTCACTCTGTCACATCTGTATAGGTTGTAACCTGGGATCCATATTTCGTTGTCCAAGTGCTCCTTTATGTGGGTCTCAGTGAAAGCCACGAACATTGCCTTTGCCTCTGCAAGCAGTCCACGGATGAAAGGTATTTTGTTGTTTATTGCTGGCTTTAGACCCTGTATATTTGCAAAGAAGAATGTTATCGGACTGGTGGTATTGTTGGTACTGGGGGGGATTTTTTTTTTTTTTGGCATTAGTATCTGTATCTGTTGGTTTGAAGTGGAGGCCATCGACTGTGGTTCCACTCCAGGAATGAATGGATTTGGTGTACGATTTCTGCCATTTCCTGCCAGTTTTTTTTCCTTCCTGGCACTAAAAAACCTCTCCCTCTTGAGTGGCTGTGGCTACTACCCAGGTTTTCCCATGGCCTGGATGTTTTGTATCTTTTTGTCCCCTTTAGATGGTATGCCTGGCAATTTAAGTTATAGCACAGTCTTTCCTGTACTGAAGAGGTACACAGTTCAGGGTGAAAAAGTTTACAGGAAGGGAGTTTGCATTTTCATGTTGTCATATGGGCATGGCATTTTCTAGGGTGGTCATAGTTGCACGTCCCATCTGTTTTTCCAGATTTCCCATGCCAGCAGGTACCAAGTGCATAGTATGTGCACAGGCTTGGTTTCCGTTTACCTTGGGTTTCTGTGACTGTATTCCCTGTTGGTGCATGTTTCCCTCTCTTACTTCTATCATCCCTAGCACCAACAAAGGAGCTCCCACCAGTTGTTTTTGGTAATTTATCCTCACTATTGCTAGTGGAGTCCTCTTGTTTGCTATTTCCTGTGGTATTTCTAGTTTGCAATATTGGTTTTATCTTATCTTTGACTACACTTGTTTCCCTACTATGGCTCCTGTCCCCTATGAGGTCATTTATATGTATTCCTTCCTGCGTATAATTCCCGACTACCTGGACAAAATCTCCAGCTTCACCATTACTGTCTCCCAGGACAGCATCTCCAGCTTCACCATTACAGTCTCCCAGGACAGCACCTCCAGCTTCACCATTACTGTCTCCCAGGACAGCACCTCCAGCTTCACCATTACTGTCTCCCAGGACAGCACCTCCAGCTTCACCATTACTGTCTCCCAGGACAGCACTATCAGCCCCACATTTACTGACTACCAGGACTTCATCTCCAGCCTTACAGTTTCTGACTACATGGCCAGTATCAAGGGCAGTGCCATTCAGCCCAGACTTTTTATGTTCCCATCTGTTGTATAAAGCTTCCAGGTTTTCTATGAAAGGAGCTTTGATGTTGTCCTCTTTTAATACCCTTGTGATTTTAGTCCACAGATTTATCTCATTTGGGCATATCCAAAAACATTTCCCTGTTTTAATACTGCTTGTAGCTAGTTCTTGGATATCTGCACAAGGGGAGTGACACCAATTTCCACAAAAATGACAATTTATCCATGTGGAAGCCCGTTTGTTTGACTGACAACAGACTACACACAGCTTCATAATGATTTGAATGGTTGATTTACTGCAATTCTACTAGCAACCTCTTGAATATTCTATTAATAACCTCCTCAAATGAAGCTCTAGCTATTTGTATTTCTGTTTCTAACTGTTTTTGTATATTGGACAGCTTACCGTGCACGTTCCTGATATATATTTAATGTTTGTGTTTATAAGGGTGCCTACAACCCCATCCGTTTACAGTCTGCTTTATTGTCCAACGAAACCGTTTGAAACCAGTCAAGGGTTCGGTCCAGTCAAGGGTTCGGACCAGTCAAGGGTTCGGACCAGTCAAGGGTTCGGACCAGTCAAGGGTTCGGACCAGTCGACCTGATCTGATCAGTGGGTCGCTTATTTAAAACATACTGGTCGGTGATTTGGGCTAACACATGAAGGATCTACTGGAAATTATCTACCCGAGTAATATGTGATTTGATTGATAAAAAAGTATAACTTGCGTGTTGAAGAACCGGTGACTGCTGGCAGCTCCTACTATGACGAACGGTCGACCTCAACCCTTGTTTATCAATCGCTGTATCTAGCTTTTCTCTTTTTTTTTTCCGTCTCCACCACAATAAATGCTATATTATCACTATAGTTGGAGGAAGGACACTTTTTCTGTAGTAATAATTGCTTCTCGTTGTGTATATTGCGACCGCTGGTAACTACAGAAATATTAATCTTAATCTTAAAATAATGAATCCTGTGATACTCCAATCCTGAAACTATATACTGTGCCAAAGCAAAAGCATTCACATTGCTAAACTCACAAACTAGTATTTAGTCATTTAGCCATAATACCAACTTACCTCATAATTTGTAATATTTTAAAATTAAGAATTAAACTAAGTGCCCGAAATGCCTAGCCATGCTAGGCGTTCTAGTGGTACACTCTGTAATCATTATTTTACTACATGTAAACCACACAATAACCATATTCTGTAAACTCAGCATTGTAATCCTTGTAGAGAGTAAACTTGAATTTGAATTTGAATTTGAATTTGACTCATCTGAGTCTTCAGTTTCCAATTGTGTGTGTGTGTGTGTGTGTGTGTGTGTGTGTGTGTGTGTGTGTGTGTGTGTGTGTGTGTGTGTGTGTGTGCATGTGTGTGTGCGTGTGTGTGTGTGTGTGTGTGTGTGTGTGTGTGTGTGTGTGTGTGTGTGTGTGTGTGTGTGTGTGTGTGTGTGTGTGTGTGTGTGTGTGACTCAACAATCAATATTTGCACCAATAACTCATTCTGGTTGATCAGGCTCTGATCCACCAGGAGGCCTGGTCACAGACCGGGCCGCGGGGGAGTTGACCCCCGGAACTCTCTCCAGGCAAACTCCAGGTATTACAGTTGTGACCGTGTGTGGAAGCGTGAATTGCTCATTACTCTATAATTTGTTCATGATTGTATCCATGTATAAATGTAAGTAACCATTCTTACAGGATTCATTACCTTTGTAACTTGTGAGTTCATTACCTTCGTACCTAGTTCAGCTATCAAAACTTTGGGGGCCCAGTCTCTGGACCCATTACGTACCTCTGTAATCTGTAAATACCTTTGTAACTTGTCATGATTGTGACTAGACCTACCTGGAGTTCATAACCTTTGTAAATTGTGAGTTCATTACCTTTGTAAATTGTGAGTTCATTACCTTTGTAAATTGTGAGTCATTACCTTTGTAAATTGTGAGTTCATTACCTCTGTAACTTGCTCAGCTATCAAAACTTTGGAGTCCAGTCCCTGGACCAATTATGTACCACTGTAATCTTTTGTCTACCGCCCACAGGATGGGTATGGGGTGCATAATAAACATATTAAACTAATGCTGAACAAGAACTACCGAAATGGCATTCCCACAATGCACCACTGGCTCCTCGATTTTTTTATATGGTGCACACTGACCATGGAGACCCAATCTCTCACATGTGGGCCTACCAGCTTTCTCCTGCTTGATTTGAAGCCTCTAGAATTTATTAGTATTAATACGTCAAACACTGAAACAGTCAAAGGGTTAACTAATAAATGAGTAAACAATATGACTTCAACACAAACATCTTTAATTTTTATTATTATATTCTTGAAGTATAATAGTATTAATGAAGCCTCTCCTCACTTAGCGACGTACTTGTTTACCGACACCTCGGACATATGATGGGCTCTCTGACCAGTATGCATACCTAAATAATGTACATTAATGCTGATTTCCTCTATTCTGTTTATTACAATATACAGTACACTACTATACAAACATTTAAAAATATACCAGAAATGTAATAAATGTTGAAAAGGTGACATTAAAACAATATCATACATGGTTGACATAAACCCACTATCATTATATTATGCACCTCACTATACCAACGTGGTCTTGGGAATGGAACTCTGTCGTTGAGTGAGGAGAAGCAGCAATATAATCAAACTAAGTGCTAAACCAGAAAAGGTTATATTATTATTATTATGGGGAGCGCTAAACCCGGAGGATTATACAGCGCATGGGGGGGGGGATGGAAGCCATTCAGACTCAATTCAGGGTACCGGAGCACAGATCCAATTCCCTAGATCAAGACCCCCCTCACCAGCAGAATGTACCTGGAGTTTACCTGGAGAGAGTTCCAGGGGTCAAAGCCCCCGCGGGCCCGGTCTGTGACCAGGCCTCCTGGTGGATCAGAGCCTGATCAACCAGGCTGTTGCTGCTGGCTGCACACAAACCAACGTACGAGCCACAGCCCGGCTGATCCGGAACTGACTTTAGGTGCTTGTCCAGTGCCAGCTTGAAGACTGCCAGGGGTCTGTTGGTAATCCCCCTTATGTGTGCTGGGGGGGCAGTTGAACAGTCTCGGGCCCCTGACACTTATTATATGGTCTCTTAACGTGCTAGTGACACCCCTGCTTTTCATTGGGGGGAGGGTTTGCATCGTCTGCCAAGTCTTTTGCTTTCGTAGTGAGTGATTTTCGTGTGCAAGTTCGGTACTAGTCCCTCTAGGATTTCCAGGTGTATATAATCATGCATCTCTCCTCCTGCGTTCCAGGGAATACAGGTTTAGGAACCTCAAGCGCTCCAATAATTGAGGTGTTTTATCTCCGTTATGCGCGCCGTGAAAGTTCTCTGTACATTTCTAGGTCGGCAATTTTCACCTGCCTTGAAAGGTGCTGTTAGTGTGCAGCAATATTCCACCTAGATAGAACAAGTGACCTGAAGAGTGTCATCATGGGCTTGGCCTCCCTAGTTTTGAAGGTTCTCATTATCCATCCTGTCTTTTTTTCTACCCAGATGCGATTGATACAATGTTATGGTCCTTGAAGGTGAGATCTCCGACATGATCACTCCCAGGTCTTTGACGTTGGTGTTTCGCTCTATTTTGTGGCCAGAATTTGTTTTGTACTCTGATGAAGATTTAATTTCCTCATGTTTACCATATCTGAGTAATTGAAATTTCTCATCGTTGAACTTCATATTGTTTTCTGGAGCCTACTGAAAGATTTGGTTGATGTCCGCCTTTGGGGCTTTGGGGTGTCACAAATGGAAGACACTGTGTCTAGCATTAGGAATAATATTAGGAGAGAAGCAAATAATGAAAATGATTGTTATAGGAATGCAAATTAGAAGCCTGAGTAGATCTATAACCCACTATGATAACATGAACGTAGATAAGTATGTTTATGGAGCAACTTGCAATGTGAACAGCTGACTGATGTTGTAGTGGCCAGGCTTAGGCTTGGTTACAAGTACTTCTGGCAGTTTGGGGGGACACACAGATGATGATCAAACTAAATGTAAATTATGTGGTCCCCTCCCCCTGAACACTATGTGCTTAATTGTCCCCCTTATTGAGGAATACGAGACAGACAGTATAATAACCTATGTGACCCTGTCAAGAAAATCTTATTAATGAAAAAAAAGATACCAGATATACTAAGCAAATTTCCTAAATTTGCTTGCAACAGATAAGTGAACTATAGATTTGTAGATATAAATCCATATGTATTCCTGTTAACCCTTTGGGGCCTAGTTCCTAGGCCTTTTGTGTATCCATATGCTCTCGCGCTACCGTCCACAGGATGGATATGGGGTGCACAATAAACTAGCCACTTCGGTGGCAAAAATCTAATCCTCACCAGCTTCAAGGAACCTCCCTTGAGGGGATGAAAAGAACATAGAGCACTGCAGGGTGAATTGTGCTAAAGAAGGAATATACAGAGGTCAGAGACCAGTGTGTTGTAGGAGTGTGCAAGAGGGAGAGTTAGGATAGGTTGTGACCCCTGTTCTCAAACCTGCTCTCAGTGTCAAAGATTTTTCCAAATAAAAAAATTTCTTAAGAAATGATAATCTTTTTCCAAAGATAATGAAACCAAAAGCGCAAACTTTGATGAAAACTTTTGGAATTACGCTCTCACAAATTTAGTAATCATGCAATATTTACTTATCAGTGATTTCACCTCTTTTCAGTCTTATCTTGGGCCAATTCCAGTGTTCCAGTCGACCAAACTTATAGTTATAACGTTAGAACTCCTTTTATTCTATCGATTTAAGTACAAGACAAACTGCCCATTTACCTATTTATAAATTCTGTCAATAAAGTGATCAGAAAATACTTATTTTTTTCCAATTTTTCAACAAAATTCAGAAAGACCTTTTTCAAAATGGTCCAGAATGAATAATGAAGACATTCCTGGCATTAAAATAAAATTTCTTGTGTATTAAGTCACCTCTCCATGAATCCCTAATTAGCATTAGTGTTTGCTTTTGCATTTTCAAATTTTATTCACACAAAAAACAGAAGATATTCCTTCTTATTAACAATTGTACAATTACTAATAATAATACTACTGAAGCTATATGTACAAACTTAAAGTATGATAAATTTCTTGATTATTAAGTCTGTAAGTCCTTAAATTAAGTTGCACATAATGCCATAGGCAATGAAGTGCCCTTTTGCAACTGCGATCAAACATTATTTGTAAATACATAATCTCAATGTACTCAGTTGCAAAGAAATCAAACTGACTATGACTAATATCAACCATTCATGACCTCATACTAAACCAGCCATTTGTATGCATATTGGACGCACATATTTTTGAAGCATCGGCGCCCAACACACAAGTATATTTCTGTAACAAATGAACGTATATCACTCTGTTTAATTTTTTTTTTTCCAGTAGTCCTTTTCATGAGCTAGTCAAATATCACCCAGTGAGCCTAATCCGGAGCTGCCCAGATTCATCCAACGACCGGATTCAAACATATTTGTTGATAACAATGTATCCTCTGACTGGTCTCACTAACTGACGGGGCTCTACGCGCCCTATCAAACACTCAAACACGAACTGCAACATATAGTTACAATACAGATAGACAGATCTACTGTTAAGGTGCTTGTTAGGAAAAAGATATACAGTGATCCACTAGCCGGATTCTTCCGGATTCTTCCTGATTCGCTGGATTTGGTCGGATTCAAATGGTCTGTTGGAAGTATAGCCGGATTCGGGCGGATTAAAACGGTTTTGTTGGAAATAAAGCCAAACCAGAAGAACTGTACAAAAATTTAAATACAACAAATAGTTACAACACAGATAGACAGATCTACTGTTAAGGTAATTATCAGAAAAAGATATACAGTGATTGGATTCTTCCAGTTCGTGGATTCGGGAGGATTTAAACGGATTTCGCTGGATTCAGGCAGATTCAAACGCTTTTTGTAGAAATAAAGCCGGATTTAGGTGGATTCAAACGTTGGAAATAAAACCAAATCGGAAGAACTGTTAAAAAAAATTAAAGGCATTGGGGAATTGTAGACTAGCTAGCTAAGAGAGTTGTCCAGTATTGTAAGATGACCACCACCATGAAGATCTGTGTTATCTGCAGAAAGAATAAGGGAGGAAGACAGGCCTTTATTGCTTGCCATCTGTGTGGTCAGTGGTTCCATAATATATGCAGGGATTTTAAACTAGTGACCACACTTGACATAAACTCAGAGAGATGTTTTTGGGTTTGCCCAAATGAGATACACCTGTATAAGGAAATGACATCTATATTAAAAGACAAGAACACCAATAAAACATCCTTCTTGAAAGACATGTCAGCATAGTATGACAGCTGGGTAAAAAAGATGGGTGGTAGGGACGGGACTGTCTTGGACAGTGCTCCTGAGGGTGCTAGTGCTGTCCAGGAGGACAGTGCTGAGGGTGATAGTGTTATCCTGGAGGAAAGTGCTCCAGACAGTTCTAGTGATGTATTAGAAGATAGAGCTTATGGAAAATTTTCTAGGGGTGGTTACCTGTATGTACCTCAACATTACATGCTTACAAGTAAACTCATTGGGAGACAACCATATTGTTTTTCCGTAGTCACCCCGGTGTAGACATGTGAGAAAAATTA
>NC_069446.1:34721215-34762887 GCF_026875155.1 Cherax quadricarinatus | reverse complement strand
GTTGGTAGACAAAACCACCCGGAAGGTATACCTTCTGTGGTAATATGCTGGTAGATAGCAACCACCCAGGGAGGTTCTACCGTCCTGTGGTAATAGGTTGGTAGAGAGCAACCACCCAGGGGGGTACTCCCGTCCTGTGGTATTTAGGTTGGTAGCAGCAACCACCCAGGGGGGTTTACTACCATCCTGTGGTAAGAGGTTGGTAGACAGCAACCACCCAGGGAGGTACTACCGTCCTGTGGGATGGTTGGTAGACAGAAACCACCAGGGAGGTACTACCGTCCTGTGGTAATAGGTTGGAGAGAGCAACCACCCGGGAGGTACTACCGTCCTGTGGTAGTAGGTTGGTAGACAGCAACCACCCAGGGAGGTACTACAATCTTGTGGTAATAGGTTGGTAGACAGCAACCACCCAGGGAGGTACTAGCTTCCTGTGGTAATAGGTTGGTAGACAGCAACCACCCAGGGAGGTACTAGTTCCTGTGGTAATAGGTTGGTAGACAGCAACCACCCAGGGAGGTACTAGCTTCCTGTGGTAATAGGATGGTAGACAGCAACCACCCAGGGAGGTACTAGCTTCCTGTGGTAATAGGTTGGTAGACAGCAACCACCCAGGGAGGTACTACCGTCCTGCCAAGTGAGTGTGCAACGGAAACTTCTGTTTAACACGCGGGATAACAGTTATATCCTGCTACTTTTACTTACACATAGGGCGCACTATACAGTCATGCACATGCATATATGTACATACACAACTAGGTTTTTCTTCTTTTTCTTAAAAGTTCTTGTTCTTCTTTGCTCTATTCTCCATAAGGAAGTGGAAAAGAATCTTTCCTCAGTAAGTCGTGCGTTTCGTAAGAGGAGAATAAAATGGCGGGAGCAATGGACTAGTAACCCCTTCTCCTGTATATATTATTAAAAGAGAGAGGAAGAAAAATTTATATAAATTGGATGTTTGAATGTGCGTGAATGTAGTGCAGATGGTAAAAAAGAAATGATTGCTAAAGTTATGAATAAGAAGCAGGATGTCCTAGCTCTAAGCGAAACAAAGCTGAAGGGGGTAGGTGAGTTTTACTTGGGAGAAATAAATGGGATTAAGTCAGGAGTATCTGAGAGAGTTAGAACTAAGAAAGAGGTAGCAATAATATTGAAGGATCAGTACACTGAGGTCAGTGGTCACCTGCGGTCCTACCTGCCTAAGCTCTTGGGAGTTAGTGTGGGCTGTTACCAAGCACCATGGCTTAAGAACATAAGAACATAAGTACGAAGGAACACTGCAGCAGGCCTACTGGCCCATGCGAGACAGGTCCAAGTCTCCTACCCGCTTAAGCCAATGCACCCAACCTAGTCAGGTCAGGTCACCTTGACTTAGGAGGAAACATGGCAAACCATCCTGGTAGCACAAGCTAATCAGGCCCAACTCACACCCACCCACACCCACTCATGTATTTATCCAACCTATTTTTAAAGCTACACAACGTTCTGACCTCTATGACTGTACTTGGGAGTTTGTTCCACTCATCCACAACTCTATCACCAAACCAGTACTTTCCTATATCCTTCCTGAATCTGAATTTTTCTAACTTAAAACCATTATTGCGAGTCCTGTCTAGGCTAGATATTTTCAGCACACTATTTACATCCCCTTTATTTATTCCTGTCTTCCATTTATACATCTCAATCATATCCCCCCTAATTCTACGTCTTTCTAGAGAGTGCAGATTCAGGGCCCTCAGTCTATCCTCATAGGGAAGGTTTCTGATACATGGGATCTACTTTGTCATCCTCCTTTGTACATTTTCCAGAGCATTTATATCCATTCTGTAATAAGGTGACCAAAACTGTGCAGCATAATCTAAATGAGGCCTAACCAAGGATGTATAGAGTTGAAGAACAACCTGAGGACTCATATTATTTATGCTTCTTGAAATGAAGCCAAGGATTCTATTAGCTTTATTGCGAGCACTTATGCACTGTTGTCTTGGTTTCAGATTACTGTTAACCAGAACTCCTAAATCTTTTTCGCAATCCATAATATTAAGATCTACATTATTTAGTTTATATGTGGCATGGTTATTGTCCTGTCCAACATTTGGAACTTTGCATTTGTCTATATTGAACTGCATCTGCCACCTCTCCGACCACAGCATCAGTCTACTCAATCTTCCTGGGCGCTAATGTCCTCGTCAGAATGAATTCGACGGCCTATTTTGGTGTCATCGGCAAACTTGCTGATGTCGCTCTTTATGCCCTCATCTATGTCGTTTATGTATATTGTGAACAGCAGGGGGCCCAGCACTGACCCCTGTGGAACACCGCTCGTGACGCTTCCCCACTCTGATTTCTCCCCATTTATGCAAACTCTCTGCTGCCTATTTGTCAACCATGCCTCTATCCAGAAAAAAATTTCTCCTCCTATTCCATGTGCCTTAATTTTCCTCAATAGTCTCTGATGTGGGACCCTGTCAAAAGCCTTACTGAAGTCCATATACACAATATCATATTCATTACCATGATTTACCTCCAAAAATACCTTAGTGAAAAAAGTTAATAAATTCGTAAGGCAGGAACGCCCCTTTGTAAAACCATGCTGAGATTCGTTGATTAATTTATGCTTTTCAAGGTGGCTACGAACTGCCTCGGCAATTATTGGTTCCATAAATTTTCCCACTATGGAGGTTAGGCTTATTGGTCTATAGTTCGAAGCTAAGGACCTGTCACCTGCTTTGAAAATAGGTATCACATTTGCCATTTTCCACTTGTCTGGCACCATGCCAGTTTGTAGTGATATGTTGAAAAGATTAGCCAAAGGTTTGCTAAGCTCCTCTTTACATTCCTTTAGAACCCTTGCATACAGTTCATTAGGATTTGTTAGGTTTTAATTTATCTATTTGCCTAAGGACCATGTCACTTGTGACCCAAATCGTGCTCAGTTTATTATCGTCCTGTTCCACATAATTTATCATTTCTGGAATATCGCTGGTATCCTCCTGTGTAAAAACTGATAGGAAGTATGTGTTAAAACTTCTACACATTTCCTTATCACTGTCAGTGAGCTGACCGAGGAACTTATGAGTAGGCCTATCTTGTCCCTGATCTTACTTCTGCATACCTGAAGAATCCTTTTGGGTTAGTCTTCGAATTCTCTTGCAACTTTAACCTCATAATCTCTTTTGCTTTTCTAATTCCCTTTTTTATTTCTATCTTTAACTGATATGTCGATTTCTTAATTGCCCCTTCCTCTTTTGATTTGCCTATATATGCCTCTCTTTTGACCAATTAGATATTTTAATCTATTGTTCATCCATTAGGATCATTTTTGTTTGATCTGATTTCCCTATTTGGAACATAATTTGACTGAGCAGCTAGAACTATGCCCTGGAAAGCGTCATATCGGCAACCATCACCACCTACCTGACCCTAAGTCAGGTCATTCCAGTTCAGCCCACCTAAGTAATTTTTCAGTCCTATGAAATCAGCCAAGCAGAAGTCAGGGACAGAGACTTGATTGCCATTATTAGGGGAATTCCATCATTAACCTCAAGATTATTAATTAGTGTTTCCCTACTGGCAAGAACCAAGTCAAGGAGGTTATTTCCCCTAGTTGGCTCTGTCACAAACTGTTTTAAAAAACAATCCTGGACCGTATCAAGAAAGTCACCTGACTCTAAATTTCCTGTCAAATTGCTCCAGTCAAAATGTCTATAGTTGAAATCTCCCATTAGCACAACATTTTCGTATGTAGATGCCTTACGAATTTCGTCCCATAGAAGTTTACTGCACTCCCTATCAAGATTTGGGGCCCTGTAAATCACACCCAAAATTAGTTTTTCTCGGCCCTCGAGAAGCTGTAACCAAACAGATTCAGTGGCTGGCGCTTCTAATTTTATATCTTGTCTAACACAACAATTTAAATTGTCTCTGACATACGTCGCTACTCCACCACCTTTCCTGTTGACCCTGTCAGTGTGGAATAATTTATAGCCTTGTATGTGACATTCAGAGGGCATCTCTCTATCTTTCAGATTGAGCCAGGTCTCTGTTATAGCAATAATATCTATGTTTCCTGCACTTGCAATTAATCTTAGCTCATCTATCTTATTTCTTACACTCCTGCGTAACAAATCGGTGTAACATATCGACTTCTTTATTTTTCAAACCGATATTACGTTTCATTTTTGGTGTACTATTAGAAGCTTATATAAAACATCCTGTGCTGAAGTTTCAATCATATCGGCAAAAAGTAAATGAAATATGCAAAATTTACGAAAAATTGCATTGGCAGGTGGTCGTTCTCAGCGGTACTTGGAAAAGTGGTTTTGACACTTGCTGCTGATAGAACACCTCTAATTCCATCATGAGGTACGTACCTTTTCTAAATAAACCTTATCTGCATGCTAAAAAAAAATAAGTTTCATAACTTTTTTGTCATATTGGAAGATGTCGGTCTTGTTTCCCACATAAATCTAAAAATATTTGGGATAGTTCAGAAAGGTACGTATGGTCGTGTAAATCAATCATTCTCCTATGTTTGTTGTGAAAGTCAAGTCAATTCATTCATAAATAAGGATGCATTCACCTAAATAGGTAAATAAGTTACTTTCGAGATATAGGCCGAAGCGCGCGGCACCCCGCTGCCCGGGAAATAATTTTTTTCCCCGAAAAATTCGCCTTATTTTTACACTTTTTCCGCGACCTACGAGTGTTTATTACAGTTAACCATTGTAAATCCGTTTCTATCACCACTGATGAGAGAGGTCGGACCCTCTCTTCACCTTCAGGGGAAATATCGATAGAAATTTATTCCTTGGGGCGTCATATTATGCTATATATTTTTTTTTAAGGTGTACTTTTTATGTTTATATGCTATTATTTATATTGCATATGTCATAATAGATCAATTGTGATAGATAAATAAGCCTTATAATTGATATTAGCGTGGGTATGGAATATTTTGTTGGCTGGAGGTGTCGGCCATTTTATGCAATATACCAGGGTACCTTGATTGGTTACTTGATCATATTAGCTCCACCCACTCTGGCATGATCTCAGATGGTGAATTTGTATTATATTAGACATAAAGATATAAGAAAACGATAAAAATAACACGGGGAAAAACGTAACAAAAACGTCAACAAAGCTGAGTCACCACTTCTTGCGCACTATGTCGCTTCAGCACTGTCACCATGCCTTTTATAAATGGCTGTAATTCCTTTTAGAAACATCGTACAAGGATAATAATTATACCAGAGTGTAGCCAGAAAGTTCAGCTATTTTTTGGTAACAATAACCCTTTTTTTAAATTTTTTTTTCGTTTTTTTTTTTTGCACCGCGCCCCGGTGAACCGGAATGCTCCCTGGGGGCAAATTTGTGTTGTCCTACTATGGGTCAGGTAGGTGATCTTGGTTGCCAATATGACGTTTTTCAGAGCATAGTTCTAGCTGCCCAGACAACTTTTGTTCCGAGTAGGGAAATTAGATCAAACCAAAAATGATCCCAAATAGATGAACAATAGATTAAACCTCTCATTTGGTCAAAAGAGAGGCATATATAGGGCGTATCAAAATAGGGGATGGGCAGTTAAGAAATCAATATATTAAATTAAAGAGATAAATAAAGAAAGGAATAAGAAAAAAAAAAAGGGGGATTATGAGGCTAAGGTCGCAAGGGATTCAAAAATTAAACCCTAAAGGATTCATTCAGGTATACAGAAGTAAGATTAGGAACAAGATTGGCCCACTTAAGAGTAACTCTGGTCAGATCACTGACAGTGATACGGATATGTGTGAAATTCTTAATTCCTACTGCCTCTCAGTTTTCACCCAGGAAAATACTAGCGATATTCCTGAAATAATAGATTATGTAGAACTATGTACGATTGTGGTAACTAGTGACATGGTCCTCGGGACAAATAGAGAAACTAAAACCTAACAAATCCCCAGGCCCTGATGAACTTTTTGCAAGGGGTTAAAGGAATGTAAAGAGGAACTTAGCATACTTGGCCAATCTTTTTAACATATCACAACAAACTTGCATAGTGCCTGATAAGTGGAAAATGGCAAATGTAATACCTATTTACAGCGCAGGTGACGGTCCTTGGCTTCGAACTATAGACCAAAAAAGCCTTACCTCCATAGTGGGAAAATTTAGGGAAATTCAATAATTGCCGAAGCAATTCGTAGCCATCTTGACAGGCACAGATTGATTAATGAATCTCAACACGGTTTTACAAAGGGGCGTTCCTGTCTTACGAATTTACTAACTTTTTTCACTAAGGTGTTTGAGGAGGTATATCATGGTAATGAATATGATTTTGTGTATATGGACTTCAGTAAGGCTTTCGATAGAGTTCCACACCAGAGGCTATTGAGGAAACTTAAGGCACACGGAATAGGAAGAGAAATTTTTTTCTAGGTAGAGGCATGGCTGACAAATAGACAGCAGAGAGTTTGCATAAATGGGGAGAAATCAGAATGGGGGCAGGTCGCAAGCGGTGTTCCTCAGGGGTCAGTGTTGGCCCTTTTGGTTGTTCAAAATTTACATAAACGACATAGATGAGGGAATAAATAGCGACATAAGCAAATTTGCTGATGACACCAAAATAGGCCGTCAATTCATTCTAATGAGGACCTAGAGCACACCAGGATGATTTGAATAGACTGATGCAATGGTCGGAGAAGTGGCAGATGCAGTTTGATATTGACAAATGCAAAGTTCTAAATGTTGGACAGGTAAATAACCATGCCACATATAAACTAAATAATGTAGGCATTAATACTACTGAATTTCGAAAAGGATTTTGGAGTTCTGGTTAGCAGTAATTTAAAAAACCCAGACAAAAAGTGCAATTTGTGTTCGCAATTTAAAACTAAAAAAATTCTTGGCTTTATATCTAGAAGTATAAATAATAGAAGTCCTCAGGGTTTTTCTTCAACTCATATATCCTTGGTTAGGCCTCATTTAAAACTATGTGCCCCAGTTCTGGTCACCGTATTACAGAATGGATGTAAATGCTCTGGAAAACGTACAGAGGAGGAGACAAAGATGATCTCATGTATCAGAAAACTTCCCCATGAGGATAGAGTGAGGGCCCTGATCTGCACTCTCTCGAAAAGGCGTAGAATTAGGGGGAATATGATCTACGTGTATAATGGAAAACAGGAATAAATAAAGGGGATGTAAATAGTGTGCTGAAAATTTCCAGCCAAGACAGGACTCGCAGCAATGGTTTTCAAGTTGGAAAAGTTCAGATTCAGAAAGGGAAAAGGAAAGCACTGGGTTTTGGTAGTAGAGTTGTGGATGATGAAACAAACTTCCGATACAGTTATTCCAGGCTTAACGTTGTTAGTTTTAAAAATAGGTTAAAATAAATACATGAGTGGGGTTGAGTTGGACCTGACTACTTGTGCTGCTGGGTTCTGGTGCAGTGCTCCATCTTGAGTGAGATTTGATCAGACTGGGTGGGTCATTGGGCTAATCCGGGGGGGGGGGGGGCATTGGTCTAATCCGGTGGGGGGCATGGACCGCTCTGCACTTGACTTGTACTCGTTGGAACGAGGAGGGGGAGATATATCATAATCTACACTTGGAAATCTTGGAAGGAATGGTCCCAATCTGCACACAGAAATCCCTCCCTAGAAAGTAAAAGACTGGCAGGGGATGCAAAATGCCCCCAAAAAAAAGTAGGGGCCCCCTTTGGTACAGTAAGGGAAAACCCCCATAAGTGCCCGGGCCCCCCAAAAACTTTTTAAACAGCCCCTATCAAGCATTAGGGGAATTGCCAATAAACCCCTGGTGCCATCAAGGAGGGGCGGGAAGAACCAAAACCCCCCCCCCAGGCCGGATCGGGCCCGGGCCCTGTGGCCCCGAAAGTTGACTGCGTGGGGCCAGCAGAAACCCACCCTTTAGTTAAACACCCCTGATCCATCGGGGCCTGGTCATGGCCCCGGGCCGGGGGGGGCTTTAAACCCCCCGGAAAAACCTCCAGGTAACCCCCAGGTAGGCCCAGTAGGCCTGTTGCAGTTTTCCTTCTTTTTTTATGTTTTTAAATTACATACATCTGGGGTTTTTTTTCCTTTTTCAAAATTAGCTCTTTTTCCCTTTTTTTTTTTCTTCTATTGTCCATGGGAAGTGGAAAAGAATTTTTTCCCCCGGGAAGCCAGCGTGTTGTATGAGGCGATTTAAAAATGCCGGAGCAAGGGGCTAGTAACCCCTTCCCCTGTATCCCTTTACAAAAAAAAAAGAAGAAAAACTTTAAAAAACTGGGATGCTAAATGTGCGGGGATGAAAGGCGGATAAACAAGAAACAAAAAATGCTGATGTTATGAATAAAAAGAATTTGGTTGTTTCCTGGTTTTAACCCCGAAACAAAGCTAAAGGGGGGTAGGGAGTTCAGGGGGGGGAAAATAAATGGGATTAAATCTGGGTATCTGGAGATTTAAAAGAGAAAAGGGAAAGGGGGAAAGCAGAAATTTTTTTAAATTAATCATTTTTGGAAGGAGAAAAGGAATTGAATGGTAAATTCAAAAATTTTATGGGGATTAAAGTAAAGGGGGGGATGCGAAAAGGGGCCCATAATAAGCGTGTATGCACGGGAAAAGGAGGAGGAATGCAGAGGAAAAGAGAGAGATTTTGGAGATTTTAAAGGAATGTATAGGACCCTTTAAAACCAAGGAGAGAGTTTTGTGGTTTGGGGCCCTGAATGCTAAAGAAAGGAGAAATTTTAAAAAAAGGGGTGGTGGGTTAATTTTGGAGTCCGGGTGTAAATGATAAGGGGGCCCCCTTTGATTGAATTTTGTATAAAAAGGGGTTTGTTTTTAGGTTACTTTTTTAAAAAAAAGAGGTAAAAAAGTATAAAAATGATGTGGGCAAAATGACAGTATTTTTGTTGGATTATTTTGGGTGATAAAAGACGGGTTGAGTAGATTTCGGGAAAGTACATGTTTAAAAGGGGGGCCACAGATATATCAGATCACTTTCTAGTTGTAGCTACACTGAGAGTAAAAAGGTAGGGTGGGATACAAGGGGAATAGAACCCCAGGGAAAGGAGAGGTGAAGGTTTTAAACTAAAAAGGAGGCAGTTGGGTGATATAAACCCGTATTTTGGGGGATAGATGGGCCTTAAAATGAAAAAAAGCTAGGCAATTGGGGGCGAAGAGGTATGGGGTGGTTAAAAAAATAGTGTTAGAAATGTTCCCCGCAGAAGTTTTTGGGTTTCAGGGAAATGGGTGCGGGGGAAAGGAGGGGATTGGTGGAAAAGATGATGTAAAAAAAAAGTAGTAAGGGAGAAAAAGTTAGCTATAGAAGTTTTTTTCAAAGAAGAAGTGATGCAAGGAGGGAAGAGGAATGGGAAAAAGAGAGGGTTAAAAAGGGGAAAAAATGAAGCAATGTAAAAAGGGGAAACAAATGAGAGGTTGGGGGGATGTTATCAAAAAAATTTTTTTTAAAATAAAAAAAAGTTTTTGGGAAGTGAGGTTAACAAGTTAAGAAAGCCCTGGAAAAAAATGGATTTGTCATTTTAAAAAAAAAGAGAGGAGAGTTTTTTAAAAAAGGGGAGTTTGGGGTATTGGGAAAATGGAGGGGAAAATTTTTAGGAATTGTTTTTAATTTTTTGATTTAAGGTTTGGGGAAACGTGTTTTTTGTGTATAGGGCAAAGGGGGAATAAATCTTGTGGGGGGTAGGAAGAGCCAGTTTTGAGTGTGGGGGAAATTCGTGAGGGGAGTAGGTAAAATGAAAGGGGGGGAAGGCAGCCCGGGGGTTGATGGGATAAAAAATAGAAATGTTAAAAGCAGGGGGGATTTAGTTTTTTGGGGTGGTTTGGGGCCCCCTTTTTTAAAAATTATGGGGAAAAGGGTAAGGGACCTAGGGGTTGGCAGAGAGCATTTCATAGTTCCTTTGTATAAAGGCAAAGGGGGTAAAAGAGAGTGCAAAAATTATAGGGGGGTAAGTCCCGTTTTAGTGACCTGGTAAAAAGGGATGGTAGAGTTTTAAATTGAAAGAATTTAAAAGTAAGAAAGGAAAATGGAAAAGCGAAGAACAAGGAAAGGCCCTTTTTGGAAAGGGAGGGGGGTGTGTGGACCAGGTTTTTTACAAGGAAACATTAAGTGAAAAGTAAATTTTGAAAAGGTAAAAAGGTCCTTTTGTGGCATTATGGATTTTTGGGAAAAAGGGGTTTTGAAAAGGGTGGATAGGGGGGGAATGTGGCAGAAGTTTTCCAAATGTATGGGGTAGGGGGTGGGTTTCTGAAAAGGGAGTGAAGGTTTTTTTTCGGGAAAGTTGGGGGCCAATTAGGTATGTAGGGGGAAAAAGGGAAATTTTTTCCCCCGTAAAAGTAGGCCTTAGACCGGATGTGTGGGTCACCGTGGTTGTTTAATAAATTTTTGAGGGGGTTTTAAAAGGAAATGCGAGGGTTTGGCCCAAGGGGGCGTGGATTAAAAAAATAAAAAAATACACACAAAGTGGGGGTTGTTTACAGCTGCTCTTTGCGGGTGGGCACTTTGCTTTTTGGGGATTTGGGAAAAAGAAGTTGCAGGATTGGGGGATGAATTTTGGGAGGGGGGTGCAGGAGAAGAAAATTTTAAAGGTGAATACAGGGGAAAAAGTAAGGGGTTTTGAGGATAAAAAAAAAGATTGGTGATGAAAGGGTTGGGGAAAATCAGATTGGAGGGGGGAGAGTAAAGGGGAGGGGGAACGTATTCGATATTTGGGAAATGGACGTGTCCCGCGGATGGGTCCCATGAAAGATGAGGTGAAATTTATTTGAATTGTGGGGGGGGAAAAAAAAGTGAGTGGTTCCTTAGGGGGGTCTGTGGGGGACAAAAAACTTTGGGCCTTGGAGGCCAAAAAGGGGAATGTAAAGAGAGTTAGTTTTTTCCAAGCTCTTATATGGGTTGAAACGTGGGGGAAAAAATGTTGCGTGAGGAGAAGGTTTGGGGGCAGTGGGATTCAAAGTCTGAGAGCAATGGTTGGTGTGAAAATAATGCAAAAAAGGGAAATTTGTTTTGGAAGTTAAAGGGGGAGGTGAGGGATTTCCAAAACGTTTTTCCAGAGGGCTGAGGGAAAGGGGTTTTTGAGGTGGGTTTTGGAAAAATGTAAAAGGGAAAGGAGCGAAAAAAGAATGACTTCAAGAGTGTACAGTCTGTGTGGGAAGGGAAGGGGGGTAAAGGGGGCGGCCCCCGGAAAAAGGGGGAGGGAGGGGGTTTAAAAGGAGGTTTTGTGTGCGAGGGGCCCTTGGGGCTTCAGCAGGCATGCATGACGTGTTTGATAGGGGTGAAAAGGAGACAAATTTATTTTTAATACTTTAAAGGCGTTGGTTTGAGCCCAAGAAACATTTATGAAGGGGGGTTTAGGGGAAAAACCGGGAGGCCCGGGCCCTTTTTAAATCCCGGGGATGGGAAATACAGTGCCTGCAAAATCGAAGGGGGGGTGGGTTTAAAGTTGCAGTTTAAAAAATGAGTGGGAAAGCAACCCCCTTCTGGGAAGCAGTGATGGAGTGGAATGGGTGGGAAAAATTTTTCTTTTTCGGGCCAAACCCCCCTTTGGGGGGAATCGGCCGTGGATAATAATAAAAAAAAAATGTTTTTTAAAGGGTTTTGGTAGGAGAAGGAAAATTTCATGCAAAAGAAAAAAATTATGTGGTGAAAATACGGGCCCGGGTGCGAGAATTTTTTTTAAAAAGTGTGTATGTACTTGAAAAAAAAGATGAGTGGACAGGAAAAAGAGAGATTTTTGGGGGATGTTGGCCCAGTGTGTAGGAACCTTTTTTAAAAACCAAAAAAAAAAACCAGAGGAGTTATTGTGGGGTTTGGACCCCAAAAAGCTTTAAAAAAGGAGAAAACCACCCCCCACCTGTTTTACTTCCCGTGGTCAGGCGTCACACCCCCCCTGTGTTCATAGGGTCAGTGACGTCACAAACCCCCCCTTGGGTTTAAATCCGTGGTCCCGGACGTCACACCCCCCCTGTGTTTAAATCAGGGTCAGTGAGCACACCCCCCCTGTTTTACCCCGTGGTAGGCGTCACCCCCACCTGTGTTTACTCAGTGGTCCCCGTGACCCCCCTCAAAAACCAACCCCCCCCCCCCCCTATGTTTTCTCATGGTCCGGGGGTCCCCCCCACCTGTGGGTTTTCTTTAGTGGTCAGTGAGTCCCCAACCCCCCCTGTGTTTTACTCAGTGGTCAGTGACGTCCCCCACCCCCCCCTGTGGGTTTTCTCAGTGGGCAGTGACGTCACACCAACCCATGTTAAATCATGGTCAGTGACGTCACAACCCCCTGTGTTTACTCGTGGTCAGTGAAAAGTCAAACCCCACCCCTTTTTTTGCTCAGTGGCAGTGACGTCCCCCCCACCCGTGTTTACTTTAGTGGGGCGTGAGTCACCCCCCCCCCAGTTTGCCTGGTCAGTGAGTTTTTACACCCCCCTGTTTTACTCAGTGGTCAGTGACGTCACACCCCACCTGTTTTTTCCAGGGTCATGACGTCACCCCCCACCTGTGTTTTACTCAGGCATGACGTCACCCCCACCTTGTTTACTCAGTGGTCAGTGACGTCACACCCCACCTAGTTTGCTCAGTGGTCATGACGCAAAACCCCACCTTGTTTACTCATGGTCATGACGTCACACCCCCCCATGTTTGCTCAGGGGTCAGTGAGTCAAAACCCCACCGGGTTTTACTCAGTGGCATGACGTCACCCCCCACCTTGTTTACTCATTGGTCAGTGACGTCACACCCCCCTGTTTTTACTCAGGGGTCAGTGACGTCACACCCCCCTTTTTTTACTCAGGGTCGGGCGCACACCCCACCTGTTTTACCAGGGGTCATGACTCACACCCCACCTGTGTTTACTCAGTGGTCAGTGACGTCACACCCCACCTGTGTTTACTCAGTGGCAGGACGTCACCCCCCACCGGTTTTTACTCAGTGGTCAGTGCTAAAACACCCCACCATGTTTGCTCAGTGTCATGACTTTACACCCCACCTTTTTTTACCTTGGTCAGTGACGTCACCCCCCACCTTTTTTTTACTCAGGTCAGTGACATCACACCCCACCTATTTTTTTGCTCAGGGTCAGTGACTCACACCCCACCTTGTTTACTTATGGTCAGTGAAATCACACCTAAAATTGTTTTCATCTTGTTTTTCTCGAAGGGGGAGCCTACTGACCCATGCGAGGCGGGCCCAACTCAATTCTGGGGAAGAGGTGTTGGGAGATGGAAAAGGTCTTGATCCGAGGAAGTGGAGGGTAAATCTTGATCCGGGGAGAGGGAGCAGGAATTTTGGGGTTTACAGTGTATGGGTTTTGCAAAGTGATCTTGATCCGAGAGGAAGCAGGAATTTTGGGGAAGATGGGATGGAGGGTTTGGGAGTGTGAGATAAAAGGGGAAAGGCTTGACCCAGGAAAGGGAAGGTGAAGCAAATCTTTGTTTTATGAAAAATAAAAAAATTTTTGAGGAAGAAAAAGGGTAGGTGTTCAGGGGGCGTTCAAAAATTGCCCAAGGAGAGGAGGATGAAGTCAAAATTTAAATAAAGGGGGAAAAATACAAATTTTTTTTGTATAATTACCAACTCGAGAAAATAAAAATTTTGGGGTAAAAAAACTAAATTTGAAACCCGTAAAATTTTGGAAAAATCTGATCTTAGGGAGGGGGAAGGTTTTACTATAGGGATAAATAAAAAAAAAATTAAAAAATTTGAAAAAAAAAATCGAAAATTCGAAAAAAGATCGATAAAAATCGAGTTTGGGGCGACCTGGGGGACGCAGCAAAAGACCTGAGGTCACCTGAGGGACGCACAAAGACCTGAGTGACCTGGGGGACGCAGCAGAAGATCGGGGGACCTGGGGGATGCAGCAGAAGCGCGAGGTACCTGACGGACGCAGCAGAAATGCGGGGACCTAGGGACGCAGCAGAAGGTGCAGCAGGGCGTCGGGGGTTTGCCCGGCCAGGGTGGGGGGCGGGTGGCCGGGTGGGGGCGCGGGGGGGCGGAGAGGGCGGGGAAACACCGCGGGGGGATACACCGTGGGGAAAACCCGCTGAGGGATACACCGCTGAGGATACATGCTGAGGGAAACACCTGGGGGGATACACCGCTGTGGATACACCACGAGGGATACACCGCTGGGGGATACACCGCGAGGGATACACCGCTGGGGGTTACACCGCGAGGATACACCGCAGAGGATACACCGCTGGGGGATACACCCGCTGAGGGTTACACCCTGACGATTACCTGCTGGGGGGATACACCCGAGGGATACACCCTGGGGATACACCACTGGGGGATAAAACCGCTGAGGTTACACCGCTGGGGGTTTATACCGCTGGGGATACACCGCTGAGGGTTACACCGCAAAGGGGAAAACACCACGGGGGTTTAACTGCTGGGGGAAACACTGCTGGGGAAATACACTGCTGAGGGATACACCGCTGAGGGATACACCGCTGAGGGAACACGTACATCGTACACTGCCGAGGAACTTTTTTCAGAAACCCATTCAAAACCAACCCTACTACTAAGGTCAGGTAGAGTGAGCCTGGAGGTCAGGTCGGTGAGTCAGGAGGTCAGTCATGTGAGCAGGGATTTCAGGTAAATGTGAGTCATGAGATCAGGTCTGTGAGCAGGGGGTCGGGTCATTTAGTCATGGAGGCGGTAAATGTGAGTCATGGAGTCAGGTCATGTGACCCATGGAGGCAGGTCATTGGGGGTCATGGAGGTCAGGTCTGTGAGTCATGGGGCCAGAGTGTGAGTCAGGGGGTCGGGTCAGTGTGAGTAATGGGGGTCGGGGTCAATTGAGCCCATGGAGGTCGGGTCAGTGTAAACCATGGGGGTCACGTCATGTGATCATGCAGGTCAGGTCAGTGGAGTCATGGATTTTGGTAAATGTGTCAGGGAGGTCAGGTCTGGAGCATGGGGGTCGGGTCAATGAATCATGGAGGTCAGGTCAGGTGAGCATGGGGGTCAGGTCTTGTGAGTCATGGAGGTCAGGTCAGTGTGACCATGGAGGTCAGGTCAATGTGAGTCATGGAGGTCAGGTCTGTGGGTCATGGAGGTCAATCAATGTATCATGGAGGTCAGGTCAGTTGAGCAGGGAGGTCATAAGTGTGACCATGGAGGTCAGTCAGGGGGAGCCATGGGGGTCGGTCTGTGGATCAGGGAGGTCAGGTCTGTGTGGTCATGGATCGATAGTGTGACCCCAGGGAAGGCAGGTCAAGTGATCATGGAGGTCAGGTAAAAGTGTGAGTCATGGAGGTCAGGTCAATGTAGTCGGAGGTCGGGTCAAGTGATCAGGGAGGTCGGTCAGTGTAGTCATGGGGGTCGGGTCAGTGTGAATCAGGGAGGTCAGGTCATTGAGCAGGGAGGTCGGGTCAGGGAGTCAGGAGGTCGGGTCTGTGAGCATGGAGGCGGGTCAGTGGAGTCAGGAGGTCGGGTCAAATAGCCCCAGGAGGTCATCAATGTGATCAGGGGCATTGTGGGCAATTTTCTCCAGGAGGTGGGTACACCCCCCCTTCAGCCCCTTCACCCCCTTTCAGCCCTGAGGGGCCCCCACCCCTCTCAAAGGGGCAAATATCTGTTTACGCTACAGTGCAAATTGTCACAGATGCGTACGAGATGCAGGGTCAAATGACCTCTGCTCCTTGCATCCAGTGTTGCAAAGGTATTTTTTTAAGAGCCCAGACACTCATACTTATCGGGAAAATTTAAGGAAAATCGCCCCATTCGTTCCCATAGTAAAGATAGTGGACTTTGTTGTCTATTTAAAAGCAAAATCAAACCTTCTGTTTTGCTTCACGAGGAAGTGGAAAGGAAGCAACAAGTAAGGTCCTTTTTTTTTTGTGCAAGGAGCAGTGACGCATGGGGCGCTGGGCATCTTCTTTAAATTTTGACTTACTACGAGTGACACTGACGCCAGGAAACCCAAAAAAAAGAACACTGATTTGCTTTTAGTGGGAAAAGTGCTCAAAAAACACGATAAACCTTACAAAAAGTGTGATCAACTTTTAGGATATTGTTGAACAATTATTGATGAAAAATGTAACAACGATGTTGCGATCCAACAGAGTGAGGCACATTTTTCAAAAAAACCACTATTCTTCAATTCAACGAAAACCGGGGCATAATTACGGTCAATACTATACCCAGGTAATTTTCAACTGGGAGTACTACCATTGACTGCGCATTTGATTTAAAAAAAATTCGTGAGTTAGAAACTATCATAAACCCCGTATATGGGGACCTTGAGTCCAAACAAGTAAGTATATCGCAGCCATCACGAATGAAATATGCTGAAAATAACACCCCCTAGGGTAATTTATATATTTACAAATTATTTTTTTTGCGCCCATTTGAGATTTTTTCGACAGTTTCTAGACCCGTCGCAGGGCACTGTGTAGACTTTTTGCTGTCCTTTATCAGCAAAGTGTTCATATTAAAAATTTATAAATTATATTTTAGCTGGTAAGGCCAATATCTTCAAAAAATTTGTCCTTCAAACCGGTAAAGCCCACACTGTGGCCAAAATTTTGTACTACAGTGTAAAATAACCTATGGCCAAGGCCTTCGAAAAAACTGTAAAACTAGTTTTTTAAAATATAAATCAGAAAAAAGAGTCCCTCCAACTCAATCACAGAGAATGGGCAGCCAAAAAGAAAACGGGCGCTCACCCCGTTTCACCCAAAAAAAACGGAGCGGGGTGACTCCCCCAACGAAAAGGGGAGCGGGTGACCACCCACACCCTGCACCCACTGCTCCAATCTCAGAAGTGCGCCCAAAGACAAAAAACCCAAGTGAGTTGTTTGTCTGAGTTTTAATAAAAACACAGTGTTTTAAATTTTTATAACAAAAAATTAAGAACAAGATTGGGCAAAGTTTGTTTCTTATAGATCTACCTGTATATTAAAGGAATTATTTAAAAAGTGTAATTTTTCAAATAATTTAAACAGAAAATTTATATATTGTAATATTCACGGGAAATTTTTACAGTTATACATGACATTTAAGGTATGTGAATGAAGGTATAATATCGTTTATTTATGATAATCATCATGGTCGCTGACACAGCAAACTCAAGCCATAAACACCAGACACTGTACCCTGTACCCTTCATGTCATTGACCCCGGGGTTTAAAGCTTAGGGGGTCAAGTGTCTGACTCATTTGCTGACTTAAGCATAAAAAAACTCGCTTCTAAGCAGTCAGTGTTTTTTAAAAACCCTCTAAGTGGGGCAAAATTTTCAGTATACCTTTAAAAGGGCTTTTTAAAACCATTTCATTTTTACAGACTAAGATTACAAAATTTAGAAAATCAATTTCATCTGTATAGGATAACCAAGATACAAACATAGATTTTTGATGATTTTGAGGTCAATTTTGAATTTTTTAACACAACGTATGGAAATAATTAATTCAGACATACCATTAAAAAAAAATTTCTTGAATCAGACCCATCTGAGGATGAAATAAAAAAATGTTTGGATCTTTTAGTGATCAAAAATTAATGTGGACAGGAGTACAGGCATCTGCCGTAAAACTTCTGTCCAGAGACCTACTATAGTGGTCAAACACCTGTTACAAAACCCGTAAAAACAACAAGTGTCCCCCTTACCAAGCTTACCTACATTGTCATTACCTATTTTCAAAGGTCAAAATTTTGAAAATTTTATTATGGTTTCATCCATAGTAAATTTACGAACTGACATAGATGAAATTGCTAAGTTCAATTCCTTTAAAATTCCCCCCGGAAGGGAGAACCCTATGAACGATTAAGTCCCTTTCCGGATAAAGGCAGTTATCAAATAGCCTTACGTGCCCCACAGACATTACTTCGATCGCAAGGCCAAGTTAGATGCGTCTTAATATCAACTTGAAGCCACCCAAACATTGTTTTTTTAACTTACAGGCATTTAGAACACATTTAAAAATAGTCCAGATCTCTAGTGCTAAAAATGACCCAAACAATGGATTGGTTTATCAGGGTATTTACAAGAAATTTTCACCCCAAAATATTTAACGATTAAAAATTATGTTCAATAAACGCTATTTTTTACTTGGAAGAAAAATTTGCAAAGGTTTACAAACAATAGTTTCATGCATGCAAACAACGAAAAAGATAAAAAAACCACAAATTCCCCCTGGATAATAAACCTTTAACTCATATAAAAAGTATACCTACTCCCACTAAACCACATAATGGAAAAACCCATATAGGGATTTATCAAGTTTTGGGAAAACAACAACAGTAAACAAACTGTCACACATAAACTTTCTCCAAAAGTGTACTTCGATGGAACACACTGGGCACAGTATTTATTCAAAAACACAAAGGAGGAGCGAAACAACGTGTTCATCAGCTGAAAAAAAGGGGCATCAAGTTTTAGGTAACACAAGGGGGTAAATGCTCACTGAAGAAGGTTTTTTTGCAAGGGGATCATATACAACATTAGCTCAAATACTTTCGCTGAACAGCAGCAGACTTCCACAAAACAGGAAGTCAACAAGCAACGCATAAATGTGAAGATAATTTAAAGCAACAGCTCTCCCGATAGCTCGAATTGAGTTTCTAATAAATTTTCACAAAACCAATTGCAAAAAACTATTTGATCAAACCACAAAGGTCCTTCATAAGAAAACAGTTTGTAGAAACTGAATAAACAACCCTATGCCCCAATAAGTTAGATATAGCTGGTTTTTTTTTCCCCAATTTTGGAACAACTAGAAACCCCAACCAAATCACTGTTGGTCTAGGGAAAAAGGGAAAAAACAGTAGAACGGGTATAGAGATTTTTCCAATTCTGCGCAGACCAGGTTAAAAGAAAAAGTTGGGGCCCCTGAAAACAGCAAGGGAATTTTGCCATCCGACATACAGACGGACACAAAAAGCCAATTGATTTAAACATTGGAAATGATTTTTATCACTGTTTTGTCAAAATAAAATAAGAAACATGATTTTTACTTCTGAAAACAGCAGGAGGCACATGATATGTGGGCCCATTCCCTCTCAAAGTGGAAAGAAGCTGATATTGATTCAGTGGAAAATGACTAGTTACGGAATAACCCCGATCAGTACCACAGCAAAAAAAATCATTACTGGAAGAAAAGAATGAACCAGTTGAAAGTTGTGGGATTTAATGCGAAGGTATTATGAAATAAACCAAGCCCCCAAGAGTCTTGCTTAAACCAAAATTTGGCACTGTCAAATATAAAGATGGACATAATTTTTTTAGGTTACCATGGAAAATTTAAAACCACCACATCTGCCTACAATTTTCGCATGGCTTTTTGGACAGATGAAAAGCACAAATACATACTCAGGGAAAATCCAGAGTTACGACGTCTAAAAATTCATACAAGAACAGATTGGGCAATAAATTCATTGAGGAAAAAGTCGAAGATAATTGAAGACAAACGCTCATTTCTCCAGCACCATGGGGGGCAGAAAAAATTCTGAAACCACTCCCCTACGTGTTTTATAATTTCAGCGCACGTCAAAAAAAGTGTACAAGTCTTAATACTGTCTGATACGGGCCCCACAACTGAGAAGCTTGGAGACGGCTTTTGAAATTTCCACAAACCCATATGCCTACACGGCTGATATTTCCAAAACTTTCTTAAGAGTAGGACTACAAGAAATAGTAAGATTATACTCATTTTTGTGGCCTGAAAACCCATGACCTCAAAGTCCTGTGAAAACTTATCGTTTCAAATCAGTATTATTTGGTGAAAACCTCTCCATTCTTATTAGAACCTACTCTAAAAACACATTTTAAGAAATCGAAAGTCCCTTCAAAGAAATCTTAAAGAAAAATTTCTATGTGACAATCTTTAAAAGGGACTGTAATAAAAAGGATTTGAAATCCTTAACAAAAGCTAACAAGGAGATGAAAAAAGCAAAAATGCCCCTAAGGATGTGGAAAAACTAATTCAAAGAATTAAGGAACTTATCAAAGAAGATTCCCGAAACTGAAATTCCTGATGCAACAATAGCTGGGACTTAATTGGGAACACACAAAGATACTTTTAGTCTCAAAAGGATAACAATAAATCATGCAGTACACCACTAAAGTAGTTTACTTCAAGGTATCACAATGTTTGATCCTCTAGGGCCGTCTCCCAATACCATAAAAGGTAAAATGCCATGCAAGATGCATGGAAACTCAAAATTGGATGGGAGAGAAATTCCTCAAAAGAGTCAAGCCTGGGATGAAAACCAAGGGGTTTAAACAACTTCACAAATTAAATTTCCCCAAAAAATAGGGCAAGAGGGGAAAAAATCACCATTACATTGGTTCTTTATGCTCAACCAAGGTTTTGGGACTGTAGCTTTCATGATAATGCTGAAGGAAGTACCTAATTACTTTAAAGGCCCGGGGAGCCCCTTGAAGGTCAGAACATACCACAATTGGAACTGACAAAACACCTATGTGGGACAAAAATTGCTGTCATCTCAACAAAGTACTTTTATCACTCCTATTGAAAAAACCGTGATCTGGAGTGCAAAAAGGCGTTCCCATGGTTAAAAATAATAAGAGTAATTGGTCTATGTACAAAAAGAACAAAATAAAAGAATGCAGAGAGATTATCTCTTTTTTCACGGGCCTACCCAAGAAATCCAGCTACAGTTGTCACGTGGTGTCCAACTCAAAAAATTTGGATAATAAATTAGGCTCCACGGACCAAATGGCCCCTCCTTTTAAAATAACTGGCCTCACAAAAAACTCACATTATCCAGAAAAACAGTCTCTTGAACACAGCAGAAATAAGTTTTGTAAATATGCAGAGACAACAGAAATATTTATTGATGGGTCTAAAAACCATCTTTGGGTAAACCTTTAAAAGTTACAGCTCTGTCCATAAATTCATTAAAGGAATAAAACCTATTAAGAATATTTTAACCCTTAAAACGGGTGAAAAAATACAGAAAGATGTTTTCCCTATAGAATATAAATTTCTAGAAAAACCCAAAAAAAATCCCCAAAGAAACCTTCATGTTAATTTTTTGGCTTTATCCGATCAGAAAAATTTTTAAGTATCGGGAAGAAATTCAGAATTTTCACACCCCAAAAAGCCATACATCCCAAAATTGGCCCCCCAAAATCATTGGCTAAGAAAAAGATTGTCAAAACGCCCACAGTAAAGTGTTACATGGGGGGGGAGCTGACACCTTGTCATATACACAACCTACGGGTACCTCAAGGGCGCAAAGTGTGAAAAAGCAAATAAAAGCGTATTAAATTTTCGTCACTACGATTATCAGTATGCAGTATCCAGGTCCACCCCCATATCCCCCCTGAAAGAGTTTGTCATATCACTCCATTTGACGGACAGGTGTAGATTACACTGGGCCAAAATTTTAAAACCAAACGGTTGCAAAGTTCTCTCAAGGTGTCATTTTTTGTTTACTTGTGCAAAAACTAAGCGTACATCTAGAATACCACTGACATGTCTGCTAAACCTTTATCAAATTATTCAGAAGTTTGCAGCCAGAAGGGCATGCCCAAATGATGATTTCAGATAATGCAACGAACTTTTTTTGCTGGGCTGCTTATATAAGAAGATCTTGATCAAACCGAAGTACAACAGAGCGAATCAACGCAGTTTTCGTTTTAGATACATTCCCCCTAAACTCCATGGGATGGCGGATTTTTTAAAGAATAACGGCATTTTAAAACGTTGTTAAGGAAACCTTCATCGCAAGAAAAAGACTTAGAAAATCCAAAAAGTTTTTTGACTGAAATAGAAAAATAGTCAACAAAGACCCAACTTATGTTACCCATGATCGGGCAATTTAGAAGTGTTAAGTCCACTCATTTACTCCGGCAGAAGGCCGAACCGTTCCTCCCATGAATGAAAAGAAATCAAGAGGACCTACTTTTTTCGAACCTGAGCAACTCAGACTAAATTTAAAAACTAAAAAGTGATTGAACGTTGGGAAAACTTGGCGAGAAACTACTCACCCCATTGAGAGAACATTCCATGGGGCCCGGGTTTCCGAAAATCATAATCCCCTTTAAAACCCGGGGACATATGATTACGACAATGATTGTCCGAGGTCCCAATGGGCCCCTTGGAAAAAATGTGACCAAAAATCCTGATGCAAATGGGAACACAGGGCAGTTTATGTTTTAAGCAAAGGGTAGTGAATACCGACAATAAAAAAATATGCCGTTTGAATTACCATGTTGAAAACAAAAATTTGTGATTCTCCCGAAACCACACAGACTAAAGCTGTTCAGAAAAGACAAACAGCATGGGGGCATGACAAAAACAAAATTAATGTTAAATATGAAAGTTCACCTGCAGGGGGAACCTCTGCCGCCCCCCAGTGTGGGGGAAATTTTTTTCCAGGAGGGGGTATCACCCCCCTTTGCCCTTCACCCCTTCACCCCTTTCAGCCCTGAGGGGGCCCAGCCCTCTCAAAGGGGCAAATATCTTTTTTACCTGCTACAGTGAAATTGAACACAAATCTGTACGATATGCTGGTCAAATGACCCTGCCCTTGCAGTCCAGGTTGCAAGTGTATTTTATAAAGACATACACTCTTATTTACAGGACAATTAAAAATCCTGCCCCACTTCGTTACCATAGTAAAGAAGTGAACTTGTTGCTATGCTTAAGACAGCAAGAAAAACAAAACCCTTTTGCTTGCTTCATCGAGGAAGTGGCAAGGAAGCAAAAATACTAGGTCGCTTTTTTTTTTGTGCAAGGGGCAGTGTGCATGGGGGCCCGTGGCGTCTTTTAGATTAAATTTGACTCTACTACAGTGACACGACGCCGGATAACCAAAAAAAAAACACTGATCTGTGCATAGTGTGGGCAAATGTCTCACAAAACACGATAAACACTTAAAGAAGTGTATCAACTTCTTAGTGATTTGGTGAACAATTATTGGGTGAACAGTGTAACAAGATGTTGCGATCCAACAGAGTGTAGTGCGACTTCAAAAGAACACATTCTTCAATCACCAACGGATATCCGGGGATAATTACGGGTCAGATACATAACCCCAAATGTTTTTAACTCGTGAGTAAATACAATGACTCGCATTTTATATAATTCGTGAGTTAGAAACTTATCAAAAACCCCGGGAATCGGACCATTGATCCAAACAAGTAATATATCTCAGCCCATCGAATGAAAAAAGCTGACATAAAACCCCCCAGGGGGAATTTTTATACATAAAATTATATTTTTTTTTACAGCCCATGTTTTAGAGGTTTTTTGACACTTCTAGACCCTTTCTGCAGGGGCGGGGTATGTAGACATTTGCTGTCCTTTCCAAGTGTTCATATTCAAATTTTTTAAATTATTCAAACTGGTAAGGCTAATACTTTAACATCCCCTCAGGGGACATGGAGGTCAGGTCAATGTATCATGGAGGTCAGGTCAATGTAGTCATGGAGGTCAGCATGAGTCTGGGGGTCAGGTCAGTGTGAGTCATGCAGTCGGGTCATGTGGAGTCCATGCAGGTCAAGTCAGTGTGAGTCATGGGGCAAGTCAGAGTGAGTCAGGGTGGTAAGGTCATGTGAGTCATGCAGGTCAGGTCATGTGAGTCATGGTGGCAGGTCAGTGTGAGTCATGGAGGTCAGGCCCAATGTGAGCCCTTGAGGTCAGGTCAATGTGAGTCATGGATGGTCTGTCAGTATGAGTCATGGAGGTCAGGTCAATGTGAGTCATGGAGTCAGGTCAATGTGAGTCATGGAGGTCAGGTCAGTGTGAGTCAGGGAGGCGGGTCATGTGAATCAGGAGGCAGGTCAGTGTGAGTCAGGGAGGTCAGGTCAGTGTGAGTCATGGAGGTCAGGTCAGTGTGAGTCATGGAGGTCAGGTCAGTGTGAGTCATGGAGGTCAGGCCCAATGTGAGTCATGGAGGTCGGGTCAATGTGAGTCATGGAGGTCAGGTCATGTGAGTCATGGAGGTCAGGTCAGTGTGAGTCATGGAGGTCAGGTCAATGTGAGTCATGGAGGTCAGGTCAATGTGAGTCATGGAGGTCAGGTCAGTGTGAGCCCATGGTGGTCAGGTTATCATGTGGGATTCGATACGTGATTAGGGAAGAAATACTCACGTAGGCTGTTTTTAAACGTATAATTGCTTTATGTCGCCCAGAGCCCTTGCACCTACCTACTCCTTGCTACACTCGTAATACTGACTAGCCGGCTGCAGTACCCTATGTGAGGGGGCCTTTGAACTGCTGGGGTCAGCACAATATGAATTCAATAGTGACTCAGGCAGAGAGGGTTGGTCGTTGAGTCAACGGACGGTTACTGGTAACTGGTTACTACACTGAGACTGTAACTGGTTACTACTACTGAGAGCCGGCGACGCAACGTATGTCGTCCCGACATACAACTAATACTAACTAAGGGTGGGAGGTACGGCTTGGGCTGATTCTATACAATGTCAAAGTACAAAAACAGTAAACATTATATATACATAATTAGAACAATGGGATGAAAGCTTACGTAACTGAAACTGTAATGCAAACAAGGAACTATAGTACAACTTAAAACTCAACAAATGAACAACGAACTCTACGTTGAGATTACAGTGATAAAAAAAATGTTGATCGATCGATCTGTATTCATGTGATCTACGGATTCTGAGGAAGGGAAAATAAACAAAGAAAGAGTGTTTAACAAAAGGCAATTCGGGGCAAAGCAAATCTGAAATGTTAACTCTCAGAATGCGGAAGAACACGAACACACAAAAAAAAAATTTTTTGAATACTGATAAGTTTTATACTGTAATTATTCATCTATACAGGTTATTTACATTTAACCCCAACTCTGCTAAGGGGGTGATTGACATATGCAGAATGGTGTCATCTCTGGGGGATCAAACTCTGTACATTGGCTAACTCAAAGCGTATTTGAGGCAAATCTGATTGGAAGTTACAAATGATACTTGAGGATTTCTCAATACCTGTCGTGTACGTAGGAATAAAAGACATTCAGGTTGATCATCTGACTGAGTATCAGAGGAAGAGAGTACAGATCAGGAGGATTGTCAGAGTCTGTCACATTAGTCTGGGTTGGAACATCATTAACATCACATACTAACTTCATATGATCCAAATGCGATTCTTTATACTGACCATACTAATCTCTCTAACCTTATACTTATTACCAGTGATATGTTCAACTACTCCGGTAAGGACCAACAAATTTTTGATCAAGCTTTGGCATTGCAACGTTTTTTTTAAAGGAATCAGCATAACTCTCGAACCTATTTTTGGGATTTTTGGATGGCTTTGACGGTTTTTTGCGACCTTGGGGAATTTTCAGGTTTTGTTGTTTTTATAAATTTTTTAAAAAGGGATTCTTCTAAAAACCTTGAGCTAATTCGGGTACGAGTTGATATAAATCTCGGGGTTTTTGGAATTTTGGTTTCGGATTAAAATAAAAAAAACTATAAGGCAAATTTTTTTCTACACCATACAATGAAATAATGTGGAGTTTCACCTATGAAACATTGAACAAAATTTATAGCACACTGCACATCGGGTATAACTTAAACCCCAATTTTCACTTTTGGGGTTTGGGATAGTGGCTCTAAAGACACCCAAGTACTTTCTTATTGGTTCTTCCCCGAAAAACCCCCCATTGCGGCGGGATGTTGGGGAACAATGGTGGATTTAGAGATCTTGTAAAAGGGTTTACAAAAAATTTTTTCAAGAATTTCATTAAAAGAATTCACCCCCCTTTAAATCGTTTACTAGGGATTTTAGGAGGGAATCCCCCCTCAATAATGCGTTTTTTTAAAACGTTTTAAAGTACTGTCTCGGCAGCCCTTATCTGCAATAGGAACAAACCCGAAATATCGGTAAAAGGGTCTACCATAAAAAACCCCAAAGTTTTTTTTCCCTTTGGAGGGAACTTTTGGAAATTAGTTTAACAAATCTACGCAACTCTTTCCCCAAGGTTCGCAGTATTTGGGGGATAAAACTTGGGATTGGATTGGGACCATTAGAAATTCCCTTTTAATTTTGAAATGCGGACACTACATTTCCAAACATACACCGAAATATCATTTTGCCTTTGGGGCCCAAAAAGTTTTCAATCGGGTTTTGTTTTTACTGAACGATCCAACCAGGGGGGTGAAACCCACCTGGGAACAATCGTGGAACTAGCTGAAAGGGAAACTTTTCACAAAAAACTGGGGAATTTACTAACGGATACTCTTCGCTAGGAGTACCCAAATTTTCGGCCTGTTCATACAGTAATTTTTGGGTTAAAAGAAAAAGTCACTGATGGGTTTGCGGGGGCTTCACATTCAGAAAAAAAGACCCTTCCGGGAGCGGGAAAATCGAATCACACCAAACCACAGGGGAATTTTTTTCGTTGAGAAATTCTTTAAAATCTTCAAAAAAAACCAAAATGGGGGGTTTCCCCGTTACTTTTACTAAAAAGGTCGCAAAAGGGCCCACTGCGACTACTTTTGACTTGCCGGGAAAAAACCCAAAAAGGGGGGATTGAACTTTGGGATACAAGGCCACCTAGCAAACCTTCCAGTGGGTTTTGTTTTTTTCGGGAAAAAGGGGTTAACAGTGGAGCATGATTGTCAAGACATGAACAGAGTACTGAAAAATAATGTTTTGGGAAAATGTTTTTAAAGACCATACTATTGCTATATTTCCTTGCTCATTACTGTAAAATTTACTTTTCACCCTTTCGTAAGGATTTCGGCTAGCAAATGAAACCTGCTTTGTATTGCCATGGGTCTTCGACTAGTACGGAAACCAATGCCAATTAACTAGCATAATTTTGTCAGAAAAAAGGGGGCCTTAGAAAAAATCGGGAAATTTAAAAAATTGAAGCGATTTTAAGTTTTTTCCTTTAGAGTTTGGAAGCTCTTTCTTGAGGGGAAGGGTTCCAAACAAAAACATTTTTCTTAAGAAACCCAAAGGAGAGGAGCAGCAAGGGAAGAAAAATTGGCAATGAAAGATCTAAAAAAAACCTGCAAAAACCCACAAAGGACCCTTACGGCATCAGCAGTTTTGGGAGTTGGAAAATTTAGAACTGGTTACTTTATTTTGTCGTCGAAAACCCCCTCTGGAGGACACGTCCCAAAAGAAATTTTAATTTCTGACTAAAAAATTTGACATTTTAAACAGTTTGATTTTTAAATTTTGGTTTCTTAAAATTTAACCAAGAAAACTACATCAAGTTTTTTCAAGGGAAACCACGTCTTTAGACAAACGATTACGTCATCTGGGAAAACCCCATAATCATTACCTATGAACCCAAAAGGATTTTAAAGTCTTTGGCCTTTAACGGGGAAGGGGAAAAACGAAAACCCCCAAATGCCATACGGGGGAAGTGAAAAATGACCGTAGGAGTGAGAATGCGTTAGCTTTTTGGGCGTCCCCCGTAAAAGAGGGACTTGCCAAACCCTTTTTAAAAAAACCTAGGTTTTGGAAAAGACTTTGTTATCTCCGATAAACGAAAAAAGGAACACCCATCCAGGGGTGGAAAGCAAATCTGGAAGGGTTTTTTTGCTTTTAAACTTCCTAAAGTAAATTACTGGACGCCAAGTACCACCCTTTTTCTTAGGTACTAGAAACAAGGGGTTGAAATTCCCAAAGGGGAATTGCTGGGGTGCAATAACTCCATAAACAACATTTGTTTAAATAAATTTCCCTTCCCCCGACAGCAATTTGTGAATGAGGCATTCTGAAACGCGGGTAGGAAGATGGTTTCCTAGTACCAGGTTAAAGTGGAATACGAGGGACAATAATTCCCCGTTAAAACCCATCTTCCACCTGGTAAAGCAATGGTTTTTTACGACGTTTGTTCAACAGAGTCAAAAAACCCTTGATTTCATCTGGGAAGTCCGTGGGAGCTAACCCCTTTCCCTTTTAACTGGGGGAACAGATTAAAACCATTCCCGTGGTTTGAGGTCCCCCGGGCAGAAATAGCACCGCCCCACTGGCCCCCAAGGGCCCCCCCAAAATCCTCTACCTGAACAGGGTAAGGATAGTAAAAAAAAGGGCCCAAAAAGTTTGGAATTTCTCTAAGGCGAACACTGTGACCAGAAGTTTTGGGCCAAGGTAGAAATGGATCTTACTATCTTTTAAAAACATGTAAGGATGGTTCAAAAAAATAGACCTTTTACTTTGCGGGAATCACTGTCAACTGGGACTTTATCACCATCTGGAACACTGGGAACAACTACAACACTCTAGTGAGAGCACTAGCCGCAACAGAAAGTCTTTCCCGCAGACGGCATGTTACATCAACAAGAATTGGGGATTTTTAGTTGCAAGTAATTGTTTTCCGACAAGGGGGTCCCCGTGGAAAACAAATAAACCCAACAGCAGGCAAAAGCAAGGGGTAGGTTTTAGCACCCAAGGGAATCTGAGGGGCCCCCGGACACTTTAGGGGATCGGGCATCCTGCAATTCTGAAGGTAAGGTGGAACAAATGATGGGAGTGGGCAGAAATTTCCAGTGCCTTTACCGCTTGGGTACCTACTGGAGAAAGCATTAGCTTGTAAGGGGCTTAAACCGTCATCGAAAACCCGGGAGCAAATATAACAAATTTTTTGACCCAAACTGGGAACCCCAGAATGGAAAAGATCAAATCGTCAATTTTTGCAAGCCATCGAAAAGGGTCCCCAGCACAATTTCTAAAATCTCGCATTGGGAAACAAAACCCAGTTTAAAGGGCACCAAAGGGGAAAATAATCTGGGGCGACAACAAGGAAGGGAAAAAGTGAAGTCTCTACCTTGGATAAAAAAGGGTTTGGGAAACCGACCTCGGACAAAAGCAGGTGAGAAACCCCGATACTCCCAAAAGGGAGGGCACAAGGGGTCGGTTCTACGAGAAGACCCGTCGTAACTTCCCTTTTCCTTAAACAAACTAGACCTAAAAATATTTTATTTGCGCACCCGAGTCCAGAACAATTGAACGGGGGCATTAAAAACAGGGTGCTTTTCACTATAGGGCCAAAGGTTGCAATTTGGGAAATTTTGTGCAAAAAAAAAAGGTTGGGTTGTCACAAAAAGGGCTTGGGTTTTTTACTCCATCCCCAAAATCAAACTATGTCCGAGACATGTTAAGCAAAAAAACCTCACAGGGTTGTCATTCTTGAGACGCTTAAGGTTCCCAAAAGGGAAATGTGAACGGGGATGGGTACTCATTATCACCTACTGTTTAAACCCTGGGACGGTTTGACTGGGGCGCCTTTTGAAATTCCCCCCCAAATGGGGAAAAACGAGCCCGGGTTTTGGTTAGTTTGATAATTGAAAGAATGAGCCTGGTTCTTGGTTTTTTTTTGAGAACCACATACTGGTTTTCCCCGACGGGTTTCTGCGGTTGGAAACGACCACTGAAAGACCTAAAGGGGCGAAGGTATAGAGAGCATTGCACTCAGAAGTGTCCCTTTTCCAGTATTTTATGAAAGTGCAGTAGGGAAATTCCCGAGTCCTCATCATTTCACGTCCTTAGGGGAACCCATCAGGACAATTAAATTTCCAAATGGGCCCCGGAAACCACAGTTTTAACAAAATTTCCCCCCGACTATGGTTACTGAATTTACATGAAACAAAGAGGGTATAAAAACTCTGTACACTGGGTTCCCTTTGGGGATCTCTGAGATGGTTTACGACTAAAGATTTGCTTGTGGCGCAAACAAGAGGGGGTGCAAACTGAGCATAAAAGTTGACTTACTTTTTAAAACAAAGGGGGAAATTAAACCCCGGGGGCACAAGGAAAAGTACTGATTTTAAAGGGTGTAAATGGTTTTTCCCTCGTTACAGGTTTGGGGGATTAAACCTCATAAAAACAACACAGAAGCAGGTGGGAAATTTGTTCTTTAATTGCTCCAAAACGCTTTTTTTTAATTGATTCTGTAAATGGTTTTGCCCCTTTAGGGAGAAAAGAAAGAAAATTGGACAGCATTTATAAATGATGATAAAAAATTTTTCTAAACTAAAAAAGCAAATGCATCAAAGATTCATTACCCCAGGGGGAAGCATTCACTAGTTCCTAAGAACGACATAGGAACACTGGTTTTTTCCCGGGGCAAGGGAAAAAACGAAAACAGTTCCTCATATTTTTTGACCACTTAGTAAGATTCCCCGAAGTCTCGCATATCAAGGAGATCAACAACTGAACATTTTGCAAAAAGAAACGATAAAGAGCTTCTTTTGAAATTTTTGATAAGGCCTTTTTCCCTTTAAGGGGGACCTTCCCCCTAGGGCACTAGCAAAGAGAACGAATGGCTGGCAAACCATGCTTTTAAGACTATGTACAGGCCAATTTAAAAAGGTAACGCCCCCAAAAACCCCCCAAGGGGAAAAAAGAAATATAAAAATAAAATATCTCGGTGTCGGGTCGGTCTGTTTAGTCCGGGAAAGGGAAATGTGAGGCTGATTTACAGGACCACAGTAGCCTGGGGAGGTCTGAGTGTCGACATTCACTAAATATCACTTGACGGGAAAGTAGACAAAGGGGAAAGTACACGAAACAAATAAGGCAAAAATTAATGAACAATAAAAAAAGATATAAAAAAACAAAAATTTAAAAGAAAAAATATACAAAATAATTCTGCAGAAGTAAAAAAAATAATATTTAAGATACACTGCAAGAGGGAAAGGAAAACCAATTTAAGGACTAATTTTACCAAGAAAAAAAAAATTTACATTTGAAAATAACAAGTAAAAATATTACGGGGGACGAATTAAAATTCCCAAAATTTCTGTCTTTACTCTTCAAAAAAGAAATTAATTAATTAAAATTTTTAAAACAATTTTGGAAAAAAGGGAAAATAAAAATTTTTAAATTGTTAAAGGGAAATTTAAGTAATTTTTTAAGAATGCATAGACAAAATTTAAAAAATAAAACATTAAAAAAAATCAATCAAAGAAAAAAATTCAATGCAAACATTCAACAAAATAAATTTACTTCAACAAATCAACAAAAAAGAAGATGTTTGAAAAAATTTACTACAGAATAAAGTGCACTGGGAAAACTCAGGTAAAAAAAATGAATTAAATTTTTGAAGAGAAAAAAAAAAAAAAATAATTGAACACTTTAACTCTTTTAAATTTTTAAAATTTGACAAAAAAATTTTCTCAACAGAGAAAAAAAACACTTTACGTTAAAAATAATTGAAATTAAAAACAAGAGTGAAATTTTTTGAAGAATATAAAAATATGAAAAAAAAAAAAACAGGAACAAAAAAGGGTAAAAATAACACTTACAGTGACGGAGCACACTTTTTAAAATATATTCTTAAAAACAAAAACCCTGTGGGTACAAAAAAAATCTTGCTGTGACTGATACGACAAAAAATTTTCCGGCAAAAATAATGGACACATTTTGCGAAAAAATTAAGGAATTAGACACTGCCCGGGGAAAAAACGAAAAAAAAAAACAAAACATAGGGAATTTAAAGGATAATTTAGTAACTGGGGTGAATATCACTGCAAAGAAATACAATACAATGGGGAATACAAAAGCGAAAAAAACAATAAAAAAAAAAAGAAACACTTTACACAGGGGACTGCGGGACACTACACAATAATACTTTACTACCGACGAGTAGCATAAGAAAACCCCCCGAATAAAAAAAATAAGAAAATGAAAACACGAAAAAAAATTGAAAAAAAAATTAGTCAAAGAAAACTGGGGTTTTCACTGAAAACACAGGGTTTTGAGTACACAAGCAAATTTAATATAAATGTCCACACACGCAAATTTCTTTAAATGCAAGAAAAAAATTTTCAAAAAATTAAACCCCTGAAGTCGGGGGTTTGTAAACGGGGGGGTGAAAGATTATGATGGGCGGGGTGGTTTTTTTCCTCCTCCACTCACACTGGGTTTTCGTTAAGAATTGTGCTTTCTATTTTAGGGGAACTCCCCATAACTGGCTTTTCGGGGGCACCACTACAAATCATTTACCAAATTTTGGAGCCAAAACATACTAGGACCCCTTTCAAGGTGCAAACAACCACAGGTAGATGGGTGGATGGCTGGTGGTGGTGGGAGAGAGTGGTGGGTGTGACTCTCGCTGGGGTACTGCCGCGCACCCCGGGTGGTGGGAGAGAGTGTGGGGGACGGTGGGGCTGCCGCGCACCCCACTCACCCATGACGGTGGCTTCCCTCTATGCCACTCTATGCCACGGGAAATGGTGAAAAACCACTCTTAGCATCCAACAGGGAGCACAAAGCGATATAGACAATACCTCAGAGGAACTTGGCTTACTTCTTACTGCGTGGCTTACTTCTCTCTCTCAGCTGGGTTAGAAGCTGGGTTGGCTGACTGGCTTACCCCACGAGAATGATGACGGAAGACGGTAACGATGCACAAAGCACGGAGGAGCAGTTGGATGACAAGGAACAGCTGGATGATAGGCTGACTGGCGTTCACTTTCCACAGTCTGGCTTACTGACTGGTTTAAAATTGCAAAATCCGGGTCAACCCCTCGGAGTTAAGAACAATAAGAACATAAGAACGAAGGAACACTGCAGAAGGCCTACTGGCCCATGCGGGGCAGGTCCAAGTCTCCTACCGGCTTAAGCCAATGCACCCAACCTAGTCAGGTCAGGTCACATTGACTTAAGGGAGGAACACACGGCAACCGACCTGTTAGCACAAGCTATCAGGTCTAACTCACACCCACCCAAAACTACTCATGTATTTATCCAACCTATTTTTAAAGCTACACAACGTTCTGGCCTCTAAACGTTTCTTGGGAGTTTGTTCACTCATCCACAACTCTATTACCAAACCATACTTTCCTATATCCTTCCCCGAATTTTGAAATTTTTCCAACTTAAAACCATTCCCTGCGAGCCCTTTCTAGGCTAGATTTTTTTCAGCACACAAATTTACACCCCCTTTTTATTTATTCCTGTCTTCCCACTTATACACCCAATCATACCCCCCTAATTCACGCTTTCTAGAGAGTGCATTTTTCAGGCCCTTAGCCCCTATCCTCATAGGGAAGGTTTCGGATCCCAGGGGATCATTTTTGCCCTCCTCCTTTGAAACTTTTTTTCCGAAATTTATATCCATTCTGTAATACCGGTGACCAAAATTTGGCAGCATAATCAAAATGGGGAAAAACCCAAAGGGAAAGTATAGATTTTGAAAAAAACACCTGGGGACCCTATTATTTATGTTTCCCTTGATATAAGCCAAGGATTCAAATATTTTTAATTGCAAAAATTTTATGCACTGTTGTTTTTGGTTTTCAGTTTACGCAACCAGAACTCCTAAATCTTTTTCCCGAAATCCGTAATATTAAACACATTTTTTAAATTTAAAAGGGGCAGGTTATTGTCCTTTCCCAAACCCTTTTAGAACTTTGCATTTGTCTATATTAAACTCCCATCTGCCACTTCTCCGACCACTGCATCAGTCTATTCAAATCTTCCTGGAGTGCTCGAATGTCCTCGTCAGAATGAATTCGAGGGCCTTTTTTGGGTGTCATCGGCAAACTTGCCGATGTCGCTCTTATGCCCTCATCTATGTCGTTTATGTAGATTTGTGAACAGCAGGGGGCCCAACACTGACCCCTGTGGAACACCGCTCGTGACGCTTCCCCACTCTGATTTCTCCCCATTTATGCAAACTCTCTGCTGCCTATTTGTCAACCATGCCTCTATCCAGGAAAAAATTTCTCCTCCTATTCCATGTGCTTTAATTTTCCTCAATAGTCTCTGATGTGGGACCCTGTCAAAAGCCTTACTGAAGTCCATATACACAATATCATATTCATTACCATGATCTACCTCCTCAAATACCTTAGTGAAAAAAGTTAATAAATTCGTAAGGCAGGAACGCCCCTTTGTAAAAACCATGCTGAGATTCGTTGATTAATTTATGCTTTTCAAGAGTGGCTACGAACTGCCTCGGCAATTATTGATTCCATAAATTTTCCCACTATGGAGGTTAGGCTTATTGGTCTATAGTTCGAAGCTAAGGACCTGTCACCTGTTTTGAAAATAGGTATCACATTTGCCATTTTCCACTTATCTGGCACATGCCAGTTTGTAGTGATATGTTGAAAAGATTAGCCAAAGGTGTGCTAAGCTCCTCTTTACATTCCTTTAGAACCTTGCATACAGTTCATCAGGGCCTGGGGATTTGTTAGGTTTTAATTTATCTATTTGCCTAAGGACCATGTCACTTGTGACCCTAATAGTGCACAGTTTTATTATCGTCCTGTTCTACATAATTTATCATTACGGAATATCGCTGGTATCCTCCTGTGTAAAAACTGAGAGGAAGTATGTGTTTTAAAAAAATTTTACACATTTCCTTATCACTGTCAGTGAGCTGACCCTAGGAACTTTTGAGTGGGCCTATCTTGTCCCTGATCTTACTTCTGTATACCTGAAAGAACCCTTTTTGTTAGTCTTCGATTCTCTTGCAACTTTAACCTCATAATCTCTTTTTGCTTTTCTAATTCCCTTTTTTATTTCTCTCTTTAACTGAATAAAATCGATTTTTTAAATTTGGGCCCTCCCCCTCTTTTGATTTGCCTAAATATGCCTCTCTTTTGACCAATCAGAATTTTAATCTATTGTTCATCCATTTAGGATCATTTTTGTTTGATCTGATTTCCCTATTTGAACATAATTTGACTGAGCAGCTAGAACTATGCCCTGGAAAGCACATATCGGCAACCACACCACCTACCTGACCTTAGTCAGGTCATTCCAGTTTCAGCCCACCTAAGAAAATTTTTCAGTCCAAATGAAATCAGCCAAGCGAAAGTCAGGGACGGAGACTTGATTGCCATTATTAGGGGAATTCCATGATATGTTAAAACTGAGTGATTTGTGATCACTCCCCCCAAAGCTCATCATTAACCTCAAGATTATTAATTAGTGTTTCCCTACTGGCAAGAACCAAGTCAAGGAGGTTATTTCCCCTAGTTGGCTCTGTCACAAAACTGTATTTAAAAAAAAAAATCCTGGATCGTATCAAGAAAGTCACCCGACTCTAAATTTCCTGTCAAATTGCCCCCAGTCAATCTGTCTATAGTTGAAAAACTCCCATTGCACAACATTTCGTATGTAGATGCCTTACGAATTTCGTCCCATAGAAGTTTACTGCACTCCCTATCAAGATTTTGGGGGCCCTGTAAATCACACCCCAAAATTAGTTTTTCTCGGCCCCGAGAAGCTGTAACCAAACAGATTCAGTGGCTGACGCTTCTAATTTAATATCTTGTCTAACACAACAATTAAATTGTCTCTGACATACATCGCTACTCCACCACCTTTCCTGTTGCCCCTTTCATTGTAAAAAATTTTATAGCCTTGTATTGACTTCAAGGAAACCTCTATTTTTCAGTTTGAACCGGGTCTCTGTTATACAATAAATCTATTTTTCCTGACTTAAATTTTAATCTTAGCTCATCTATCTTTTCTAACCTCCTGCTATTTTATAAAAACCCTTTAAGGGAGCTAGCCCCTTTGCGCCCTCTCTTTCCCCTTTGTTTGCTGCCTTTTCTATTGTCTTTATTTATAATTTCATGCTGAAGCCTTTTATACATTTACTTTTTCCCAAACCCTATTTTAAACCCCTGCTTTTTTTCCCAACACACCCCCATCCTCTATTTTCCCTCATTTTTAAAAACATAGGCTTTCACCAATGCCTTCTCAACGATCTGCAAGTGCTACCCCCCCCGCCCCAAGAGATTACCCCCCCCCTTTGCATACATACTTTTTGCCATAAAAGTTGTTCCATTGTCTATAAGGGGATTGCAATTTCCCTTTGCATATCTTCTAGCCACAATTTACCCCAAATTTGCCCAACAACCTCATTTCCTACTCCCCTTCTGGGCAAATGCACATAAGGGGTATCCCCCCCTTAGACTTAATGAAATCAACTACCGTACTTTTTTTCTAGCACTTTTTTCCCCTACCCTTCCCAAATCATTTCCCCAGCCCGAACAGATAATGGGGTTTTTCCCATTACCTGACATGATATTATCCGCCCGTTGACAAGTCCCCAACACCAGCTCCAGGGAACACACTCTATCCTTTATCTTCTTTCTATTACAAAAACACGGGCAACAATCTTACCTGAGAGTCACCAACCACAAAAATGCGCTTTCCCCTTTATTTGCAGGGCAGAGTACCCTTACCTTCACTGGCCACTGAAGTCATTTACCGGGGAACAAGAAGCGATTTCCTACCTTCAAATCTTCACTCTTTAAATTTCCTTACTCGATGCGCCTCCCAACGTAACAAACCCGCCACTTGACAGGCGGGCGCCCCACGCTGGAGCCTTGCACCTCCCCCCCCTACAGCCTCCTCCATGAGAGACAGACTGCACCCCACTGCAAAAGCCCCATTCCCCCCCCAACTCCAACCACTCACACTCTCTCCCCGGCCCAAAGGTGGGCCTTCAGCCTCCAATCCCTCCTGAGAACAAGACCTCCTCCTTCAACTCTCCAACCCAGTTTTTAAAAACTGCGAACAAGCCATGCTTTTTAACCGTCCACGCTAATCCCCAAAACTTTAGGGTCTGTGACCTCACGTGACGACTACCACAAAAAACCCCCAATTGCACACGAACTAAGCCAGAAGCTTGAAAGGGTGCAACGGCTTGCAGGATAAACTTGAGGGAGTACTGTTGGGGTGGGGGTGAGGGGAGCGGCTGGCTGGAATTCACCTTTTACCCTGCCGGGAAACCCCAACATCTTCAAACGCCTTAATTACCCCTTAAAAACGTAAATCCACGCCCACACCGCGTACAAAACCATTTATCATGGGGGAGTTCGATACGGGATTGGGGAAGAAAACTCAAGTAGGCTTTTATTACGAAAATTGCTTTTTGTCCAGAGCCCTTCCCAGCCAAAACCTTCTCCTTGGCTACACCGAAATACTGACTACCGGCGCAGTCCCTATGTGGGGGGCCCTTTTGAAATGCTGAGGTCACACAATATGTTTTTAGATAGTGACTCAGGCAAGAGGGTTGGTCGTTGAGTAAACGGAGGGTTACGGAAACGGTTTCAACACTGAACGTAATGGTTCCCTATACTGAAAGGGTCAGTGTGAGTCACGGGTCGGGTCATGTGAGTCATGCGGGTCAGGTCAGTGGAGTCAGGGTGGTCAAGTCAAGGAGTCAGGGGTCATTCAGGTATCATGCAGGCGGGTCATGTGAGTCATTGGGTCAGGTCAGTGTGATCATGGAGGTCGGGTCATGGGGTCATCAGGTCAGGCATGTGAGTCATGCAGGTCAGGTCATGGATCATGGTGGTCGGCACTGTGAGTCAGGGTGCCAGGCCCCTTGGAGTCAGGGTCAGGTCGGTGAGTCATGCCTCGGGTCAGTGGAGTCATTGGTCAGGTCATGGAGTCATGCAGATCGGGTCAATGAGTCATGGGGGGGGTCAGTGTGAGCCATGCGGGCAGGTCAGTGGAGTCATGGTGGCAGGTCATGTGAGTCGGAGGTCAATCAGTGTGAGTCATGGGCGGGTCAGTGTGAGTCATGGGGTCGGGTCAGGTGAGTCTGGGGTCAGGCATTTATCATGCAGGTCAAGTATTGGAGTCAAGGGGGTCGGGTCAGTGTGAGTCATGCGGTCAGGCAGGGGAGTCAGGGTGGTCGGGTCATGATCCATGGTGGTCAGGGTCACTGGAGCAGGGTGGTAGGTCAGTGTGACATGGGGGTGGGGTCGGGGTTGAGTCCATGCAGGTCGGGCAGTGTGAGTCATGGTGGAAAAGTCAGTGATCGGTGGTCAGGTCAGGGGTAATGGTGGTCGGGTCATTGATCAGGCGGGCGGGTCAGTGTGGTCATGGGGTCAGGTCATGTGGTCATGCAGGTCAGGTCGTGTGAGCATGGGGTCAGGTCAGTGTGAGTCTCGGGTCGGGCATGTGAGCCCAGGGGGGTGGGGGTCAGGTGAGCCCACGGGTAAAGGGTGTGATCATGGGGTCGGGTCAGTGTGATCATGGGGGTCAGGTCACTGTGACAGGGTGGTCATCTGTATCATGGGGTGGGGTCAGTGTGAGTAGCAGGCAGGCATTGATCATGGGGGTCACGTCATGTGATCATGGGGGGGTCATGTGAGTCTGTGGTCGGGTCTGTGATCATGCCGTCAGGTCAGTGTGAGTCAGGAGGCAGGTCATTGTAGTCATGCGGGTCGGGTCAGTGTGAGTCATTGTCAGGTCATTGATCATCGGGTCATCATGTGAGTCAGGGTGGTCGGTCATGGAGTCATGCGGGTCGGGTCTGGGAGTCAGGGGTCGGGTCATGTGACAGGGTGGTCGGGTCACTGTGAGTCTGGGGCAGCAGTGTGAGTCATGCGGGTCATCGGTGAGTCATGGTGGTCGGGTCATGTGATCATGCAGGTCGGGTCAGTGTGATCATGGGGCAGGTCAGGTGAGCATGGTGGTCAGGTCATGTGAGCATGCGCGGGGTCAGTGAGTCATCAGGTCGGGTCAGTTGAGTAAACGGGTCAGGTCACTGTGAGGAAGAATCTACTCATTTTTTACCTTAACTTTGTATCATCATTTGGAAGCGCTAAACCCCATAAGGGAAATGCAACCCTTTGGGGATGGGAGACAATACTTAGGGTTTTTCAAGAATTGCAAAACCTTAGGGTAATACCAAATGGGGGAATTTTGAATATTCAGGTTTGACCAAAGGGAAGGGGAGACACAATAGAAAAACACATAACTTTGTCCAAGAGACTTGAACACCCTATAAGCAGAGTTTGTTGAATACATGATTAAAGTTGGCACCTTTAGCAGAAGTTGTGCTGAGGTCCCAAACCCTTTCACTACCACCAGGGTGGGTGTGGGGGGCACGAGTGCCCAGCGGGAGGGGGCAGCAAGTGCCACGGGGAGTTGGGAGCGTAGTGCTCAGAGGGGAGATGGGGGGCGTAGTGCTCACTGGAGGTGGGAAACGTAGGCCCACGGGAGGGGGCCTCGTGGGGGGATGGGTGGGACTTGGTTGGGAAATACGTGGTCAGTTGGGGGGGTCGTCGGGGAGTGGGATGATGGGGTCCCGGGGGAGAGGGTTTGGGGGGGCTGGGTGGCAGGCAGCTGGGGAGGTGATGGGGGGGCATTGTTGGGGGACGCATGGGCGGATGGTGGGACGTAGTGTTGTCTTACTTCATATTTTACCTGCAAAGCAGGCAAGAGTTAAACCGGGAAATTTGAAATGATGAAATAAAAAAGATTGTTTTGGGAATTTTTATTTTATTTTTTATTTTTATTATTATTATTATTTATTATTATTAAATTTTTAATTTATTATTTTTATTATAATGTTTTAAAAATAAAAATAATTAGTAGTAGATATTTTTGTTATTTTTATTTTCGAAAATTAAGTAACAGTAGAACCATTATTATAATAAATATTTTATTATTACTCGCAGAAAACTGCACCGATGAAGGGAGAAGATACGTTGTAGTACAGCAGCCCGGGGAGACAGTGATAGACGATGATAAATTTACCTTCAGGTGGGAAACTGTCACCCTGTTAAATATATTTTATTGTTTTAACACACGGCCGATTCCCACCAAGGCAGGGTGGCCCAAAAAGAAAAACTTTCACCATCTTCACTCCATCACTTTTTTTGCCCGAAGGTCTTTAACTACGTTTTAAACTGCAACATTAACACCCCCCTTCAAGTGCAGGGACTGTACTTCCCCTCTCCAGGGCTCAATCCGGGCCTGCCGGTTTCCCTGAACCCCTTCATAAATTTTCTTTGCTTTACACCCAAACACGTCAAGTATTAAAAAACCCTTTGCTCCTTCACTCCTATAAAACACCAAGCGCAGGCCTGCTGGGAAATCCAAGCCCCTCGCACACAAAACTCCTTTAAACCCACCCTCCAACCTTTCCCAGGCCGACCCCTACCCCGCCCTTCCCTTTCCCCTACAGACGATACACTCTTGAAGTCACTCTGTTTCGGGCCATTCTCTTTTTTCCCATGTCCGAACCACCTCAACAAACCCTTTCCCCAACCCTCTGGACAAATTTTTTGGGAACCTCACCCCTCTAACCATCAACCAAATAATTTCTAAAGGGGTACATTAACACCTAAAAGGGTTTAGGAACCGTTCATCATGTAATAAAAAATGCCCGTTAGTGAAGTGAACACCGACTTTCAAAGGCTGCACACGAAAATTTTTTCCACAACAAACACACAACTGAAGTCCCTTTTGGGACACACGAAGTTTCTAGCCTACTTTTATTCGATCATTTGCTGCATAATTTTACTATTTCATTGAACCTGTCAACACCTTGGATGCTACCCCGCGTTGTTGTAAGGCCACACACAAATGATTTAAAATTTATTAAAGTATCACACTGCAAATTTTTCTCTGGGGGACAAAACAACTTCCCATGAACTGAGCTGTTGTTGGGGTTTTCATCAATTGCTTGTTTTTTTATTTTCCGCTTGTAGTTATTTGTAGTCTTGTTTTCCACAGAAGTTCCTAGCATCCAGTTCCACTCTTCAAACCCATCTCGAATTTTTTCAGAAACCTTTTCCCGAGAATCAATTAAAACCACCGCCTTTTTTTTAGGCAACATCAAACCTTGGAGCTTTGCTTTTAGTTTGAACAATAAGGGTTACTTCCACATCTTAGCCATCAGAGCATTTCAAGACAATTCATTTGTCTCCCCAAAGCCCGACTCATGTATTCTTTAGGTGTTTGTTCCAAAAACTTTTAATAACTCTGAAGCATTTTTTAATAAGTTTTACCGTGTACAAAGGGGGTTCAGTAACACACCCCTTGCTGACCAAAAAGTCCGAAAGAGACTTCACAGTTTGTGCTCTTTTTTTTTTCCTTCCAAAACTTCATTAAGTTGCCCCCTAGCGTGTTGAGGCAGAAAAAAAAAGGGGTTAAACCGATAAAGCCAAAAAAACAAAAAGCTTCCCCACCAAGAGGCCGCACCTGTCTACAAGAGTGATGATGAGCAGCCCCCGGGAAAAAACGCTATTGAGTTCAAATTTTTTTAAACTTTTCTCATTTCCCGTGTTTTGGGAAACCGGGCAATTACAGGCATTTTTTCGGACCGGGGCCCCTGCAATCTTCAAAATTAAAAAACCTTCTTTTCTAAAATTCTACGAGAGCGACAGTACTTCTGCCTGTGGGAGCCCAATCTCAGGGAAAACTAAAAAAACTTTCTACAGGCTTTCCAGAAATGGCATATTGCACAATCACTGTTAGCTGGTCAACATGAGCCAGGTTTGGTGTTGAATCAACTGAAACTGAGAAGTACTTTACAGTTTTAAGCTTTGTCACAATATAATTCCTAACATATATCGCCATCAGCAGAACATTTCTTAGTAGAGTGTTTGTTATAAAAATGATTGCTTACCACTTCCAGGATTGCCAGATTCTTTAAGGTGTCCCATCATAAACAAGAAAGTGGCTGCCTTTGGTTCCCTGGGGGTGTCGATGAGTCTGGAATCCATTCTTTAGGGAAACATTGGCATTTTTTCCCCATGATCCCAAGGTCTCGATTCCACTGGGACATATATAATATATATATATATATATATATATATATATATATATATATTATATAATATTATATATATATATATATATATATACATATATATATATATATATATATATATATATATATATATATTATATATATTATATATATTATATATATATATAACAACACTGCGACTAGCCAAGGACTCGAACCCATACTGCTTTGGCCTGCCTCATAGTGGGCGAAAACTCATAATGCCTT
>NC_069446.1:34716215-34718715 GCF_026875155.1 Cherax quadricarinatus | reverse complement strand
AGATTTTTAACTTTCCTGCAGATTGGCTCCCACAAGGCAGAAGTACTGTCTGCATCTCTGCTAGAATTTCTAGAAATAGAAGGTATTAATTTTGAAGATTGCAGAGCCGGTCCTGCAACAATGCCTGTAATATGCCCGGGTTTCCCAAACACAGGAACTGAGACAAGACTTAAAAATTAGAACTCAATAGCATTATTTCCTGTGCTGCTCACTCACTCACTCTTGTAAGACGGCTTGCTGCCTTTTGGGATGTGTGGAAGCTGTTAGTTTTTTTGATTTTAAATACAGAGCTTACACACCTTTTTTTTTCTGCCTCAACACCATATGGGCAACTCTAAATGAAGTCTTTGGAAGGAAAGAAAAGAGCACAAACTGTGAATCCCCTTTCAGGCACTTGTTGGTCAGCAAGAGGGATGTTACTAAAACCCCCTTGTACACGGATACAACTCTATTCAAAATGCTCTCAGAGATATTGAAAGTAATTTGGAACAAACACCTGAAGCAATACATGAAGCTCGGGCATTGGGACAAAATGATTGTCTTGAAACTGCTCTGATGGCTAAGATGTGGAAGATAATCCTTTATACTGTTCAAACGTACAAGCAAAGCCCCAAGGTGTTTTATGTTGACCTGAAAAGGCGGTGGATTTAATTGATTCTCTGAAAGGTTTCTGAAATAAATTCGAGTAGGGTTTTAAGAGCTGGAACTGGAAAGCTAGGAACATCTGTGGGAACACAGACTACAAATCAACTACAAGCAGGCAAATAAAGAGAAACAAGCAATATGATGCAAACCCAACAACAGCATCAGTCTCATAGGAAGTTGTTTTGTCTCCAGAGAAAAATGCAGATGTGATACTTTCAATATAATTTTAAATCATTGTGTGTTGCCTTACAATAACGCAGGGTAGCATACCAAGCATGTATGACAGGTTCAATGTAATAGTAAACCTTATGCAGTCTACAGATGCAGAGATAAAAAGTGAGCAAAGAAACTTATCATGTTTTACCCACAAACTTCAGTTGTGTGTTTGTTGTGGAAATTTTCCAGTGTAAAGCCTTTGCCAAGCTCAGGTCGTCTCACTTAAACTCAACAGGCAGTTTTATTACATGATGAACGGCTTCCTGATCCCTTTTCTAGGTGTTAATGTAGCCCTTAGAATATATTTGAGCATGATGGTTAGGGGGAGGTGCAGGATTACCAAAACTGTTGTCCAGAGGTTGAGGAAGGGTTGTTGAGGTGGTTGGGACATGTAAAAGAATGGACCGAAACAGAGTGACTTCAAGAGTGTATCAGTCTGTATGGAAGGAAGGCGGGGTAGGGGTGGGCCTAGGAAAGGTTGGAGGGAGGGGGTAAAGGAGGTTTTGTGTGCGAGGGGCTTGGACTTCCAGCGGCCTGCGCTTGCGTGTTTGATAGATTTGAATGGAGACAAAGGGTTTTTAATACTTGACGTGCTGTTGGAGTGTGAGCAAAGTAACATTTATGAAGGGGTTCAGGGAAACCGGCGGGTCGGACTTGAGTCCTGGAGATGGGAAGTACAGTGCCTGCACTCTGAAGGGGGGGTTTAATGTTGCAGTTTAAAAACTGTAGTGTAAAGCACCCTTCTGGCAAGACAGTGATGGAGTGAATGATGGTGAAAGTTTTTCTTTTCGGGCCACCCTGCCTTTGGGGAGAATCGCCAGTGTGATAATAAAAAAATAATAAAATATATGATGGTCACTAGTTGTTCGGGAGAATGTCGTTCAGCAAACTGGCACTGATAAAGAATGACAAATCCATTTGTTCCTTTGGCTTCCTTAACTTGTTTAATCTCACTCCAAAACTTTTTCTTATTTTCAAAAAAAATTGTTGAATAACATCTCACCCAACTCTCTCATTTGCTCTCTTTTTACATTGCTTCACCACTCTCTTAAACCTCTCTCTTTTTTTTTCCATATACTCTTCCCTCCTTGTATCACTTCTACTTTGTAAAAACTTCTCATTTTGCTAACTTTTTCTCCCTTACTACTCTCTTTACATCATCATTCCACCATCGCTCCTCTTCCCTCCCCCCACCCACTTTCCTGTAACCACAACTTCTGCTGAACACTCTAACACTACATTTTTAAACCTACCCCATACCTCTTCGACCCCATTGCCTATGCTCTCATTAGCCCATCTATCCTCCAATAGCTGTTTATATCTTTCCCTAACTGCCTCCTCTTTTAGATTATAAACCTTCACCTCTCTCTTCCCTGATGTTTCTATTCCCTTGTATCCCATCTACCTTTTACTCTCAGTGTAGCTACAACTAGAAAGTGATCTGATATATCTGTGGGCCCCCCATAAACATGTACCTCCTGAAGTCTACTCAACAGTCTTTTATCTACCAATACATAAAACCAACAACTACGTCATTTCGCCCTACAATCATATCTTGTATACTTATTTATCCTCTTTTTCTTAAAATAGTATTACTATAATTAAACCCTTTCTTCAAAGTTCATCAAAGGGCTTTCCC
>NC_069446.1:34693180-34715715 GCF_026875155.1 Cherax quadricarinatus | reverse complement strand
TCAACCTTTCATTTTTTTTTAAATACTCATTTTTACTTCATGTTGTAATTTGTTTATTGTAATTTTTACCACTGAATATATCATTGCTTAGTTAATCTTATGTTTATTTTAAGCTTCCAATAATGCTCTACATACAACGAGCTTTTGGCATGTACACCAAACCACTATAATTTCTTGGACAACTATGTATCATGTTCAAATAAAAGTTATTACTATTATTATTTTGGAAAATACTATATATTTTCCGAAAACACAGTGTATTTTGTAAGTAAATTAATGAAAAACATTTTAGTTAATAAAAATTAATTTGTAAATAGAAAAATGAACCAACGAAGGTGGGTTAGCGTTGCTTGGGAGAGACGCCATTGTTTTGAGCTGGGCAAAGGCACGCAAGTGAAATGTGCATAAATTTCGTCACTTTGGAGGTTAAATTGTGTTTGATACCTCCCAGATAGGAGCAGAAATTGTTGGAATTACAGTCCTGCAGAACTTGAGAAGAAGACGAGTGGATAGGACACTGAGGGAACCCCAGTTAAGTCATGTCTATTTATGTTGAAATTCTGGGCAGTATTTTCTTCATATTTTACCTGGAGTTTACCTGGAGAGAGTTTCGGGGGTCAACGCCCCCGCGGCCCGGTCTGTGACCAGGCCTCCTGGTGGATCAGTGCCTGATCAACCAGGCTGTTGCTGCTGGCTGCACGCAAACCAACATACGAGCCACAGCCCGGCTGATCAGGAACTGACTTTAGGTGCTTGTCCAGTGCCAGCTTGAAGACTGCCAGGGGTCTGGGAGGCAGTTGAACAGTCTCGGGCCCCTGACACTTATTGTATGGTCTCTTAACGTGCTAGTGACACCCCTGCTTTTCATTGGGGGGATGGTGCATCGTCTGCCAAGTCTTTTGCTTTCGTAGTGAGTGATTTTCGTGTGCAAGTTCGGTACTAGTCCCTCTAGGATTTTCCAGGTGTATATAATCATGTATCTCTCCCTCCTGCGTTCCAGGGAATACAGGTTTAGAAACCTCAAGCGCTCCCAGTAATTGAGGTGTTTTATCTCCGTTATGCGCGCCGTGAAAGTTCTCTGTACATTTTCTAGGTCGGCAATTTCACCTGCCTTGAAAGGTGCTGTTAGAGTGCAGCAATATTCCAGCCTAGATAGAACAAGTGACCTGAAGAGTGTCATCATGGCTTGGCCTCCCTAGTTTTGAAGGTTCTCATTATCCATCCTGTCATTTTTCTAGCAGATGCGATTCATACAATGTTATGGTCCTTGAAGGTGAGATCCTCCGACATAATCACTCCCAGGTCTTTGACGTTGGTGTTTCGCTCTATTTCGTGGCCAGAATTTGTTTTGTACTCTGATGAAGATTTAATTTCTCATGTTTACCATATCTGAGTAATTGAAATTTCTCATCGTTGAACTTCATATTGTTTTCTGCAGCCCACTGAAAGATTGGTTGATGTCCGTCTGGAGCCTTGCAGTGTCTGCAATGGAAGACACTGTCATGCAGATTCGGGTGTCATCTGCAAAGGAAGACACGGTGCTGTGGCTGACATCCTTGTCTATGTCGGATATGAGGATGAGGAACAAGATGGGAGCTAGTACTGTGCCTTGTGGAACAGAGTTTTTCCCCGTAGCTGCCTCGGACTTTACTCTGTTGACGTTACCTCTGTTTTTGTTAGTGGGGAAAATTTAGATCCATCGCCCGACTTTTCCCTGTTATTCCTTAGCGCGCTTTTTGTCCCTATTACCCCCATGGCACATTTGTCGGGTTTTGCAAAGTTGTATATATTACATTGCATTTTTTTTGTTTCTAGTGCATTTAGGACCTTGTCGTAGTGTCCAGTAGTTGAGACAGACAGGAGCGCCGTTCTAAACCCAGTTGCCCTGGGTTGTGAACTGAGGGTTTCTGATGGGGGGTGATTTGCTTTTTGGGACCCTTTCAAAGTTTTTTATGTTTGGGATGTTAGTGTTTTGGGTCTGTAGTTCTTTGCTTTTGCTTTACTCCCCCCCTTGTGGGTGGGGCATGTCTGTTGTTTTTAGACTGAGGGAGCCCCCGTGTCCTGCTCCCTCTCCATAGGAGGGAAAAAAGGCTGTGATAGGGGTTCTTGCAGTTCTTGATGAACACGGTTCTGAGTCGGGCCCTGGGGGCAAGTGCATGGGTGTTTTATGCCTGTTCGAAGTCATTTGGCGTCAGGATAAACGGTAGGCTGTGTTAATAAATTTTTGTGGCTCCTCTTAAAAAATCATTTTGATTTCGACTCTCAGTCGGGTTAGCGGCTTGAAAAAAACTGAGCATTTTGGGGACTTGAGTAGCTCACTCTTTTTCCTTTTGCTGTCATCTGGTAGGACCCATCTTGTTTAAGTAGGGGGCCCAATACTGGCTTTGTTCTCGATTTTGTTTGGCATAGGAGAAAAAATATTTTGGGGTTTCTTTCGATTTTTTTATAGTTTTTAGTTTTCCCCGCGTTTCCCTGACCCCTAAAGGATTCTTTTAGCTTAAGTTCGATGCTTGTATTTCTCTGACCGTGTCCCCCTGCGCATTTCAGATATATTGCCCTCTTTAGCCCCTTTTTTTTTCTTTCCGTCGCCGTAAAGGGGCCCCTGCCCTTTTATTTTACATCTACCCTCCTTTTTTTAGAGGAAAAACCCTTGTGCATACACGAGTGCCACCGGTAAATCTGTTCTAGGTAAGTTTGGGTCTGTGTTGCTTAATATATCTTCCCAGTTTATTCGGGTTAGGACGGGTTTATTTGGGGTCCCATTTTGTTTTTGTTTTTAAAGTTGAATTTGGGTGAATGTCCCTCGTGCTAGTCTCTTTTTGTCGGTCGGGGGTCCCGCAACATGTCTGAACCTAAATTTATTTTGTGACTGGTATATTGTTTTTGATATGGTAAATTTTTTCGACATCTTTTTATAAAATTTGGGGGTTAGTGTATTCCCAGTCTATGGTCTATTTTTGGGTTTAAATTGAATTTGTGCAAGATTTAAAACTGTGTGAGGTGATTTTCATCAAGCTGCCTCCGGGTTATTACTGCAACAATTTTATTTGCTATATTCCTCCTTTTTAGGTGCCTTAAAGTTGAAAATCCCCGGAGCAAGGGATGTTTGGGTAGGGCGGGAAGATTTTAGAGGGTCAATTTTTTTAAAAGCTGTTCCTAAATTGGGGATGTTGGGCATGGGGGAGGTTTGGGAGCTACCACATGACGGGTTTTGGTTCGACTTTACTGCTAAAAATTTCCCACTCGTCTTTTTTGGGGCATTAACGTTTGGCAAACAATGACCTGCAATGAAAGGCCAACCCCCCCCCTTTTCCTGCACTCGTACATCTGTATAGGTTGTAACCTGGGATCCATTTTTCATTGTCCAGTGATCCTTTTGGGGGTTCTCAGTGAAACCCGGGGAACTTTGCCTTTCCCTCTGCAAGCAGTCCACGGATAAAAGGGTTTTTTGTTGTTTGTTGTGGCTTTAGCCCCTGTATATTTGCAAAAAAGAAGTTATGGGACGGTGGTATTGTTGGTACTGGGGGGGGGTTTTTTTTTCCCGGCATTTTTTCTGTATCTGTTGGTTTGGAGTGGAGGCCATCGACTGTGGTTCCACTCCGGGAATGACGGATTGGTTACGATTTCTGCCATTTCCTCCCATTTTTTTTTCCTTCCTGGCACAAAAAAACCTCCCCTCTTGGGGCTGTGGCTCCCCGGGTTTTCCCATGGCCTGGATGTTTTGTATCTTTTTGTCCCCTTTAGTGGATGCCTGGCAATTTAAGTTATGCACGTCTTTCCGACTGAAGAGGAAACATTTCAGGGGGAAAAAGCTTCAAAGGGGTTTTGCATTTTCCTGTTGTCTATGGGATGGCATTTTCTAGGGTGGTCATGTTGCACGTCCCATCTGTTTTTCCAGATTTCCCATGCCACAGATCCAAGGGCATATAGTGCACAGGTTTTTTTCCGCTTGCGGGGTTTCTGTACTGATTCCTGTTGGTGCATGTTTCCCTGTCTTATTTCTATCCTCCCTAGCAAAAACAAGGAGCTCCCCCCAGTTGTTTTTGGTAATTTTCCACTTTTGCTTTGGAGCCCTCTTTTTTGTATTTCCTGGGGTATTTCTATTTTGAAATATTGGTTTTTCTTTCTTTGACTACACTTTTCCTACTATGGTCCATCCCCTAGGGGTATTTATATGTATTCCTTCCCTGAAAATTCCCGACCCCTGGACAAAATCCCAGCTTCACCTTTACGTCTCCCGGGACATTTATCTCCAGCTTCCCCTTTCGTTCCAGGACAGCACCTCCCTTCACCATTACGCCCCCAGGACGCACCCCCTTAACCATTACTGTCTCCCGGACAGCACCTCCGTTTTACTTTTACTGCTCCCGGACATCACCCCACCTTCAGTTTTTGACTACGGGCCGTATCAAGGGCAGTCCCATTCAGCCCAGACTTTTTAGTTCCCATCGGTTGTAGAAAGCTTCCGGTTTTTCTATGAAAGCGTTTTGAGTTGCCTTTTTAAAATCCCCTTTGTGATTTTAGTCCAAGATTTTCCTCATTTGGGATACCCAAAACATTTCTCTTTTTTAAATGTTGTAGTAGTTCTGGGATTTCCCAAAGGGGGCTGACCCCAAATTTCCAAAAAAGAAATTTACCATGTGGAGGCCCGTTTGTTTGACTGACACAGACTACACACCTTCAAAATGTTTGAAGGGTTGTTTTACTGCAATTTATAGCAACCTCTTAAAATTAGGCAGGAGTTTGTGTAGGGACCCCCCAAAACCCAGAAAAATTGGGTGTTATTATTCCCTTCAGTGTAAGAAACATTTTTAAAATTTAACATCAGTAAAATTATTTTGCACAAAAATTTCCCTGGGATGTATATTTCATATGAAATTTAAAAATGGAGTTTAAAAGTGGGTAATATCGAAGGGGGAAATTTTTTTGGACCTGGAAATTTCCTAAATTCCTAATGTCCTGTAACCTTGATAAAGAAAATTTTACTTTTATTGTGGAAAACTGCATTTATTGAATGAAAACCAAAATGTACATCCGTAAAGGAAACACAGAAAATTTTATTTACAAATTTTGCTTAGACATGTAGGAATTTGGGACCCCTGGTCACAAAAAAGTCCAAACCCTTCGTTCTAAAATTTATCCACAAGTTGCTCTAACCTATAATTACAAATGAAATTAATACACCCAGGAATTTCTGGAAAATAAAAAAATGGTGGACTGATATTAAAATTTAAATGATCTTATACACATTTATTAACAAGAAAAATATTTTAAATCACTCCCCAATTTTTGACTGGAATAAAGGTGTACTACTCAAAAAAACCTCACTTTTGTACATGAAAAAAACACTGGCAGAGTTACAACATAAACAACTTATTGGGTTCCGGGAGTTGTTTGCCCAGTGCCTGAATCTCAAGTAATGCAGGAATGCACATCAACATTTCGGCTCCTATTTTAGGGGTGTCAGCCAATTTAACCTCTAGGCACGAAAATTTTCCGATTATTCACAAAACTTTTTTTGTGTTCAATTAAACATGGGGTCTCCTCTGCACAGGCGCAGAGCTTCCTATTGTTTAAAACAAAATTTTTTTTTTAAATACAGTATGCCATCTTTTTACAAAAATACTGTATTTCTGGAAAATATACAGTTTTTTCCACAGGGGGCCCGGGCGGATTTCTTTGCTAAACGATAAAAGTGCTCATTCGCAATGGTGGGGCCCTGGGTACTATGGGACTGGCATCCACACGGCAACATATTACACAAGATTTAATCCCCCTTTTTCCTTTGCCCCCTTGGGAACCCAGAAAGTTTCCAATACAATTTAAGGTATCTTGTACCCCCCATTCATTGCATTTCAGGGATTTAAAAAAATTTTAAAATTTTTTTGATATGAGTTTTGGGCAGAAAAAGATGGGAGTGTTTGAAAAACCCCCAATTCAACTTTTTGTAACCCTATTCTCAATAATTACTTGTTCTCTAAAAAAGCCCAATTTCCTTTTAGGGAACCTTTCACAATTTTTCTTTCCATATCAATTTAATCTCTTTTCCCATAGATTTTTTCCCCTGTACCCTCTTTATCCAATATTAAAGAGGATGTGAAAATTTTTAATGAGATATTCATCTTGTTTAGAAATTTAAACACCAACTTATTTACATTGATTATTTTGGGAAAAAAGAAAAACTATTTATATCAGGCAAAGGGAAGGACAAACTTTTTTGGGAGCAGTGGTTTTTAGTTTAATTTTTTTTTAGCACCCCATACCCATCGTGGGCGGTAGCAAAAAATTACAGAGGTAATAAGGGGTCCAGGATTTGGCCCTCAAAGTTTTGATGGTGAGTTTTTTTAAAAGGGTAATGAATTCACAATTTAAAAAGGTATGAACCCCAAAATTTTAAAAAGGAAATGAACTCCAGGTAGGTTGTCAAATCATGAAAAATTAAAAAGGTATTTACAGATTACAGAGGCCCAAAAAGGGTCCGGGGGACGGGCCAAAGTTTTGTGGCGAACTAGGTAAAAGGTAAAACTCAAAATTTTTAAAAGGTAAGAACCACAAGTTACAAATTTAATGAATACTGTAAAATGGTTACTTACGTTTTACAGGCTACAATCAAGAACAAATTTTAGAGTAAGAGCAATTTACACTTCCACACCCGGGCACAAGTAGTGATTTTTTGTGCAAATGTTGATTGTTAGTCCACACACAAACCCCCCCCCCCCCACCCCCCCCACACACACACACACACCACCAACACCAAAACCACACACACACCTCACAACCCAAAAACCCCAAACAAACCAAAAAACACAAACCACAACAAAACACCAAAAACCCCAAAACACCTGGAGGAAAGGGGCTGGGACAATGGCCCAGCAAAAATGGCTCGAATTTAAACCCCCGCCCAAATGAAAGCATGAAGTAGGGGGAAACAAAAACCCCGACAGGTATAGGCTAGTGGCCAAAGACTGAAACCTCATAAGGAGAAAAAATTTGGGGTAGTTAACAGGAATGTCTGGGAAAAAATTAAAGAAACTGCTGCGCTTGGGCGCCGGAACTGAGAAAAAAATTCCCGGACCAGTAAGGAAATTCAAGACCTGAACAGAGGCCCAATGAGTTGAGCACCGGGTTTTTAAGACTTGATAAAGAGTAAAAACTAGGAAATACAAAAGGGCAACAAAGGGTTTTAGAGAAAGGGGAAGTCCCATGGGAGAGTTAAGGGAAACGGGGCCTGCGACCTGGAAACAGGGGGTAAACCTATAAAAAACATAAAAAACTTAAAACAAACAAAACAATTTCCAAAACAAAAACAAAAACCAAAAATTAATTAAACACAAAAATCAAAAAATAAATATTTCCATCAAATTTAACATAAACCTAGAAAAATTATGGGGGCAGGAAAACCTCACATTTTAAAACATTCATAAACTCATAAAGAATTATAGCAACCGGTTTAAAGGGGGCCAACTGGGCTCGAAACCCCGCCCAAACCCAAATAGGTGGTACCACCACACCACCAAACCTAAAAAACAACAAAATAAAAACAACCAAAACAACCCAAACCCACCACCAACCAAAAAACATACACCAAAAACAAACCACACACACACCAAAAACCCACCACTTTTTAAAAAACACACCTACACACACCACCACAACAAACCTACCACACACACAATACACCACACCCCACACCCCCAATAATAACACAACCTAAAACCCCCACCTACATAAACCAACCCCTACCACAAATAAAAAAAACATTATGAAACCGCAAGGGTGGACTTAGTATTTTACCCTTGAGTAGTGAGATTCGAGGGCATCACAATGAAAGACCCTTGCGGCCCCGACCATGTGGTTTAAGCTTCGAAAACACAGTAGAGTCAATGGGGGAGAAGAGGAAGGCCGACGAATGAAGCAAACTACAAGAAAGGGGGCTACCAGGGAAGAGAACTACCTGAAGGGGTTCAGGGGACAGAGAACTGGGAGGGAAGCCAGTTAATGAAAATGAAAGGGGGGGGAATATGTAGCAACAAAAAATGGGAAAGGAGGCTTTGGGAGGGAGAGGGGGTTTGTACCCCCAAGGGGGTAAAAGGATTAATGAAAAAGCCAGGGTGAGCCCATGGTTTTTTCCCAAAGGGTCAGGGAGGCAAAAACCAAATGTGCTAGGGAATGGGAAAAAATAAGAAGGCAAGGACCCGGGGAAAAAGGGGAACAGTCGAAGCCAGAAACGAAATGCACGATAAGAAGGGAGGCCCCAAAACAATATGAAAATGACAAGAGCGAAAACCAAATCTGACCCCAAATGTTGTACAGCCACATCAGGAGGAAAAAAAACATCAAGGACCCCGGTAAAAGGTAAGGAAGGAAGGGGGAAAAGACAAAAAAAGAAATGACCGTGAAGTATGTGAAGAACTCAACAAAAGATTCAAAGAAGTGTTCAAAGGGACAGAAGGGACTCCAAAACGGAGAGGGGGGCACACCCCAAGTCTGGAACAGTGCCAAACCGAGGGAAAATGTGAAAGGGTTCTGAGTGACTAGATCCCCAAAGGCAATGGGGAGATAAAAATCCCCCAGGGTTTGGATTAGAGGGGAGCAGAGGCGTATTGTACCCCTACAAAAATATTCAATCTCTTCGAAACAGGGAGATTGTGAGGGATGGAAAACAGCAAATGTGTCCCAATTTTTAAAAAAAGGGGACAGACATGAACATTTAACACAGACCGGGCACTGACTGTATAGTATGCAAAATCATGGAGAAGATTATAGGGAAAGTGGGGGAACACCTAGAAGGAATGATCTCATCAAAAGACCAACATGGTTTCAGGGATGGGGAAAACCTGTGTCACAAACCCCACTGGAGTTCTTGACATGGGGAAGCAGAAAAAAAGAGAGAGAGGGGGGGGTGGATTGATTTTCTTGGGGCTGCAGAAAGGTTTGACACAGTTCCACAAAGGTTGGGGCAAAAACTGAGGACCAAACAGGGATAAAAAGGGAAGGGCCCTTTAAAGGATCAGGGAATCTTTTCAGAAACAGCGCGAGTCTGGTACGTGGGAGGTGCAGAGGGGCACCGTGACCACGGGCCCGCAGGGGTCAGTCCTAGGCCAGGCTTTTCTGGTATTTGGAAGACATGAGGAGGGAAAAGACTCTGAGGTGTCCCTGTTTTCAGATGACGTGAAGTTTTATGAGAAGAAATACCTCGACGAAGACAGGCGAACTCAAAGGGGTCTGGAAGGCTGCAGACCTGGGCCAGCAATGGCTCCGGAGTTCAAACCACCAAATGCAAAGTCATGGGAAAATTGGGGGAAGGGGAAAAAAGGCCCAGACGGAGTACAGTCTAGGGGGTCGAGACTCAAAAAATCACTAAGGAAAAAGATCTTGGGGGGGAGTATAACCCCAGGGGACATCTCCTAAGCGCACTAACCAAATAACTGGCAGCATTGGGGGCCTAACAAACCCCAAAAACGCATTCGAAAATTTAATAAGGAATCATTAGGACCCTTTCACCGTGTATGTTTTGGGCCCCAAATTGGGGTATGCGGCACCGTTTGGAACCCACCTACCAAGCAAGGAAAAAAACTAGAGAAAGTGCAAAGGTTTTCAACAAGATATCCCAAACTAAAGGTATGTCCAGAGGGAAGGTTAAGGGGGAAAACAACCCCGAACTGGGGGACAGGAGAGATGGGGGGGGGGATGTAACGACATACAAAAAACTGGAGGAATTTACAAGGGGGACAAAAACAGGATGTTCCCGAATTGGGCACAGTAACAAAGGGACACGTTGGGAACTAAGACACAGGAATACAGGGTGTTAGGAAGATTTTTTCACCCCCAGAGTAGTCAGTAAGTGGAAAAGTTTGGGGAAACATGTAGGGAGGCAGGACCATACATAGCTTTAAGAGAGGGATGAAAAGCTCCGGCTCAGGGGGGAGTGACCTATAGCGATCAGTGAAAAGGGGGGCCAGGGGCTCGGACTCAACCCCCCCAACCTCAACTAGGTGAGTACAAATAGGTGAGTACACACACACCAACACACACACACCTACACACAACATCCACAGCAATCTACACCACGCATTTCAGCAGGCCCAGTGTCTAATCGAAAGGCCTGGGCAAAATGGTAACTAACACCCACATAAACACACAAAACACACACACCCCACACACACACACACACAACATAAACACACACAACACACACACACAAAAAACCACACCACCACACACACCACACACTTACAACTCAAACACACACACACTCTACACACACACACACACACAAACCCCAAAACCACACACACACACAACCCACACTATACACAAACACGCACACACAAACACACACAAACACACATGCACCCACACAACAGGAGCTTGGACTCGACCCCCGCAAACTCAACTAGGTGGTGCACACCACACACACACACCAAAAACCACACACACACACACACACACCAAAAACACAAACAAAAAACACAAAAACCACACACACACACACCCCCCACAGGGAGATGACGGGAAAACCTGGAAGCCAAAAGGGGGTCCCGAAACATGGAGACCAGGATGTTGGACGTGGGGCTGGAAAACCCCTGCACCAACAGTTAAGGACACTACCCGATGAAGGGGAGGTAACCAGCAAATTGGGCCCTTTTTTACCCTGGGCACTCAACATTGAGGGCATTTAAGTATGAGAGTCCCCCAGGAGCTAGCGACCACGTGGGGTTTTTTGCTTTTTAAAAACATTTGTAACTGCAAGTGGAGAGAATAACAGGGTAGAATGGAAAACCGACATAAAAAGGGGACACATAGGGTTGAAGAATTCTGCGGGGGGGTCCCCTGGGACAGAGAACGGCAGGAAAGCCAGTAAATGAAATGATGGAATATGTGCAACAAAATGCAAAGGGGGCATGGAAAGGTTCATTCCCCCGGGCAACGTAAAAACGGGGGAAAACCAGAAAAAGCCCTGGTTCACCCGACGGTGTAAGGAGGCAAAAACAAAGTGCAAAGAGAAAGGGAAAAAATACAGAAGGCAGAGAAACCGAAAATAGGGGATCAGTCCAGAGCCCGGAAAGAGTACGCCAGGGAAGGAGGGGGCCCCCGCGAAATAAAAAGACATAGCATCAGAAACAAGACAGACCCCAAAAAGTTTATAGCCACTCAGGAGGAAACAACAGTCAAGACCAGGTGATCAGATTAAGGACAGAAGGTGGAGAAAACACAAGAAATGATCAGGAGGATGTGGGAGTGAACAGGGGATTTAAGGAAATTTTTACAGTAGAACAGGAAGGGCTGTGGAAAACAGAACAGAAGGGAAATCAAGAGGGAATATACCAACAAGTGTTGGAGACATACAACAACTGGGAGGGGTGAAAAAGCTTTAAGTGACCCTTTACACCTCAAAGGGTGGGACCGGACAAATTCCCATGGGTCCTTGAAGGGGCCCAGATCTGGTTGCTCTACCCCAAACTTCAACACATCCCCTTTAAAAAGGGCAATACCTGGAAATGGGAAAACAGTAAAAGTAGTCCCCATATTTAAGAAAGGAAACAGAAACGAGGACTAAAAATACAGACCGTGTCTCTGACATGTATTTTGTCAAAGTCTGGAGAAGATTTTCAGGGGGAGAGTGGTTCGAAACCCGGAAAGGAAAAAAGATTATAATGAAAACCCATGGGGTTTATGGGAACAATTTGTATCACAAAATCCTGAGTTTTATGACAAGGTAAAAGAAGAAGACAGAGGGGGGTTGGGGTAGATTTCGTTTTCCTAGACTGCAGGAAAGGCCCTTTTACACAGTTCCCACAAGAATTAGGCAGAAGTGGAGGACAGGCACACGTAAAAGGGAAAGGGATGCAATGGATAAAGGGAATACCCACAGGGGGGCAAACAACGAGTATGGACGTGAAGAGGTATCACAGGGGGCTGACGAGCGGGGCCCCCAAAGGGGTCAGTTTTAGGACCAGTGCTATTTTTATTATGTGAACGAATGATGGAAGGGGTAGACTCTGAAGTTCCCTGTTCGCAGATGACGTGAAGTTGATGAGAAGAATTAAGTCGGACGAGGATGAGGCAGGACTGCAAAGAGACCTGGAGAGGCTGGACATGTGGTCCGTAACTGGCTTCTCGAATTCAATCCAGCCAAATGCAAAGTCATGAAGATTGGGGAGGGGCAAAGAAGACCGCAGACAGAGTATAGGCTAGGTGGACAAAGACTACAGAACCTCACTCAGGGAAAGACCTTGGGGTGACCATAACACCGAGCACATCACCGGAGGCACACATCAACCAAATAACCGCTGCAGCATACGGGCGCCTGGCAAACCTGAGAATAGCGTTCCGATACCTTAATAAGGAATCGTTCAAGACACTGTACACTGTGTATGCTTAGGCCCATACTGGAGTATGCAGCACCAGTCTGGAACCCACACCTGGTCAAGCACGTCAAGAAGTTAGAGAAAGTACAAAGGTTTGCAACAAGGTAGTCCCAGAGCTCAAGGGAATGTCGTACGAGGAAAGGTTAAGGGAAATCGGACTGACGACACTGGAGGACAGAAGGGTCAGGGGAGACATGATAACGACATACAAGATACTGCGGGGAATAGACAAGGTGGACAGAGATAGGATGTTCCAGAGAGGGGACACAGGGTCAAGGGGTCACAACTGGAAGCTGAAGACTCAGACGAGTCACAGGGACGTTAGGAAGTATTTCTTCAGTCATAGAGTTGTCAGCAAGTGGAATAGCCTAGCAAGTGAAGTAGTGGAGGCAGGAACCATACATAGTTTTAAGAAGAGGTATGACAAAGCTCAGGAAGCAGAGAGAGAGAGGATCCAGTAGCGATCAGTGAAGAGGCGGGGCCAGGAGCTGAGTCTCGACCCCTGCAACCACAATTAGGTGAGTACAATTAGGTGAGTACACACACACACACACACACACATGTGGTAATGCTTTATTTACAGCTAGCAAAGTCAGGGTATTTCTCCAGAATGGTCTGTAATATACCACAGTGGAAAGAAAACTTAGCCATTTCTTGAACACTTCTGAGTGAGTTGTTTCTAAATTCATTAATTTATCGCACTCCCAGTAAACAGAATGACGCCGTGGTACAATAGTCCATCTGGCAAAGTTTACATTTCGTTTGGTCTACATCTGGTGGTGGTGATTTAACCTGCCAAAGATACTTGTAACCCAGCTGGAGCCGGGCAGTATGACATCCAAGATCTGCTTATTTTGTTGGATGCACCATAGACAGTGGCTCCTCCGCATGATAGATGATGATAGATTGACTCAACTGTGTCAATCTCCTGCGCCTAAGTCCATAAAAAATTCAGTTGAAGTTCTTTTCGTATTATGTTCTCAACTACTACCTGACAAGCCAGATTGTAATCTACTCTCCTCTTTGAAAGCATACAGCTTAGCCAATTTATCAGTTTCTATCATGCACCTGAAGACCAATGTGAGATGGAATCCACAGCAAGTGTACTCTGACTCCACAGTCCACAATCCTACCATACATTGTCTGGCTTCTGAACACAAGCATGCCACAATTTATGCTTAATGAGTTGAGAGCATTTATGGAAGACAAGAATCAGTCACAATTAAACTGTCCAATCTTGATACATGATGCTTTTCAGTTGCAAGAGTATGGCAAACAGTTGTGTCCTGAAGGGTAGAGGCCCAATTATTGATGCGTGCTCATTTCTTTTAAGAGAGCCAGCAACTGTACGACAACAGCAGCACATCCAGCTGCACAGGGGATTGGTGAACAGAACCATCACGTAAATAATTTCTAGAGTGTGTGCTGTGTGAACTAAGTAATCAATACAGCTTCAGGCCTCAATTTGGCTTCAGGCAAGTTTTGGTTTGAATTAAGGAACCTGATGTTGTATTTTAGTACTGATAGACTTTTAGCATTGTTAGGATAGGTGGCTTGTGATTCTGTGTAAAAAGGCAGTTACTTTTCCAATAGGTCTTTGATTGGTGGTCAGATTATGGAGGTTTAGATCATGGGGGGGGGGGGGGGGGGGGGGGGGGGGGGGATCAACGTGATCAATCATCTTCATAGGTTTAAAATTATGGTTATTTATATCCTGTGTTGTGTGGTGATTCTACCACTGATACATAGTGTTGAATTTGACCAGTATATAGCTAGAGTATTTTGGTCATGTAGGGTAAGTCACTACTACACATAATGAAGTTGATGTTGTCTGAGTGTTGTGCTGAATGAACTAAAGTACAACTAGGTATAAACTAGTATAATAAAAAAATACTTAAAATAGAACAGAGACTCTCACTTGTAAATTGCACTTAGGTCTAATAATGACTTTTGTGGAGTCTCTGTTTGAGCTAGAGTGAGCTAAAGAACAATAGTTTAATCTAATAATATAAAAGTACAAATTAAAAATAGCAACTATTCTCTCACTAGTAAATTGCACTGTGGTCTAATATAGTGAATTTGTATTGACTATGTCTTGAGGTAGTATGAGTCTATGGTACAACTGAATTTAATCTAATAATATAAAATACAAATTAAAAAATACAATTAAAATAGCACCAGTCTCTCACTAGTAATTGCACTATGGTCTAATATAGTGAATTTGGTATTGACTATGTATTGAGGTAGAAAGAGCTATAGTACAACAACTTTAGTCTAATAATATAAAAATACAAATTACAAATAGCACCAGTCTCCTCACTAGTAATTGCACTATGGTCTAGTATAGTGAATTTGGTATTGACTATGTATTGAGCTAGAATGAGCTAGAGTAAAACTGTGATTAATCTAATAATATAATGAAAGGAACAAGACTCTCAATTGTAATTGCACTAAGGTCTTATATAAGTTGTTTACAAGAATTAGAGTATAATTAGATTTAAATTGACAGGATAAAATTAAGGTAGCAAATAATAAAAACAAAAGAATTGATAAAATAAAAATGGCAATGACTTGGTTATAATATGCTAGTAAGATGGTAGATAGGATGATATAAAAGTTGTAGTTGAAAATACTAGGTTTAAAAAAGTATGGAATAAAAATGGTCAATAAAGAGTTACAATAAGTTTGATCAATATAGTTTAAAGTAAAATTGGGCAATAATAGGGATTTAGAATAAAATTGGGCAATTGAGTATTTTTTAAAGTGAGGTAGAATTATTGAAGACAAGTTATGGTTAGTTTATAAAAAATAAGATGGAACAGTGATGTGGTAAGTTGTAAAAAGAGATAGATTCTGTAGATATTTAATACAATTAAGACTATGAGGTAGAATGGTCGTTGAGTACAACAATGACAATTAAAAGTAGTTGGAGTATTAGAATTTTAGGGGGGCACAAATTTATGACAAACAATATAACACTAACGGTGGACTATGGGTATTATCTGCACTTTACTCTGATTCTGTTAGTCCAGCCTCACTTAGGAATGTTTTAAGGTCATGTTCTGTGGAGATGAAGTATCTCTTTCCAGTGGGCTGTTTCCTAACTGCTATTTTTCCATCCCTCACAAAGCACTGGTGGATTTTTTGGGCATAGCGCAGTTTTCTTAGCCGATAAAGAAGGTTTTGTCTCATTTTGGTAAGGCACTCATTGACGTAAACATCAGTTTTCATAGTAATAGATGTTTTTAGTAGGTTGTTTCTTTGTAAGCTAGTTTGGAATTTTAACAGCACTGTTTTTTACCTGCATGATAGCCCATCAGTTTGCAAATCCTTTAATTCATCACTACGTATGTTAAGGCAAAGGTGGTCCTTGATAAGCTGTAGGGTGGTCTCCATGCAGGTCTCTTGGGTGACTGTGGGTGGGAGATGTTTGCTGTTAACTACAACAGCGTCAGATAGCTGCTGTTGGTCATTATGGTCTTGGAAGTTGATTATGACATTTGCAAGTTGTTGGTCCACTCTTGATCTTTCCTCTGTAATGTTGGTAGTAAGTAGGGTGACTTGGTCTTTTAAAGTGTTGATGGTGTCTAGGGACCGGGTGTGGGTGTTGCTTTGTTGTTCTAGAGTGTCTAGTTTATGTTCTAGAGCAGTGATCTTGTTGAGGTAATCTGCATTGCTAGCCTTTAGTTCCTGCATTTCTGAGTTAGTTTGGTGATCGTTTGGTTCTGAATCAAAAGGAGTTTAGCTAATACTGGGTCGGTGATCTTCTGGACATCAAATACTGGGAATGAGTATATCTTGATATAGCGGTGGCCATGTTTGTTAGTCGTCTGTCGAGTGTTGTGGTGATGCCGGTGGGTGATGAGGGTGGTTGTCCTGGCTTGCAGTACCACAAGTTTTCCTCGTGCTATTACTGCTCTCACCTTTGATGTTAGAGTCCCTTACTGGTTCCTGGAATCTTCTTTTATGTTCTGACCCTTGTCCATTGGCTGTGGCTGCGGGTGAAAGTAGGCCGATGGGTGTTTGGGTGAATTTTTGTGGAGTATCACTTCATGGCAGCGGGGTAGGAGTTTGCCTAGAACGAGTCCTATTAGTTGTAATTTGTTAACTTTTGTGATTTCTGCAGTTGCTTTATATCATTCTGGGTATCCACACATTAGTGTTATGCGGTCTTGATTAGGTCATCAACTGGCTTCTGGGAACCTCCGTAGAAGTAAAAAATAGAGGACAAGTTTCCTGTTGACACTGCCGCAGCCGCTGCGGCAGAAAAAGTTTGGTGGTTTTTTTTGATTGCTTTAAGGAATTGCCTTCTTCAGTAGGGTTATAAATTATATAAGATATCCTGTGACAAAGTTGCCTAGATATTCAAAACAGTACCAAAAATAGACATTTACCTAACCTGGTAGCCCAGGTGTCAGCAGCCATTCACAGAGGTTAAGCGGTATATTCAATCCTGATAATGTATAAGTAATGTCTTCCCCTCTGTAAGGGAGGTAAATTATGTGTTGGAAATATGTGCACTGACTGCACGTTGATTCCATTACTCCCTTGCCTCTAATAGTTGTTGTGTAAAAGTTAACTTTTTATTCTCTAAATCAATATGCTAGCTATTCGAGCTCGCGATCTTTTTCTCTCTTTCTTAACTCATGTTCCTACTCTTTCCTCACTTCTCTAGCTCTCTCCTCACTATCAAGTCTATAAATGCTCTTTTTTGTCTTGCGATCGTCTTTCTATCTTTCTTGCTTCTCTTCAATTCTCTCTCTCATCTTTTTCCACTTGTTCTTTCAAGGTTCTTCTCTCCTTTTCTCTTCTCGTTTGATTCCTCTCTCACTCCTTTTTTCCTCTTTCTCTTTCGATTCCGTCTCTCTCTTTTTTTCCCCCTGTCTTTCCCTTTCTGTCTCTTTTCTTTTTCAATTTTTCTTTTTCGAGTTTTTCCCTGGATTTAGAACTAATGGTTCAAAATTTTTTCCCCTTGTTTTCCCAATTTCCCGGGTTTTCACCCAAAAACTGGTTTTCCCTACATGCTTGAAAATAATTAAATACCAGGGAAAAGAAAAGGTAAAAAGAAAAGGGGGTTCTCCTTCTCCGCTCAAATTAAAAACCCAAGGGCTAGATCTCTGTTTGTTTAAACAATATGTATTAATGAAAACGAAGGGTTCTATGCCGGCCCCGAGCAAACGCAATAAAATGGGGCCCCTTGCCCCAATCCAATCTTTCACCACAAATCAAGGTGCCCTACGACAGTTCCCTTGTATAATAAAGGTCAATGAAACAAATTGTTACGGGAAAAAATCTCGGGTCTCTAGAGTCTAAGCCTCCAAATCTTTTAAAAGCCAAAATAGGTGGCAGAATTAATAGTATATTGCCTTGACTTGACTTACAAAAAATTTGGACTATAAATCACCAAATCTTTTTAATCCCGTACTGTGCCCTCCCATAGAGAATGATTGCTCAGGGGGGTGGTAACCTCTGGGGTATGTGGAGTTAAATTTCCCAAATGGTAGATTCAGATGGAGTTAATCTTGTTCATCGAGAAATCCTGGCAAGGTCGCCATTTGGGAAAGGTTTTATCACCCCTGTAACAACCAGTCGTATTACAAAGGTGGCCCCCCCCAGGAAAATTTAATAAATAGAAAAAGAATAAAACTGACAAACAAAAACACTTTATTTTTAAAAAAATAAAATTTAAAAAAATACTTTATATAAAAAATTTTTAAACCTATTTTTAAAGAAAAATGAAAAATGAAATATTTAAATGAAAATTTAAACTTCAAAATGTAATATTTTTAACAAGGGTGTTGATGTTTGGTTTTTTGACCCGCCCCTAGTAAAAATTTGTATTATTATTTTTTTTTAAAAACAAGGGAAACACTAAACCCTGGATTTACATCCCTGGAGGGGGTGTGGAAAAGGCATTTCAGGTTAATTCGGGGATGGGACCAAAAATCCATTCCCTAAAAAGACCCCTTACCAACTTAAGGGAAAACTTCCATAAGAAAAAATTACCTTTTAGAGGGGGGGGTTGAGGTTAAAACCCCAATTTTTTCAAGAGCATGCCGATAATAGCCCATGACAAAGAAAGGGTTTTAACGCATATAGGGGCAGGCTTTTTAAACTTACGGGAAAGGCCCTGGGAGCGGGGTGAGCCCTTTTTTAATTTTCTGTTTGGGCGGGCCCACTGTATTCGTGGAAAAAGGGTACCCCAGTTTAGAAACCTCCTTAAAAAACCCCCGGGGGGAATTTTAAACTTTTTAATAAGGTCGCGGTGCTACCAAAATTTGACGTAATTTTTTTAAACTTCTAAACCAGGGCAGAGGATTTTATTAAAAGAGTGGGGGCGGGGCAGATTATGTTTTTAGAATTTTTTTGGGGGGGGTGGGGGAAAAAAGGGGGGGGGTGCGGAAGAATTTCCCTAAAATAAATAAATTTGTTCAACCCCATGCATCCAAATTTTTACAGGGAAGCCGTTTGGGATAATTTTAAGGAGGGAAAAAATAAAATAGTAAAAACAAACCATGTAAAAGTTGTAAAAAACAATGGTTCATGGGAAATTTTGGAACGGGTGACTGATGGTGTAGGGCAGGTTAGGGGGTTTAAAAGTACTTCTGGCATTTTGGGGAGACACACAGATGATGTCAAACAAACTTAATTATGTGATCAGGAATGGTCATGTTTGAAACTATGTTTAATTGTCCACTTTTTGGGGAAATACAGAAAAGGGCAGTATAATAACCTATGTGACATTCAAGATATTTTTAATGGAAATAAGTCCCAGATAGCTCAGAAAATTTTTTAAAAATTTTGCTTGTAAAGATTGGATATAAACCATAGTTTTTTTTTAAAACCCTTTGGGGGCCTGTTTCCTAGGCCTTTTGTGTAACCATTTTCTCTTGCCCCTTCCCTCCACAGGGTGGTAGGGGTGCCAAAAAACTAGCCCCTTCGGTGGCAAAAATTAAAATCAAATCTTTTCAATCACCATTATCAAGGAGCTCGTATTACACCCCGGCCCCCAAAAACGGAAAACAAAGAAGAAAACTGAACTGGGCAGACAGATAAAAGCAGAAGACGATAGATGTCAGATAGACAGATAAGTCAGATGATGGAAGATAAATGTACAGATAGGGAGAAGATAGATGTAAGTAGTTGGGCGATAAATGTAAAGTGGGACAGATAGATGACAGATAGACAGGCAGACAGATATCAAAAGATAGATGAAAGACAGACTCAAAGAATGTTTTGTGGAAGAGTAAAAACATTAGAGGGAAGATTTTTCTCCAGAGAACTATTTATCAAGTCAATTTCTGATGTCAAAACCCTGTTCAAGGAGTTTTATATCGGGGTTAAAACATGCTGGGAGCTAAAATACTTTTAATACATTCTAACAAAAAATGACCCGGGAAGGTAAAAAGTTTACCCTTTTAGTGTGATTGTTACAATTTGAGTACATTTCAGTAATAAATTGTGTCAGAAACAAAGATTGGTTGAAAACACAAGAACTATTTTTAAATTTAATTTCAAACATAAAATTTTTTATATTAAAAATAAAAAAGGAAAAAAAGAATTTTTATTACAAAAAAAAAGTGTAAACCCCAAGGGCTATACAGCCTGCGGGGAGGGAAAGGAAGCGAGGGATTGGAGGCGAAAGGAGGAGGGATGATCAGCGGTTACAGAAAACAGTGGGGGCAGGGGATAGTACATGGGGAGAGGAGAGCAAGAGATTCAGGTAGAAAGGGTGAAGGTTCAAATTTGTGAAGTAAGCAGTTGTTTTTTAAAAACCCAAAGAGAGGTCTGGAAGAAAGGGGGCCATCAGGAAAAGGGAAGAAGAGAGAAAGCGGAACGGAAGACGAGACGGGGGTAAATTCGCTGCTCATTGAAAAGTGGGGTCAAACAGAAAGTGGCTGACTGAAATGGAGCCTGGCAATTTCATAGAGAGGGCAGGGGGGTCTAAGATATCCCTGAGTAAGACGGGACGGTCAATGCGAAGAGGAGAGAATAGTTCCCCAATCGACACTGGTGATAAAGGCCAGAAACCCCATACGGTTTTAAAAGAGAAGTTTGTTGCCCGGGTATGACCAAGTTATTGCCCAAAGTGTGTGAAGGTGGGAAGATATTGCAGAAAATGTTGAAATGGAAACTTACATGAAACTTGTGGGCAGTACGCTGACGCACAGCAGTGTCTGCTGTTTTTATTGCCCTGTCGTAACAGACCAGGGGCCCCAAAAAAAAAATGTCTTTAAGCTTTGGGTTTAAAATGCAGCTTAGCCAAAAATTTGGATACGGGGGATAAGGGTGAGGTGTATTAAATTTTAAGCCGTAAGCATAAGGGGGTCTGAGACAACCCAAATGAACCCAAGGGATAGATGCAATACAATAAGTGCTCAAGGTGGCATACAATTCAGCAGTAAAATACTATAAGATAGTAAATGCCCCTAGCGGCCCCGGAAAACTGGTGAAATTTGCCTTAAAAAATTAGGCCCTCTGTTAACGCAATGGCAGAAATGAGATGGAAGGTCAAAAAAAAGGGGGAAGCCCCTAGAACCCGTTGGGCTTTAGGGGAAAAGGCAATTTAACAGCAACTTAAAGGGGTGGGGAAAGCGGGGCTAAAAATAAAAAAAGGCGCAAAGAAAAAACAAAGGAATGAAAGGCAAATGAGGGGCAAAAAAAGGGGCCCCAAAAAAATGTTATTACAACCTAAAATGGGGGGATTGTGGGGTAGAAAACAACATAGGGGGCAATGGGCCCAAAGGCACCAAGGGGGAAAAGTTCCTTTGATAGAGGCCTTCAAAAGGGGAAAAAGGGGCCCCGGGTAAACTTAACCTTGGGGTGGGGGTTTAAAAAGATGGGAGGGGAGGCCCCTGAAAGGCATAAATCAAATTTGATAAAAAGGGGGGTGTGCCAGGGTTTGCGTGCCCCCGAAAGTGACAAGGGGTTTTAAAAAGGTTCAACCGGCGGGAAAATTGCCCGAAATTTTTCCAGGATAACTCAGTAAAAAGGGGCCCCCAAACTTGCTGTACACGTTCAGGGATAGGGGGAAAGGTACAAGGATATGGGGGATGAAAAGGTTGGAAAAATTTTTGGGGGGGGCGGAAAATTTTAAATTTTGGTGGCCCCAAGGGAAAAAGGCGAAACGGGGAAAATTAAGAGGGGGGAAAATAGTGCACAGGAAAATGGGTCATCAAAAGAGGATGGCCAAAAAGAGGAAGACAGAGGCCCAAACATTTAAAGAAAGAAAAAGTGTTTTCCAAAATTTGGGGGAGAAAACATTTGGATAAAGTTGGAAGGGATTTAAAAAACCCGAACAAGGAAATGCCTGCTGAAAAATTCTTAAAAGGAGGGAGAGCCCAGGTAAATCTTGGGTAAAAATTTTTAACCTAAAGGTGCAAGCCCCTTTAAGGTCAAAAATATCAAAAATGAGGGTTTAAAAAGAAAGGATTCGGATATATCCCAAAGGATAAGGGGGGTTTTAGAAGTCCCCCCTTTGAAAAATTGTGGGGGGATGTTAGTTTCCAAATACCACACAAAAAAAAACCAGGCATTATCACTTTCAAATCTGGAGCATGGGACAAGTTGGGGGGCTAGTCCAGTAGTGGTGGTTTTGCGGAAAAAAACTTGGGGTTTCCCAATGGAAACCGGACAATAAGATTGAAAAGGGAATAGGCTGCAAGGGGGAGTTAATTGAGATCAATATGAAAGGTGGGCCATCATGAGGAAGGAAGTGTTGCCCCTATCTTGAAGTGTAAAAGGCACATTATACGCTCCCTTTAAAAAAAAGTCCAAGGTGTAACTTCGGAGTTGGGAAAAAAAGGGGCATAGATAAGTCCCAAAATAATGGCCCAAAATTGCAACATTGGCAAACTTTAATTATTAACACCCGGAAACCCCAGAAAGGAGCCGGTAGGGTATTTTCCCCCTAGTTTTTACTTTTTTAACTGCCTCATGAGGAAACAAAGGGGATGGGGAGCCTTTCCCGCCAAAAAATGCGTTTGCGAGGAGACAGGGGAGGATCCACATTTTGTTTAAAATAAAAAAGCTTGTTGAAGGCCCGCCCATGAATGGTTGAATACAAAGAAAGCGTGACCCAGGCAACCGGGGTGTTGCCCCAAAATTTGGGGTTAAAAGAAAATTTTCTTCGAGGGGAGAAAGTAAAAGCTATTTGGAGACGAA
>NC_069446.1:34686701-34692680 GCF_026875155.1 Cherax quadricarinatus | reverse complement strand
TTTTTGGGGAGCGTCCCTGCCTGCCGCCACACCACACCACTCGCACGCACGTCTCGCGACGACGGCGACGGGGGGTGACGGGGCGACATCACAGAAAAGTCCCGGGCCGCGGCCCCTTCCCTTCCTGCACAACATACATACATGCAGGCTGGGGGGATATTTCACGCCATCGCATTCCCTGCAGCCAGCACCCTCCTTAACCGCACCACCTTGTCGACAGGGGCAAAGGGAAAACTCGACCAGTTGCTACCCCGTCTTGGGGGGCCGGATGGTAGGTGGAGGCAGCAGAGTCAGCACCCGGCAGGGGATCGGCCCCGGCTCCAGCCCATGCCCCCACTGAAAGGTGCACACGCCAGGCCTGTCACTTCATTAACGCCTTTGGGTTTAGTGCGCCCCACTGACTCGCACAACATGTTAGACTCCTTGGTCCGTGTTTCAAGACGGGTCGGATGGTTCACCGATCTCTTTGCACGCCGCGAGAGACAGCCCGCTTGCACGGCTGGCTCCGTCTTTGCGACCGTCGCAGGACCCGCCAGGATCCACCGGCGGTTTCGCCAAATCCCCATCTCCTCCTCCCGTGTATTCTCCTCACCCGCCGTTTGCCGGGGGCAAGCGGAAGAAGGAGAAAAGGAGAAGGAAAAAGACTCAAGGCTACCAGTCCGTCCCCGGGCCTTCGACGTCCCCAGCAACGGGTCGCGGGCCCCTACAACGAGGGAATATCGCCGGCCGACGCCAGCGTGGGTTGCAGGCACGCCCAAGCATTCGTGGGTCGCTGCTTCCGACTGAATCGGCGGACAGACAGAGAGGGGCCCGCACCCAGGCCGAGGTCGGCCGCCCTGAATCCCCCGGTTCGACCTTCAAGGTTCCATCCGTTTGGCTCTTAACGTTTCACGTACTCTTGAAACTCTCATCTTCAAAGTTCTTTTCAACATTCCCTCACGGTAACTTGTTCGCTATCGTCCTCGTGTCATATTTAAGAGCCCTTAGATGGACTTACCACCGCTTTGGGGCTGCACTATCAAGCACCCGACTCTCTCTACAGGAGAGTCCCTTTCCGACCGGCCATCTTTTTACCCTCGCCCGCGGGCGCCGCCACAACGGCCTGACAACCCTCCATTGGGCAGTGGGTCTGCATTCATTCTCTAACTTGGCTGTAGGCCCGGCTGCTGGACCCTCCGAAACGCAACAGCAAACACCCCTCGTGCCGGTAGGACACGAAGGTTATGCGCTGGGCTCTCATCCCGTTCAGTCGCCCATACTACGAGGTAATCCCTGTATGGTTACTTCCCGCTTATTAATATGGCTTAAAGTTTGGCGGGTAGTCTCTCCACTCACGAGGTCACAGGTGGGGTGGGCCACCACATTTCTCATTACTACTAATATTATTATTAATAGTATACATTGCCTGGCCAGCCTCTGTTACCCACACCTGGCTATAAGCTGCCTCTTTCTCCCATGTGTAGAAGAAAGAGAGCAAGCAGAGGCAGAGCGCAGCAGCAGCAGCATCAGTCAGCAAGAGGAGGATTTACAGGGCAGACAAGACCATCATACCCACGCCCCACGCCTAATTACTACTCTTTTTTCACCTGCCACGTACCTACCTGCCTTGCCCTCTGCTTGAAGTCAACCATCAACGACGTCCATAGTAAATATCGTTCCATCCGGTGTCAACAGATTTGCATATCGGTCCCGGCAGCTTGCTCACGTCTGATCACGTCGGCTTCTCTGCCATGCATGACTACCGGCACAGGTGCGCACTGGTTATTAGGGGAAACCCCGACACTGCCTGCCCTGCCAGCCTGCACTGCCTGCACTACCTACCAACGGGAGGCAGGACGGAGAAGAGCAGGAGGAAGGAAATGGGCTATGCCGGTGATTCCCAGAGCGGACGCAGCGACCCATGGACGATTGATTGATTAATCATGGTATTATTGGATGGTTTTCCAGACCCTCGTGCAGGAGTGACGGCAGCTGTCTTTTGCGAGCCGCCGCCGCAATGTGCGTTACGATTTGTCGATGTAACTGTAAGCCTTGCAAGTCACATACCGACCGCAGTTAGCTGCGATCGTTCATCGACCCCACGAGCCGAGTGATCCCCCGGTTAAGAATTGAGTCTATATTGGTCTCTGTCCCTCCTATGAGGAAGGACGTAATTAATGGTTAAAAGTTTGTTTGTTTTGTTTTGCATGGACCCACTGAGTGGTGTGTGAGGGACATATGATGATGATGATGGAAAACTCGTTCCCTTTTCAATCATCGAATCCGCTCTTTAATTAAGTGATCCTTCCGCAGTTCACACATACAGAAACCTAGTTACGACATTTTACTTCCTCTAAATGACCAGGTTTGGACATCTTACCGTCAGCTCGAGGCGATGAGAACCCGTGCACCGAGCGAGTTCGGCACGCAGGGTAAACTCCCAGAGGCGCCAGTGTCCGAAGGCCTCACTAAATCATTCAATCGTAGTAGCGACGTGGCGGTGTGTACAAGGCAGGGACGTAAGTCAGCGCAAGCTGATGACTGCACATACTGGGAAATTCCACTCGTTTGAATGGGAAAAAATTGCAACCCCAATCCCCAATCAAAGAAGGGGTTTGAACGGGTTACCACCCCGCTCCTCTCGGAGATAAAGCACGCTGATTCCTTCAGATGTACGCGCGTGCGGCCCAGAACATCTAAGGGCATCACCGACCTGTTATGCCTCAATCACGTGAGCGGCTAGACTTGCCACTTATCCCTCTAAAGAAGAAGTTGCCGAACATGGACACCAATTACGTCGAGATCCGTCCGACTAGTAACAGGCTAGAACACGTTTCGTTATCGGAATTAACCAGAACAAATCAACTCCACCACCTAAGAAACGGCCATGCACCACACCCCACCGAATCGGGGGGGGGGGGGGGGGGGGGAGAAAGAGCTCTCAAATCTGTCAGTCCTGGTCCCAGTGTCTGGGATGGTGAGGTTTCCCGTGTTGAGTCAAATTAGCCGCAGGCCTCCACTCTGGTTGTGCCTTCCGTCAATTCCTTTAAGATTTCAGCTTTGCAACCAACTGGTAACTTGGTCCCCAGCCCTCCGGAACGGCCAAAAACTTTGGTTTCCCGAGCTGCCCGCCGGTCATGGGATTAAACGCGGCGGACTCGCTAGTTGCATCGTTTATGAGTTAGAACTAGGGCGGTATCTGATCGCCCATCGAAACCTCTAAGAAATTTCGTTCATGATTAATGAAAACATCCTTGGCAAAATGACTTTATCGCATTAGTTCGTCTTGCGACGGTCCAAGAATTATCACCTCTAGCGTCGCAATACGATGCCCCCGCTTGTCCCATTAGTCATATCTCAGCACCGAAAACCAACAAAATAGAAAACCGAGGTCCTATTCCATTTTCCATGCACACACCATTCAGGCCCTTCGCTTAGCCTGCTCTGAGCACTCTAATTTTTTCAAGAATTGTGCCGGCCACTCGGGACACTCGGTGAAGAGCACCCCGGTGCAAAGCACGCGGGCGCTTTAGTTTTCAAACCGTTCGGAGCGGTGACAGTAAGCACCATCGCGGTGAAACGACAGTCCGATACTGAAGCCTCAACTACGAGCTTATAAACCGCAACAACGCCTAATATACCTATTGGAGCTGGAATTACCGCGGCTGCTGGCACAGACATGCCTCCAATTGATCCCTCGTTATAGGATTTAAATAAAAGTGTACCTCCTATCCGATGCGAGGCCTCGGAAGAGTCTCACATCGTTATTTATCGTCACAACCCTCCCCCGTGGCCGGGAGTAGGGTAAGTTGCGTGCCTGCTGCCTTCCTTAGATGTGGTAGCCGTTTTTCTCTCAGGCGTCCCTCTCCGGAATCGAACCCTGAATTCCCCGTTACCCGTTACCCGCCATGTAGGCGCATAACCGACAAATCGAGAGCTGATAAGTAAGACACTTGAAAGACACAGCGCCAGTGCAGAGACCGTGCGCTCAGAAAAAAGTTATTCAGATTCAACAGGGGTTTAACGGACCGAGGCCCGACCGGTTTTTAAACCCTAATAAAAGCGCTCTTTCCCTTGCGGTCAGAGACGTAATGCATGTATTAGCTCTAGAATTACCACAGTTATCCAAGTAAGTGGGTATACAGATCCAATGAAACAAGGCTGGTTTAATGAGCAGTTTGCGGTTTCGGGGTTTCAGCTTGTACTTGCACCTGCATGGCTTAGTCTTTGAGACAAGCATATGACTACTGCAGGATCAACCAGGTAGGTATAGATAGATAGGAAGCTATCTCCTGCTGTTTTCCAGCTATCTCCCATAATGGCCAGAGGCACAGTATGGCAGCTGCTGGGAGGGAGCTAGTTCCTGTTGGAGACGTGAGGCCTTGGAAGCTTCAACCGTCGCCCAAGCTGCTGTAGCATAGCCTCCTCCCAGGGTTTTGAGCTGGCTAGCTTACTGCTTGCAGTGATGATGATTGCCAGGCAGGACAGCATCATGGCATTGCTTCGGGATGCTGCCTCTTCGGCTAACAAACCGATGCCGGTTTTTTTCTACAGCTTCATTCCCATTCTCAAAACCGATCGAGTGTCGTGAGCACAACTCGATGCTGCTGCTGTCAGGGGCAAGCTGGAGACGTGATCGCACGGTGAATGATATGACATTTGAAACAATGAAGGGTAGCCGCATCAAGGCAGGTGGGGGCACGGCGGCAGAAGGAAAGCAAGCAGCATGGTGGCAGCTAATTTACATTCCCTGCGCCGGCCCAGACTTACCGCAGCTCGTACTGTGACGGCAACAGGGGGCCGGAGACCCAGCAGATGGGCCGATGGAAGACAGCTAAGGCAACCTGCTACACTCGAGAGCGAGCATCCCCGTTAACCTAGCTTTTTTCCTTCCACCTCGGAGCAAGGAGAGGCAAGCAACACCGTCTCCCTATATATATAGATCGTGAAAAAAATGGTGTATATTCTCCGGGACACCATGCATCGCAGTGTCTCTTTTCAACGGGCAACCTCGTCGAAAATTTTCGAAGACTCAGTCGTTTTTTGGGACTTAAGCACTCTGGGCCGCAGCATATCGGCCGAAAACACCCCATCGTCTCTTGGCGCCATCGCCATCAAAGTCAACTGGGCGGAGCTTGGCAATGCATCATGCGTTGCTACTGATCCTGCTGCTGCCTCTATAAGCTAGGGAGAACCCATGTCGGTTTTTTTTGCTCCTAATAGATGGTTTAGAGATTTAGGGTGCGTGAAAGTCACGTCAGGATTGAAACGGCAGACAGCAGAGCATCATGCATTGCTTCTGATCCTGCTGCTGCCTCTTTGAGCTAGAGAACTGATGTCGGTTTTTTTTGCCCTAATAGATGGTTTAGAGATTTAGATGCGTGAAAGTCAAGTCAGGATGGAAACGGCAGAGCATCATGCATTACTTCTGATCCTTTCTGCTGCCTCTTTAAGCAGAGAACCGATGTCGGTTTGTTTTCCCTAATAGATAATTCACAGACTTCGCTGCGGGAAAGTCACGTCAGAAAAGGAAACGGCGGACAGCAGAGGAGCATCATGCGTTGCTTATGATCCTGCTGCTGCCTCTTTAAAACTAGAGAACCGATGTCGGTTTGTTGCTCCTAATAGATAATTCACAGACTTCGCTGCGGGAAAGTCACGTCAGAATGGGAAAAGGCGGACAGCAGAGGAGCTCATGCTGGGTTATGATCCTGCTGCTGCCTCTTTTAAACTAGAGAACCGATGTCGGTTTGTTGCTCCTTGTAATAGAAAGGTTTAGAGAGTTAGCTGCGTGAACTTCACGTCGGAATGGAAACGGCGGACAGCAGAGGAGCATCATGCATTGCTTCTGATCCTGCTTTCTGACTCTTTAAGCTAGAGAACCGATGTCGGTTGTTGCCCTTTTAATAGATGGTTTAGAGAGTTAGCTGCGTGAACTTCACGTCAGAATGGAAACGGGGGGACAGCAGAAGGCATCATGCATTGCTTCTGATCCTGCTG
>NC_069446.1:34666701-34681701 GCF_026875155.1 Cherax quadricarinatus | reverse complement strand
CGACGGCGGTGACGAGGGCGACATCACAGCAAGTCCCGGGCCTGCGCCCCTTCCCTTCCTGCACAACATACATACATGCAGGCTGGAGGATATTTCACGCCATCGCATTCCCTGCAGCCAGCACCCTCCTTAAGCCGCACCACCTTGTCGACAGGGGCAAAGGGAAAACTCGACCAGTGCTTACCCGTCTTGGGGCCGGATGGTAGGTGGAGGCAGCAGAGTCAGCACCCGGCGAGGGGATCGGCCCCGGCTCCAGCCCATGCACCACTGAAAGGTGCACACGCCAGGCCTGTCACTTTCATTACGCCTTTGGGTTTAGTGCGCCCACTGACTCGCACACATGTTAGACTCCTTGGTCCGTGTTTCAAGACGGGTCGGATGGTTCACCGATCTCTTTGCACGCCGCGAGAGACAGCCCGCTTGCACGGGCTGGCTCGTCTTTGCGACCGTCGCAGGACCGCCAGGATCACCGGCGGTTTCGCCAATCCTCCTACTCCTCCTCCTCCCGTGTATTCTCCTCACCCGCCGCTGCCGGTAGGCAAGCGGAAGAAGGAGAAAAGGAGAAGGAAGAAGACTCAAGGCTACCAGTCCGTCCGGGCCTTCGACGTCCCCAGCAACGGGTCGCGGCGCCCTACAACGAGGGAATATCGCCGGCCGACGCCAGCGTGGGTGCAGGCACGCCCAAGCATTCGTGGGTCGCTGCTTCCGACTGAATCGGCGGACAGACAGAGAGACCCGCACCCAGCCGAGGTCGGCCGCCTGAATCCCTCGGTTCGACCTTCAAGGTTCCATCCGTTTGGCTCTTAACGGTTTCACGTACTCTTGAACTCTCTCTTCAAAGTTCTTTTCAACTTTCCCTCACGGTACTTGTTCGCTATCGGTCTCGTGGTCATATTTAGCCTTAGATGGAGTTTACCACCTGCTTTGGGCTGCACTATCAAGCAACCCGACTCTACGGAGAGGCCCTTTCCGACCGTGCCATCTTTACCCTCGCGGGCGCCGCCACACGGGCCTGACACCCTCCATGGGCAGTGGGCTGCATTCATGCTCTAACTTAGGCGGTATGGCACGGCGTGCTGGACCCTCCGAAACGCAACACCCCTCGTGCCGGGTTAGGACACGAGGTTATGCGCTGGGCTCTTCCCGGTTCAGTCGCCCTTACTAAGGGAATCCCTGTTGGTTTCTTTTCCTCCGCTTATTAATATGCTTAAATTTGGCGGGTAGGTCTCTCCACTCACGAGGTCACAGGTGGGGTGGCCACCACATTCTCATTACTACTATTATTATTATTATTAGTATACTTTTGCCTGGCCAGCCTCTGTTACCCACACCTGGGCTTAAGCTCGCCTCTTTCCTCCCATGTGTGAGAGAGAAAGAGAGCAAGCAGAGGCAGGAGCAGCAGCAGCAGCAGCAGCAGCAGCATGAGGAGGATGTTACAGGGCAGACAGAGCCATCATACCCTCCCCACGGCCTAATTACTACTTCTTTTCTCCTGCCTCCGTACCTACCTGCCTGCCCTCTGCTGTAGTCACCAGCAACGACGTCCATAGTAATATCGTTCCCATCCGGTGTCAACAGATTTGGCATATCGGTCCCGGCAGCTTGCTCACGTCTGATCACGTCGGCTTCTCTGCCATGCATGACTACGGGCAGCAGGTGCGGCACTGGTTATTAGGGAAACCCCGACACTGCCTGCCTGCCTGCCTGCCTGCCTGCCTGCCTACCTACCAACGGAGCAGGAGGAGGAATAGCAGGAGGAGGAAATGGGCTATGCCGGTGATTTCCCAGAGCGGGACGCAAGCGACCCGATGGACGATTGATTGATTAATCATGGATTTTTGGATGGTTTCCAGACCCTCGTGCAGGAGTGACGGCAGCTGTCTTTTGCGAGCCGCCGCCGCAATGTGCGTTCGATTTGTCGATGTATCTGGTAGCCTTGCAATTCACATACCGACACGCAGTTAGCTGCGATCTTCATCGACCCACGAGCCGAGTGATCCCCCGTTAAGAGTTGTGTCTATATTGGTCTCTGTCCCTCCTATGAGGAAGGACGTAATTAATGGTTAAGAGAGTTTGTTTGTTTGTTTTGCATGGACCCACTGTGGGGTGTGTGAGGGACGATGATGATGATGATGATGGAAACTCGTTCCTTTTCAATCATCGATTCCGCTCTTTAATTAATGATCCTTCCGCAGGTTCACCTACGGAAACCTTGTTACGACTTTTACTTCCTCTAAATGACCAAGTTTGGACATCTTTCCGTCAGCTCGAGGCGAGGAGAACCCGTTGCACCGAGCGAGTCGGCACGCAGGGTAGAACGTCCAAGAGCGCCAGTCCGAAGGCCTCACTAAATCATTCAATCGGTAGTAGCGACGGGCGGTGTGTACAAAGGGCAGGGACGTAGTCAGCGCAAGCTGATGACCTGCACTTACGGGGAATTCCTCTTTGATGGGAAAAAATTGCAAGCCCCAATCCCTTTCATGAAGGGGTTTGAAGGGGTTTACCCGCTCCTCTGGGAGAAGGAGAACACGCTGACCCTTCAGTGTAGCGCGCGTGGGGCCCAGAACTCAAGGGCATCACGACCTGTTTTTGCTCAATCTCGTGGGGCAAACGCCACTTATCCCTCTAAGAAGAAGTTGCAACTGGACCCAAATTACTCGAGATCCGTCGACTATTAATGGTAGAGTCTCGTTCGTTATGGAATTAACCAACAAATCACTCCACCAACTAAGAACGGCCATGCACCAAACCCCCCACCGAATCGAGAAGAGCTCTCAATCGCAAGTCCATACATGTGTTGGGCCTGGTGAGGTTTCCCCGTGTTGAGTGCAAATAACCGCAGGCTCCACTTGTGGTGCCCGTCCGCAATTCCTTTGTGAGTGTTCGAGCTTGCAATTCACATACCGACACGCAGATAGCTGCGATTTCATCGACCCACGGCCGGTGATCCCCCGTTAAGAGTTGTGTCTATATTGGTCTCTTCCCTCTATGAGGAAGGACGTAATTAATGTTAGGAGTTTGTTTGTTTGTTTTGCATGACCACTTGGGTGTGTGAGGGATCATGATGTGATGCTTGCGAAACTCGTCCTTTTCAATCATCGTTCGCTCTTTAATTAATGATCCTTCCGCAGGTTCACCTACGAACCTTGTTACGACTTATATTCCTCTAAATGCACGTTCGACATCTTCCCGTCAGCTCGAGCGAGAAGAACCCGTTGCACCGATGAGTCGGCACGCAGTGTAAACGCACAAGAAGCGCCAAGTCCGAAGGCTCACTAAATCATTCAATCGAGTAGCGACGGGCGGTGTACAAAGGCGGGACCTATCAGCGCAAGCTGATGACTGCACTTCTGGGAATTCTCGTTGATGGGAAAAAATTGCAAGCCCCAATCCCTCATGAAGGGTTTGAACGGGTACCGCTCTCTCGGAGAAGGAGAACACCTGATCCTTCGTGTAGCGCGCGTCGGCCAGGAACATCTAGCATTCCAGACCGTTATTGCAATCTGTGCGGCTGACTTGCCACTTATCCCTCTAAGAGAAGTTGCGAATGTACACCAATTACTGAATCCGTCGACTAGTTAATAGCTGAGCTCGTTCGTTATCGAATTAAAGACAAATCATCCACCAATAAGAACGGCCATGCACCTCCACCACGAATCGAGCAAGAGCTCTCAATCTGTCGCCTTCAGTGTCTGGGCAATGGTGAGGTTTCCCGTGTTGAGTCAGATTAAAGCCGCTGGCTCCACCCTGGTGGTGCCTTCGGAATTCCTTAAGTTTCAGCTTTGTCAACTACTTCCCCCGGACCAACTTGGTTTCTCCGTGAACTGCCCGCCGGGTTCATGGGATTAACGCCGGCGATCGTAGTTGCTCGTTTATGGTTAGAACTCGGGCGGTAATCTGATCGCCTTCGAACCTTACCTTTCGTTCTTGTTAATGAAAACATACCTTGCAAATGCTTTCGCAGTGTTAGTCTTGCGACGGTCAAAGAATTTCACCTCTAGCGTCGCAATACGATGCCCCGCTTGTCCCATTAGTTCATTCTCAGGCTCGAAAACCAACAAAATAGAACCGAGGTCCTATTCCTTATTCCATGACAACACATTCAGGCCTTCGCTTAGCGCTCTGAGCACCTAATTTTCAAAGTAATTGGCCGGCCCTCGGGACACTCGGTGAAAGCACCCCGTCAAGCGGGGGCGGCTTTAGTTCAAACGTCGGAGGTGACAGAAGCACATCGGCGGTGAAAGTCAGTCCAAATGAAGCTCACTACGGTTTTGAACCGCTAACAACATTATACGCTACTGGAGCTGGAATTACCGCGGCTGCTGGCACCAGACTGCCCTCCAATTGATCACGTTAGGATTTAAAGTGTATCATTCCGATTGCGAGGCCTCGGATTGAAGTCTCACATCGTTTTTTTCGTCACTACTCCCGTGCCGGGAGTGGTATTTGCGTGCTGCTGCCTTCCTTAGAGTGGTAGCGTTTCAGGCTCCTCTCCGGAATCGAACCTGGATTCCCCGTTAACCCGTTACGCCAAGTGTGGCATACCCGACAATCGAGAGCTGATAAGTAAGACACTGAAAGACACGCGCCAGTGCAGAGACCGTGCGCTCAGCAAAGTTATTCAGATTCACACGTTTAACGGAACGAGACCGACCGGTTTTTTACAACTATAAAAGCCTCTTCCCTTGCGTCAGACGTATGCAGTATGTCTAGAATTACCACAGTTACTCAAGTAAGTGGGTATACAGATCCATGAAACAAGGCTGGTTAATGAGCAGTTTGCGGTTTCGCGGTTTCGCTTGTACTTGCACTGCATGGCTTAGTCCTTTAGACAGCAATGACTACTGGCAGGACACCAGGTAGGTATAGATAGATAGGAAGCATCTCCTGCTGTTTTCCAGCTATCTCCCATAATGGCCTGAGGCCAGTAGGCCAGCTGCTGACGGAGCTAGCTCCTGTTGGAGGACTGAGGCCTTGGACTTCAACCGTGGCCCAGCTTGCTGTAGAGTAGCCTCCTGCATGGTTGGCTGGCTGGCTAGCTAGCTCTGCAGCTGATGATGATTGCCGGCAGGACAGCATCATGGCATTGCTTCTGTGCTGCCTCTTTCGGTAACAAACGATGCCGGTTTTCTACAGCTTCATTCCATCTCAGACCGATCGAGTGTCGTGACGCACAACTCGATGCTGCTGCTGTCATGCAACTGGAGACGTGATTCGCACGGAAGATATACACTTGAAACAATAGAAGGGTAGCCGCATTCAAAGGCAGGTCGGGGCACGGCGGCAGAAATATTGCAAGCACATGTGGCAGTAACTTATTCCCTGCGCGGCCCAGACTTACCGCATCGTACTGTACGCACGAGGCGAGACCCACAATGGGCCGATGGAAGACAGCTAAGGCAACCTGCTACACTCGAGAGCGACAATCCCTTAACCTAGTTTTTTTTCCTCCACCTCGGGCAGGAGTGGCAAGCAACACCGTCTCCTTCATATATAGATCGTGAGAAAATGGTGTATATGTCTCGGAACCATGCATCGCAGTGTCTCTTTTCAACGGCAATCCTCGTCGAAAATTTTCGAAGACTGTCGTTTTTGGGACTTAGCACTCGCCGGCGCTATCGGCCGAAAACCCATCGTCTCTTGGCGCATCGCCATCAAAGTCAACGGCTGGAGCTTGGCAATGCATCATGCGTTGCTACTGATCCTGCTGCTGCCTCTATAAGCTAGAGAACTATGTCGGTTTTCTTGCTCCTAATAGATGGTTCAGAGATTTAGCTGCGTGAAAGTCACGTCAGGATTGAAACGGCAGACAGCAGAGCATCATGCATTGCTTCTGATCCTGCTGCTGCCTCTTTGAGCTAGAGAACTGATGTCGGTTTTTTTGCTCCTAATAGATGGTTTAAGATTTGATGCGTGAAAGTCAAGTCAGATGGAAACGGCAGAGCATCAGAGCATTCTTCTGATCCTGCTGCTGCCTCTTTAAAGCTAGAGAACCGATGTCGGTTTGTTGCTCCTAATAGATAATTCACAGACTTCGCTGCGGGAAAGTCACGTCAGAATGGAAACGGCGGACAGCAGAGGAGCATCATGCGTTGCTTATGATCCTGCTGCTGCCTCTTTAAGCTAGAGAACCGATGTCGGTTTGTTGCTCCTTGTAATAGATGGTTTAGAGAGTTAGCTGCGTGAACTTCACGTCGGAATGGAAACGGCGGACAGCAGAGGAGCATCATGCATTGCTTCTGATCCTGCTGCTGACTCTTTAAGCTAGAGAACCGATGTCGGTTTGTTGCTCCTTGTAATAGATGGTTTAGAGAGTTAGCTGCGTGAACTTCACGTCAGAATGGAAACGGCGGACAGCAGAAGAGCATCATGCATTGCTTCTGATCCTGCTGCTGACTCTTGAAGCTAGAGAACCGATGTCGGTTTGTTGCTCCTGATAATAGATGGTTTAGAGAGTTAGCTGCGTAAACTTCACATCAGAATGGAAACGGCGGACAGCAGAGGAGCATCGTGGATTGCTTCTGATCCTGCTGCTGTCTCTTCAAGCTAGAGAACCGATGTCGGTTTGTTGCTCCTTATAATAGATGGTTTAGAGTGTTAGCTGCGTGAACTTCACGTCAGAATGGAAACGGCGGACAGCAGAGGAGCATCGTGCATTGCTTCTGATCCTGCTGCTGCCTCTTTAAGCCAGAGAACCGATGTCGGTTTGTTGCTCCTTATAATAGATGGTTCAGAGAGTTAGCTGTGTGAACTTCACTTCAGAATGGAAATAGCAGAGAGCAGAGCCTCATGCATTGCTTCTGGTGCTGCTGAGGCCAGAGACCCAGCAGATGGGCCGATGGAAGACAGCTAAGGCAACCTGCTACACTCAAGGGCGAGCAATCACCGTTAACCCAGCTTTTTTTCTTCCACCTCTTGGAGGAGCGGCAAGCACCACCGTCTCCCTATATATATACAGATCGTGAGAAAATGGTGTATATGTCTCCGGGACACCATGCATCGCAGTGTGTCTTTTCAACGGGCAATCCTCGTCGAAAATTTTCGGAGTCTCAGTCGTTTTTTTTTTTTTTTGAATGTAGCTTCCAAACTGTTGGAGCAAAACGCAGAGGAGACTGTTGCGACATGGCTTCACTTGAGATGCGCTCCTTTCACCTCAACCTGCTTTTCCCGTTGAAACGGGGACGCAATTCATCTTCTCCACGTCCGTACGGCAACTGAACGGAACATCTCCGGCACATGCCGGAGGCCCAGATGCCGGCCGGCCGGAAACACCCAATAACCTATTGGCGCAATCCCCGTCTCAGAGGCCCGGCTACAGTACTTTTACCTCGGATATCTTCCGGCCGGCGGGAATCATCATCTCTCCGGGGACGGCTGCCGGAAACATTCCGGAACAAGTCTGGATGGCTGGCTGGCTGGCTGGCTGGCTGGCTGGCTGGCTAGCTAGCTAGCTAGCTAGCTAGCTAGCTAGCTGCTGGTGGTGGTGATGATGATGATGATTGCCGGCAGCAGATCATCATGCTTTGCTTCTGATCCTGCTGCTGCCTCTTTAAGCTAGAGAACCGATGTCAGTTTGTTGCTCCTTATAATAGATGGTTTAGAGAGTTAGCTGCATGAACTTAACGTCAGAATGGAAACGGCAGACAGCAGAGGAGCATCATGCATTGCTTCTGATCCTGCTGCTTCCTCTTTAAGCAAGAGAACCGATGTCGGTTTGTTGCTCCTTATAATTGATGGTTTTAGAGTGTTAGCTGCGTGAACTTCACGTCAGAATGGAAACGGCGGACAGCAGAGGAGCATCGTGCATTGATTCTGATCCTACTGCTGCCTCTTTAAGCTAGAGAACCGATGTCGGTTTGTTGCTCCTTATAATAGATGGTTTAGAGAGTTAGCTGCGTGAACTTCACGTCAGAATGGAAACGGCGGACAGCAGAAGAGCATCATGCATTGCTTCTGATCCTGCTGCTGACTCTTGAAGCTAGAGAACCGATGTCGGTTTGTTGCTCCTGATAATAGATGGTTTAGAGAGTTAGCTGCGTAAACTTCACATCAGAATGGAAACGGCGGACAGCAGAGGAGCATCGTGGATTGCTTCTGATCCTGCTGCTGTCTCTTCAAGCTAGAGAACCGATGTCGGTTTGTTGCTCCTTATAATAGATGGTTTAGAGTGTTAGCTGCGTGAACTTCACGTCAGAATGGAAACGGCGGACAGCAGAGGAGCATCGTGCATTGCTTCTGATCCTGCTGCTGCCTCTTTAAGCCAGAGAACCGATGTCGGTTTGTTGCTCCTTATAATAGATGGTTTAGAGAGTTAGCTGTGTGAACTTCACTTCAGAATCGAAATAGCAGAGAGCAGAGCCTCATGCATTGCTTCTGATGCTGCTGAGGCCGGAGACCCAGCAGATGGGCCGATGGAAGACAGCTAAGGCAACCTGCTACACTCAAGGGCGAGCAATCACCGTTAACCCAGCTTTTTTTCTTCCACCTCTTGGAGGAGCGGCAAGCACCACCGTCTCCCTATATATATACAGATCGTGAGAAAATGGTGTATATGTCTCCGGGACACCATGCATCGCAGTGTGTCTTTTCAACGGGCAATCCTCGTCGAAAATTTTCGGAGTCTCAGTCGTTTTTTTTTTTTTTTGAATGTAGCTTCCAAACTGTTGGAGCAAAACGCAGAGGAGACTGTTGCGACATGGCTTCACTTGAGATGCGCTCCTTTCACCTCAACCTGCTTTTCCCGTTGAAACGGGGACGCAATTCATCTTCTCTACGTCCGTACGGCAACTGAACGGAACATCTCCGGTACATGCCGGAGGCCCAGATGCCGGCCGGCCGGAGCAGATGGGCCGATGGAAGACAGCTAAGGCAACCTGCTACACTCAAGGCGAGCAATCACCGTTAACCCAGCTTTTTTTCTTCCACCTCTTGGAGGAGCGGCAAGCACCACCGTCTCCCTATATATATATATATATATATATATACAGATCGTGAGAAAATGGTGTATATGTCTCCGGGACACCATGCATCGCAGTGTGTCTTTTCAACGGGCAATCCTCGTCGAAAATTTTCGGAGTCTCAGTCGTTTTTTTTTTTTTTTTTGAATGTAGCTTCCAAACTGTTGGAGCAAAACGCAGAGGAGACTGTTGCGACATGGTTTCACTTGAGCTGCGCTCCTTCCACCTCAACCTGCTTTTCCCGTTGAAACGGGGAGGCAATTCATCTTCTCTACGTCCGTACGGCAACTGAACGGAACATCTCCGGTACATGCCGGAGGCCCAGATGTCGGCCGGCCGGAAAACACCCAATAACCTCTTGGCGCAATCCCCGTCTCAGAGGCCCGGCTACAGTACTTTTTACCTCGGGTAAGTTCCGGCCGGCGGGAATCATCATCTCTCTCGGGGGCGGCTGCCGCCGGAAACTTTCCGGAACAAGTCTGGTATAGCAGTAGCCTCCTGGATGGCTGGCTAGCTAGCTAGCATAGCTGCTGGTGGTGGTGATGATGATGATGATGATGATTGCCGGGAGCAGAGCATCATGCATTGCTTCTGATCCTGCTGCTGCCCCTTTAAGCTAGAGAACCGATGTCGGTTTGTTGCTCCTTATAATAGATGGTTTAGAGAGTTAGCTGCTAGAATTCACGTCAGAATGGAAACGGCGGACAGTAGAGCATCGGATGCTTCTGATGCTGCTGCTGCTGCATGCTGCTGCTGCATGCCGCCTTTCAAGCTACCAAACGTGAGTGCAACGCGACGAGGAGCTGTTGGACATGTTGCACTTGAGCTGTGCTTCTCATTCCTGTTTTCCGTCTTCGAGATCATTACTTGCCAGTTCGCAAAATTCGTCGTACATGCAGAGACGAATCTACAGCCTTTGAGGGAGAAGTCTTAGTGGATCGCAGTGGATGCTGCTCTGCACTACAGCCTGACCGGTACGCAATCGTCTACAAACGATTCGGTACGGCACATCGGCTACGGGGTTCTGTATTTGGAATGGTGCAGAGCCGGCACTAAATTCCATCATCGCAGCTCCCCCGGCTAACTTGCTTGGTCCATTTCGAGCGACAGAGCGCACCGCATCTCAAGTGTACCGTCCCAACGCAGACCGTACGTCAATATCGTCGCCTTCTCCAGCCGGATGCTGCTTAGAGCTTTCAGGCTATCCCACGGACGTAGCTCGCTCCACTGGCCGCTCGACAAAGCGAACCATTGTCCGGACCAAGCCGTTCCTCTCGTTACTGAGCGGACACTGCTGTTCGCAACGCACTTTTAACAGTAGGGTAAAACTAACCTGTCTCACGACGGTCGTAACCAGCTCCGTTCCCTATTGGTGGTGAACAATCCAACGCTTGGGAATTCTGCTTACTGAAGGAGAGCCGACAGTCGAAGGATCAAAAGCGACCGTCGCTATGAACGCTTGCCGCCACAGCCGTTATCCCTGTGGTAACTTTCGGACATATCTCTTGCTTAAAACTCTTAAAGTCTAAAGGATCGATAGACCTTGCTTTCGCAGTCCGCCTTATTCCGTACTAGAGCAATCCGGATCAAGCCAGCATTTGCCTTTCTTTTGCTTACTTGCCGCCAAAGGTTTCTGGTCCCCGCTGAGTGGCGCTTAGTAGACACCCTGCGCTTATCATTTGACAGATGGTACCGCCCCCAGTCAAACTCCCCACCTGATTATGTCCTCGGAGCGGATCGCGGCGGGCGCGAACGCCCGGGCTTGGAAGTGGAGCAGGAGGAGGAGGTGGAGTACTAGCCAAAGAAGAAACTCCCGGCGGTCATCCAGCCGTCCGTCATCCGTCCGTCCTACCAACCGTCGCCCTTTCGCCGCTTTGGGCTAGAAAGAGGAGGCACTCCCGCATGGGAAGACTCCGATTCCGTCTCACCGAGTAAGTAAAGAAACGATCTGAGTAGTGGTATTTCATTGACGGCCGCCCTACGCTAGGCAGAGCCACCTCCCACTTATGCTACACCTCTGATGTCTCTCTACAAAATCAGACTAGAGTCAAGCTCAACAGGGTCTTCTTTCCCCGCTGTTTGGTGCAGGCCCGTTCCCCTGCCTGTGGGTTCGCTAGATAGTAGATAGGGACAGTGGGAATCTCGTTAATCCATTCATGCGCGTCACTAATTAGATGACGAGGCATTTGGCTACCTTAAGAGAGTCATAGTTACTCCCGCCGTTTACCCGCGCTTGGTTGAATCGCTTCACTTTGACATTCAGAGCACTGGGCAGAAATCACATCGCGTCAACATCCATCTGTGACCTTCGCGATGCTTTGTTTTAATTAGACAGTCGGATTCCCCTTGTCCGTGCCAGTTCTGAGCTGATCGTTGGGCGCCAGCCGAGGTGGGGCTTCTTTCAGTGAGCCAGGAGAGCAGGAGGAGGCTAAGGAGGTTGTTAGACAGGCTGCTGCTGGCGGCTTTATGTCGCCGTTGCCATCGCCCATCACCTCCCGCCCTCACCCACCCGAGGACTACACACGCCCACGCAGCCTAGCGCATTCCACGGAAGGGACACGGAGACACGCCGGTCCGAGCTCGGTTCGGGAGGCAGCCGCAGCAGCAGCAGCAGCAGGAGCAGCAGAAGCTGTTGTGACACACACCTCTGACTGGCTGACTGACTAACTGACTGACTGAAGACTGCCTGATGTTCCTTCGCCTCGCCCAGTCCTGCGCCCGAGCCCAGGCCCGCTTCCTGCACAGGCCCGACTGGCCCGACCCTCAGAGCCAATCCTTATCCCGAAGTTACGGATCTAACTTGCCGACTTCCCTTACCTACATTAATCTATCGTCCAGAGGCTGCTTACCTTGGAGACCTGATGCGGATATGGGTACGCACAGGACCGAAATAGGGGGCCATTAGCGGGCACTGAGCAAGCAGCAACAGTGGTCCCGACTCAGCCGGAGTTTGGACCAGCCTCCGCGTTTTCCGGGACCGGCGGTGGCGCTCGGGACGCCGCAAGAACCGGGCGCTCTACGGCACACCGTGTTACCAACACCCTCTCTCACAGCGGATGGCTTTGAGGGTCACGGCGCCTTAAACAGAAAAGAAAACTCTTTCCGGACCACCGCCGGTGGGCGCGAGCAGGTTCCCGTTTCCGGGATCCTCCATACTGGCAGGGCGGCTGGCTGGCTGATTTAAAGCAGCCAGCCCTCCCTGCCTGGTATCCGAGTCCTGGTTACGGAATAAGTACCGTATTCCCTTTCGCCACTGATCCCGAAGCAACTGGCGGCCTTGTCAAGCCTGTAGCGAGGAGGCATTTAATAATCATTTCTATGCCTTTCGCCGAATGCTTCTTCTTCTTCATCTGCAGCTGCGGAGAGCAGCAACAACAAACGGATCCAGCCGTTCTGCTGCTGTTGCTGCTGCTGCTGCAGCTGCTGCCAGCCTTCATGTCTTTGCCACTGGCGTGGGATCAGGCCTTAGCCTTGGGCTTAGGAGCGACTAACCCATGTCCAACTGATGTTCACATGGAACCCTGCTCCGCTTCGGCCTTCAAGGGCTCCTCTCTCGAGTATTTGCACTACCACCAAGATCTGCACCGGTGGCGGCTCCAGGCCGGCCCACGCCGAAACCCTTCAACGCTCACCACCGCGACCCTCTTACTCGCCGGGGCTTCGAGACCTCCTCGCCTCTGAGACAGAGCGTGGCCGCTAGTGCCCCGGCGGTCGAGTATCGGGGAGAATGCTTGAGCGCCATGCCATTTTAAGGGCTAGTTGCTTCGGCAGGTGAGTTGTTACACACTCCTTAGCGGATTCCAAACTTCCATGGCCACCGTCCTGCTGTCTATAGCAACCAACGCCTTTCGGTGGGATCCGAATGAGCATTCGTTTAGGCCCCTTAACTCGACGTTTGGTTCATCCCACAGCGCCAGTTCTGCTTACCAAAAATGGCCCACTAGGTACTCATATTAGTTGCCAGAGCTTCATTATTCTTCAAGCAAGCTCGGCATCTCACCCATTTAAAGTTTGAGAATAGGTTGAGGACGTTTCGTCCCCAACACCTCTAATCATTCGCTTTACCGGATGAAATTAATCCTGAGATTTCCAGCTATCCTGAGGGAAACTTCAGAGGGAACCAGCTACTAGATGATTCGATTAGTCTTTCGCCCTATGCCCAGCTCAGACGATCGATTTGCACGTCAGAATCGCTACGGACCTCCACCAGAGTTTCCTCTGGCTTCATCCTGGCCAGCATAGTTCACCATCTTTCGGGTCCCAACATGTCTGCTCTTGGTACTTGCTGCTCCCTGCCTGCCGCCACACACACACTCGCACGCACGTCTCGCGACGACAACGGCGACGGCGGTGACGAGGGCGACATCACAGCAAGTCCCGGCCTGCGCCCCTTCCCTTCCTGCACAACATACATACATGCAGGCTGGAGGATATTTCACGCCATCGCATTCCTGCAGCCAGCACCCTCCTTAAGCCGCACCACCTTGTCGACAGGGGCAAAGGGAAAACTCGACCAGTGCTTACCCGTCTTGGGCCGGATGGTAGGTGGAGGCAGCAGAGTCAGCACCCGGCGAGGGGATCGGCCCCGGCTCCAGCCCATGCACCACTGAAAGGTGCACACGCCAGGCCTGTCACTTTCATTACGCCTTTGGGTTTAGTGCGCCCACTGACTCGCACACATGTTAGACTCCTTGGTCCGTGTTTCAAGACGGGTCGGATGGTTCACCGATCTCTTTGCACGCCGCGAGAGACAGCCCGCTTGCACGGGCTGGCTCGTCTTTGCGACCGTCGCAGGACCGCCAGGATCACCGGCGGTTTCGCCAATCCTCCTACTCCTCCTCCTCCCGTGTATTCTCCTCACCCGCCGCTGCCGGTAGGCAAGCGGAAGAAGGAGAAAAGGAGAAGGAAGAAGACTCAAGGCTACCAGTCCGTCCGGGCCTTCGACGTCCCCAGCAACGGGTCGCGGCGGCCCTACAACGAGGGAATATCGCCGGCCGACGCCAGCGTGGGTGCAGGCACGCCCAAGCATTCGTGGGTCGCTGCTTCCGACTGAATCGGCGGACAGACAGAGAGACCCGCACCCAGCCGAGGTCGGCCGCCTGAATCCCTCGGTTCGACCTTCAAGGTTCCATCCGTTTGGCTCTTAACGGTTTTCACGTACTCTTGAACTCTCTCTTCAAAGTTCTTTTCAACTTTCCCTCACGGTACTTGTTCGCTATCGGTCTCGTGGTCATATTTAGCCTTAGATGGAGTTTACCACCTGCTTTGGGCTGCACTATCAAGCAACCCGACTCTACGGAGAGGCCCTTTCCGACCGTGCCATCTTTACCCTCGCGGGCGCCGCCACACGGGCCTGACACCCTCCATGGGCAGTGGGCTGCATTCATGCTCTAACTTAGGCGGTATGGCACGGCGTGCTGGACCCTCCGAAACGCAACACCCCTCGTGCCGGGTTAGGACACGAGGTTATGCGCTGGGCTCTTCCCGGTTCAGTCGCCCTTACTAAGGGAATCCCTGTTGGTTTCTTTTCCTCCGCTTATTAATATGCTTAAATTTGGCGGGTAGGTCTCTCCACTCACGAGGTCACAGGTGGGGTGGCCACCACATTCTCATTACTACTATTATTATTATTATTAGTATACTTTTGCCTGGCCAGCCTCTGTTACCCACACCTGGGCTTAAGCTCGCCTCTTTCCTCCCATGTGTGAGAGAGAAAGAGAGCAAGCAGAGGCAGGAGCAGCAGCAGCAGCAGCAGCAGCATGAGGAGGATGTTACAGGGCAGACAGAGCCATCATACCCTCCCCACGGCCTAATTACTACTTCTTTTCTCCTGCCTCCGTACTACCTGCCTGCCCTCTGCTGTAGTCACCAGCAACGACGTCCATAGTAATATCGTTCCCATCCCCCGGTGTCAACAGATTTGGCATATCGGTCCCGGCAGCTTGCTCACGTCTGATCACGTCGCTTCTCTGCCAGCATGACTAGGGCAGCGGTGCGGCACTGGTTTTTAGGGGGAAAAAACCCACACTGCCCTTCCTGCCTT
>NC_069446.1:34647316-34666201 GCF_026875155.1 Cherax quadricarinatus | reverse complement strand
TGAAAAAGAAGAAATGGTCCACCTGTGCTCTGTATTTTGCGTTCGTTATAAGTTCTTCAGTTTTCCGATATCTAGGCCATTGAAACTTGCCACCATTCAACATCATGTTATTTTCACTTCCCCATTGGAAGACTTTTGATATCTGATTGTAATTTTTTTGTATCCTTTACTGAGGCAACTTTCATATTTATTGCTCTGAGGGTGAGACGCAGTAGAGGTGTCGTGTCTTAGGGTGCTGAACTTTTTACTTTGCTAAGACAAAATTTTGCTTTGTTTACTACTAATCTATGTTCTGCTTGTGAGGAAACTGAATATCCATCGTAATATATTTCCTGTTATACTTCTCATTTTAAGGGCTATCACTCCATGTTCACATTAGACAGAATGCCTTATTAACAACGTGCGTTTATATCACCTGAGCAAATCACAGAACATGTGGGTATCGAACCCATGGCAGGGGGAGTCAGGGGTTCGAGCTCTGGTCTATGAGTTAAAGACTCAACTACCATGGTCCAAGCTCCACCCGTTCTATGATTTGTTGACAGTCGTGTTACTGCGATTTCGTGAGTCACTTCAGCGTTTTATTTTCTTTCAAACTCTTCTGTAATTTTATAATTCTGTTATTTATCATAATTATCTAATAGTTGTAATAAACATAATTTCTCTGCTTTAAAACGTTGTTGACTTGGCTTGTGTACCTGATATTTCTCAATGCTACCAGTAATTTGGTGTCTATGCTTTTTCATGTGTGTGATGTTATTGTACGGGTTTGTTGTTATTTGTCAGTGTTCTACTGCTCCTTTGTTAAGATAGGCTGTATGTGTGCACTTCTTAAGGCATCTGGGATTTCACCTGAATCTAAGCTCGCACACAAAAACACCGAGGATAAGTTTGACCAGTGTTTCTGAGCACCGAATGAGCGTGCTAATGGTACATTAGACAGAACCCCCCTTCCCCCAACTCTCAACAACCTCCCGCTTACCTGCCACTGTCCGTCCCACGCCCACCCGGGACAGTGGGGGTGTCAACAGTGGTAGGGTGGGGGGGAGAGAGCACTGTGTTGGGGGTAGTGAATACTGTATCGAGGGGGAGCGATGTGTGCTGTATCTGCACCCATCATTATTAAACTTTTTTTTCTCCCTTCCTCCTCCCACCTTCCCTTCCAGTCTCACCAGTACCGACACGCAAGTCCCTGAAGCATGCGTGACACATGTCAGGGAGAGGAGATGAAGGCAGGCAAGAGTTACCTCTTTGCAGGGAAGGGGAGTTGGCAGGGGTAAACGTAGGTCATCCCTTTGCAGGGGAGGCATGGACAGGCAAAGGCAGGGGGGGCATGAATAGGTCAACACAATGAAGGCATGGATAGGTAAAGGTAGGGGAAAGGCATGGATAAGTAAATGCAAGGAAAGCATGGATAGGTAAAGGCAGGGGAGGCTGGCTAGGCAAAGGCAGTGAAACCATGGATAGTACACAATGTGACTTTGTAAATGGTCCAAGTCGGACTGAAATATCGTTGTATGTTCCAGTCACGGTATTGTGACTTTTTGTTCTTCTTTAAAGCATGGATAAGTTAAGGCAAGTCTAAGCAAATTTTAACCACTGATGGTTGAGCAGGAAGAACTGGCCACTACAATCACTTAATCAATGAGAAATTTTTGACATTTCTCGATGTCAGAGTTAAGGATATCCAGTCCAGGTAGTGGGAGTAATGGTGGACTAGAGGTAAGGGCAGGAGAATGGCTTGGAATACCAGAGGATGGCCTGGAAGACCAGGAGCCTGGCCTGGAAGACCAGGAGCCTGGCCTGGAAGACCAGGAGCCTGGCCTGGAAGACCAGGAGCCTGGCCTAGAAGACCAGGAGCTGGCCCCAGAAGACCAGGAGGCCTGGCTGGAAGACCATGAGGATGACTGGAAGACCAGGAGGCTGCCTGGAAAACCAGGAAAATGGCCTGGAAGAAGGCCAAGAAGATGGTCTGGAAGAAGGCCAAGAGGATGCCTGGAAGAAGGCCAGGACGATGGCCTGGAAGGCCAGGAGGATGACCTGGAAGAAGACCAGAGGATGGCCTGGAAGAAGGCCAAAAGGATGCTGGAAGAAGGCCAGAACGATGGCCTGGAAGGCCAGTAGCATGGTCTGGAAGAAGACCAGGAAGAAGAAAGGTAGGGACTTATCATGCAATGACACTAAGTTTGAATTATATGATTAAATATGTTGTAATATACAACATTGTGTGCAACATACCTCTTGAATACTCTCTCCTTCATTCGAAAATCATCACATATATCATAACTAGTTGCAGGCTAGATGGTAATAGATGAGTGGGCCAGGTCTCGTAAAAACACTTATATATTAATGTGAATAGAAAAGAAAAGCAGCGAGCCACTACAGAGCCAAGGATTAGCTGGTCAAAACTTGTACCAGTCACGGAGATGAGGACTGTTAGGAGAAAATCATCAGCTTTTGGGGCTTCCACCTCTAACATAATTAAAAAAAATTTCCCGTGTATAGCTTTCCCAACTGGATTGTTTTTAAACAAAAGTTTCGCTGTTTTCCCTGGGCGGAAAGGATACTACATTTTTCCGGTGCCTCTGGTGTAATTGTGGTGATGAAGGTTTGAAAAACCCGACAATTTTGAAGATTGAACATTATGCACAAAAGGGAATTTTTTATTCAGGTTCCCCATATGCTGCATAAGTGTCTCAATTTTCACCTCTGTGTATTTGGGGGGTATCCACCCCCCAAATTTACTTTTTTTTTGGAAAATTTACTTCACTCTTCTTTGGATTCATTTGGAAGAAAAGAATGGTGGCAAGTAGTTTCGTCTTCTTAATCTGAGGGAAAGGTTACCCCCACTGTGATTCATTCGGGGGAAAAGTTAGAACTTTTCTACTATGCATTTAGAAAGGTGTCTACTCATTTTGGGGGCTGGAAAAGGTGGAGACCACGAAAAAGATTAGATTAGTTTAGAAGGTAATAATTTTTGAGGTATGAAGGCATCCGTTTCCGATACTTCTTCCATTTTTTTGATGTCAGTTTTTTTTTTCTAGAATTCATCAACAGCATTGCCCCAAATAGCAAAAGGGAATCATTGGGATTGAGACTTGTACTGCTTGAAAAATTTTGGCTTATGGCACTATTTCAGATTTCGATGGGTTTATGGGGCCTGATTCTCTCATAATTTGATGTTCTCGTCTGGGACGCTTCTCCCCCCGGGGTAAAATCAACCAATAAACCCAATTTTAAGCTGTCTGGTCAGATCGTCGGTGGTCTTTTTTGATAGCTAACCAGACAAGGAGAGGGGCAAGAGTTAATCAGATAAGGAGAGGGGCACCCTGATGGACACTTTCACATGATCTGACATCATGTTCACGAAAGAAAAGTTTGAGCCACTGTTGTAACACTAGATAAATGAGTAAAGTGTAATGAAACAGGCATGAATAGTGCTGAGTATAACGTCACCTTTGATTAAATTAAAGGCATTTGCAAAGTCCAATTTAATCAGGGATTTGGATCATGCGAGGTTAGCACTGTATGCATATGTTGCATGCTGCTTCACAGTCTTGTGCAACCCCAAACCTCAGCTGAAACCTTTTCAAACCCATGGTGATGTCCTATATGATCTATTCCTTTTTTCGTGTCAGTATCCAAAAGTAATTTTTAGCTATTTCAGTATCCACAAATTTAGCCATCTGTTTGGGATTTAAATCCTTTACATTTAAAATATCCTTTATAAACACACCGAAACTTTGTTAACATATTTCCTCTTCATCTTCACTGAAATTGTCTTTGTCCTTTATTCTTTGTATTTTGTCTTTAATATTTAGTTAATATTTTACTCACCTAAATGATTTAGTTCTACGTTTCTTTTGTCTATTATTTCTGCTTCAAAGTTTCTTTATTCCTTTCTTCTTACATTTGTGTATTCATTTCTGGTCTGTTTGAATCTTTGGTATGTGTCTTGATGGACACGTTTTGTGTGTGTGTGTGTGTGTGTGTGGTGTGTGTGTGTGTGTGTGTGTGTGTGTGTGTGTGTGTGTGTGTGTGTGTGTGTGGGGAATGTGTGTGTGTGTGTGTGTGTGTGTGTGTGTGTGTGTGTGTGTGTGTGTGTGGGTGTGTGTGTGGTGTGTGTGGGGTGTGTGTGTGTGTTGAGATGTGTGTGTGTGTGTGTGTGAGTGTGTGTGTGTGTGTGTGAATGTGTGTGTGTGTGTGTGATGTGTGTGTGTGTGTGTGTGTGGTGTGTGTTTTGTGTGTGTGTGTGTGTGTGTGTGTGTGTTGTGTGCGTGTGTGTGAATGTGTGTGCGTGTGTTTCCATTATAGTTTCAAGTCCTTTCTTGTTCATTGCTCTGCATCATCTTCCATTCATTATTATTTCGTCTTGTATTTCTTTTTATAATAAACTGCTTGACGCTAGTTCCATACATGTTTACTAAACTCTATACAAATTATTTATATCTGTCCTTTGTAACAGCGTATCCAATGTGGTTTCTCTAAAATACTGTCTTTTCATTTCCTAAGTCACATTAATAGCATATACTGTTTTCTATAGAATATTATCAGTGTTTCCAAGTAGATATAGATAATTTATGTTGATTTTTCCCCCTTTGTCCAAGTATATACTAGGTCTCAAACTGTTACTTTAATTACGTATTAATTGTTTTAAAAAACCGCTACATTTAAAAATTCTTTTGACCATTTATTTGTAGTTTCAGCATTATAAGCTGCCCAGTTTTATTTCACTATAGTTAAAAATCCCCAACTACAACAACTTTTTTCTTTTTTATGATTACTCTCCATCAATAATTCCCTTAGTATATAATATAACCCTCGTTTATCTTGCTAAATGCATGTTCTTAAGTGTTATTTAACAGTGGGTTGTATACGTTAATTATTATAGTTTCTCATGTTTACTTTGAATTTTATCAAAAATTTCTGTAGTTTTGTTTATCTGATCTCAATATCCTTATCTTGCATCGTTTTCTTTTTCAAATATTGCTAATCTCACCTCCTTTAGTTTTTACTCTGTCTCTTCTTCACAGTCTGTAGTTTCCCCTCGAATATGACCTCATTAAAAGGCTTTCCGACGTTTAGTTTCGTTAGATTTATATCATGTTTCTTATCATTCATAATATTTGCTAGTTCTAGTTTTTTTTTAATTACTCCAAAAATAATAGTATAGAAAAATATTTAAAAACATCTCACAATTTTGTTTCTTTGTTTTTGTTACTTTGCAAACCCATTTGATAGCCGGTACGGCCCTAGTACTCTGTAAAGGCCTTTTTTTTTTTTTTACCTCACTTCTATCCTCATTTAATCTCTTAGCAGTGTCTATTTTTACACTATCTTTCTTGAAAAGTCCTGTCTAATATGTATACCCTTATGGCCTTCAATTTCCTGAAGTTCCTAACGCTCAGTTGCAATTATTCTTTATGCTTTAACTGTTTGTTTTGTTTTCCTCTTATTTCCCATCTCTCCTGTATCCCATCCACTCTATGCTCTTGATTTGCTGAATCGGCTAAGCATTGTGTCATTCCTTTATGTGTTTTTATTCTTGATTTCATTTCCTTTTGTGCACATCCTAAACCAATAACCGTTTTTCATCTGTCAGCAGCCTATCTCATAGTTTTAAAATCGTTGCAATCTCATTTTATTTCAAAACTATTGTTTTAATAGTTATCTTTTTAGCTATTACCCATCTCTGTTGTTCTTTTTCTTGCTATTGTTTTAGTTCGCTATCTTTGTTACGCATTTATAATTACATAACCTGGCGCCTAGGGGTCTTGTGTAGGAGCATATAAAACATTAAAAAAAATACTACAAAAATAGCACAAAAAGTGCTTAACTGATGGTCAATACTCTTATTACGCCTTTTACTGATTATCAGGAAGGACAGATAAACTCACGTTTATGAAAATATAGATCTATTAACAGTAATTATATACACAAAACCTGCCTTCACATTTCACAAAACTCACTACATTTCACATCTCACAAAATAAAGCTCACCAGCACACTGCTGCTAGTTAATTAAAATTAGGCCATATTTTGTTAAAATCTGTGGCCTAATGACCATACAGGTCATTAGGCCACAATAGAATAAAATATTAATGGCGCCTGTAGATCGACATTTCTTGCTGGCTTCCAGCTTGCCAGTAAAAATGTAACTATTACTGTACTTTCACTAATAACATAGGCCCCACATATAACCAGGGCCTTGCCTAAAGCTGAGACAAAATTAAGTTTACATAAGAAAATATTCCCTCAAACAACTTATGACCTAAAACTTAACCAAAATACCACCCCCGTACTTAACCAACACCATCACATGTTGCTCCAACAACTGCCCTCTCACTACTGCTTCATAGTTCACACACCTCTTCAGTCAGTCGCCTGTACACTCAACTGACCAGGTCTAAAACACGTCTGTTTGCTGTTTAATACGGAGCGTTTTTCACACTTATACAGTAAACTACTGTTTTTATATTTTACAACTATGCAGTATCCTGCATTATAATGTTCCCTTTTTTTTGCTCTTGTTCTGTTCATTTTGTTTTTTTTTTTGTTTTGTTTGTCTTTGAAGAAAAATATTCTTTATTAAATTCCCATTGAACTCTGCTTTAGTTAGGGAAAAATAAAACATCACTTCCCCTCTATTCTGCAACATGCAAACTCCTGAGAGTTGTTTGAAACTGAAAGGGCTTAGAGTTATTCAATTTCCCCCGTCTTTATTTTACACCGATGGGTATATACTCCAATGCATGTAGGGGGGGGTTTTTTTTTTAACCCCCTATTTGGGGGGTTAAAAGGTTTTCGACTGGTGGTGAACTGATGACCTGAAACCCTTAAAATGACTTGAGTATCAGTGGGATTTCCCCCCAAATTTACCAAGAAACCCAACACGCGAGGGCGCGGGTCGTTATTCACCACAAGTTCGTGACGCAGCAGTCGACCCAAAACCCTTTTGTTTACAGTGCCAACAAGGGGAAAATAGGGACATAGAATTGAAATTTTATACACAGTTCTTAAATTTAAACCGAGAGGGAGTGGGGATTGTAACTCTACCCTTTTAATCAAAGTACCCGAAAAGGAGATACACATATAAATCCTGAAAAAAAATTTAAATTAAAAAAAAACAAAAGGGAAATAAATCTCGAACTTGTGAAAAGTGTGGGAAAGGCGCTATCAAAGTGTGGTCAGTACGCAAAAGAGGGGGAATTTTTTTATATTTTAAATTGATGGATATCGTTACGTTAGGGGTTCGGGGATTATCTCCCCACACCCTATCTCGATAGACCTTCAAATAGAAAGGAAATTTTACGACATAAAGAAAGTTTTAAAAAAGCAAATAGAAAAAAAAATATATAGAAACCCCGAATATAATAAACCTTGTAAAAATTTATCATCACCTTACGTGCCCCTAAAACGCTTGCAAAAGGTGCAAAAAAATAACAGGCATCCATTTCCCTTTCACCTCCCTAATGGTTACTGTCTACCAACCTTTTACGTGAAGGGATTTTTTGGGATCGGGGCCGCCAGCAGCAACAGTTTGGTTCCCCGGCAAGCACCAACAAGCCCCCCAGCCAGACTGTTGCTGTGGGGGCCCCTGTCCACATATTCCTACATTTAAAGGTAAAAAGGGGTTTTAAATGGATGCTGTCTTTTTTTTACACCTGGCAAACTTTTTATGATGGACACTAAGGGGACAGATAAATCTTACAAGGTTCTCTTATATTGGGATAAAACATACTTTATTCATTTGCTTCTTAAAACTTTTTAAACTTAGAAGGTCTGGTCAGAAAAAGCGTGGGGAAGAAACCCCCAAACCACAAACAAAAAACAGATATCCACAATTTAAAAAAAAAAGGGCCCGGGTTCCGGAAGCAAAAAAAAACCCCCCGAAACCGTCAAAGGTAAATGTTTTTGCAAGTTAAAAGACGCACCGGGGTTTTCCTTCTTTTAACTGGGAATAAAGATTTGACAGATATTGAAGCTGCTGGGGAACTTTCGGGTGAATTTTTAATAGTTTAAACCGGGCATTTAATTCCCTGCTGATAAAATTCGTTATTCAATGGGCAGTATTATGTGGTAAACTTAAAAAAAACAGGGCTTGTTTGTGGGGGTTTGAAAGAACCGGAGATATTATCTGTGCTGCGTATGCAAATGCTCCCGGGCACACAAGTGCAAATACTTGTTAAGGGAAAAAGTGGTCGTCCAGGGGGTTGAAAGGCTTCTCTACCCATTCATTACCAAACTAACCCAGGCTGGCTTTCAAAAGTGTGCAGGGTATTTATACCAAAAGATGTATTATGTGTATATACCATGAGGTTGTTGCAAGTGTATACCAAGGGGTTCCACCGTCTGTTCCCAAAGAGGTGTTCCCCTTTAAAAAAACCCAAAGGGGTTCCATGTCTAAAAACCCAAGAGGTGCCCGTTTTTTATTTTACCAAGAGTGCCCCACCTGTTATTACAGTTGACTTTGATTTTATTTAAATTTAAAAATTTAATTTTTATTATTGTGCAGACAATAGAAAACCCTTAATGTCTGGTGCTTTTGATAGGACTTACCCCAAAACAAAATGAAAAAAAAAATCCTTTCCGGGGAACCCTTTTGTCTCTGCGACTCCATCAAATTTCCCCATCCAGGGGGACACCAAAAGGCCTAAGCCATAATCATTTTTGCTCTTTTTTTGGCAGGGTTTTGCTGCTCATCAAACATGTTTGCTTCAGAGGTTTGGTGAGGCGTTCCACAAGGTCCCATACTGATATACAAAATAAGCCGGGAGGGCCGGGTTCCAGACCGCCCCCGTTGCGGGACTGAACATGGGCTGTTGGTAGCGCCAAACCCGGCTGAAAAGGAATATTGAGGAACTTATCAGGTTCCCTCTGGAAAAAAACAGAATTACGTATCCCATTTCGGTTGAAGTCAAGTTCAAAAGAGACAAAGATGTTGCAAAAGAACAGGAAGGCACACGAACCCCTCAGCATACTACATAGATGGTCCAAATTTGTACCTTTAAATGGGAATGGTTCCTTGAGCAAAAAAGGGGTCTTGATCCGATTTTTGGGACCTGTTTCCCCCCTTCCCAAAAATAAAATTTTAGATACCTCCCACCCCTCCACCCATCCATCAAAAAATGCGAGCGAACTGGATACCTGGAAGGCTGAAAACAACCCCGTGGGTTCTGCAAGAGGGAGAGAGGAACTGGAACCACTACATATCTTCAGAAAGTCATTAAAGCAAGGTGGTTGCCGGGGCAGGAAAATAGGGAGTGGTCCCAGTATTTAAAAAAGGTGGAGGGCCCTTGTGGGAAACATCATAGCATGCTCTGAAGGGTTAGGGAAAAATTTATTAAAGAAGAGAGCGGGGCCCTGAATTTTTATCATGGGGAGCGCAAACCCGTAGAGCAGAGCACCTAAAAAGGAGTGAATTCTAAAAACAACTTCCAAGTTTTCGAGATGGAAAAATCCTTCCGATTTTTGCTAGAGTTCTAAACAAGGGAGGGGTGGGTGGATTGTATTTTTTTGACTGAAAAAAGGTTTCGATACAGTCCCTCACAAGAGGCAGAGAAAAAAAGACAGAGCAGAAATCAGGAAACAGGGAAAGCACGGGAATAGTTTAAAGGGAATACTTAACGGGAAAGGGAAACAACAAAATTTTTTCCCTGGGGAGGTTTTAGAATCGACAGTGCTGTTTGTGTATAAAAAAAAAATGACAGGGAAATCGAGTCAGGGCGTCAGTTCGCAGATGTTTTACTAAAACTACTGGGGAGAAATAAACGGGAATAAACCAGGAAAGACTACAAACGGATCGTACAAGTGCGGGAAATTGGTATGCAAGTGCTTTTTAAAATTTAACCCCATAAATGCAAAAGTTAAAAAAAATCGGGAAGGGAAAAGACGACCGGAAACAGCGTACGGGCTCGGGGACATGGGCTAAACCTCCCTAAAAGAGAAGGATTTTGGGGTGGGGCATAACCCCAAACTTTCACAATAACGCAAGGCGGAAAAATTTAAGGTCCTTTAAAGGAACATCAAAAAGGAAATATTCACTTTATAACAACAGTCAGGCCCCAGTCTTGAAGTAGCAATGCCCTTATGGAACCCGAACTGATAAAAAATGTAAAGCCGCAAAAAGAAAAAAGATTTGTAACAAACGTCCCCGAATTGAGGGGTATGAGCTATGAGAAAAGGCAGAGGGGCAAAACCCAACGACATTGGAGGATCACAGGTGACTGTTTCGTGCCCCAAAAAACGAGAGGAATTTCAGTTGGACAGGGCAAGTCTGAGGGCGGGTTTTAGGTACACAGGGCACAAAGGGAAAATTTAAAAAAAAAAAGAGAGTCAAAGGATGTTAAAAATAAGAGGTAGAATGACCTCAAAAGAAAGCGGAGGAGGGGGGATCCAAGAATTTTTTGAATAAGATGACAGGGCTCAAGCACCAGAAGGGAAATTTAGTACTGGGCCCAGAGGGCAGGTGAGCGCGTACGCACGCATTGGGACACAACAACACACAGAATAGGGGGGGGACTTGAAGGGAGAAAACGCCCCCTTCAACTTATTCTCGGGCAGAAACAAAGTGCAGAACAGGTCCCCAAGAGAAACAGGTTAAGTACTCGGCAGAGACAAGAGGGTGTTCCTAGACAAGAAGAACACAAACAAAACGACAAAAACTGAGGGAAGGGCAAAAAAGCGAAAAAGGGGCTAGGAAGGGAGACATGATGGAACCAGCAAGGTCAATCAGAGCAGGAAAGAGCAAGGGCAACAACACAGAACCATCCTAAACCCCACAACTATCACACCATCCCAACCAAAAATACAATCCATATCACAGTTCCCCCCAAAACCCACTATAGATTCCCACAGTAACTACCCGGTCTCCACCCCCACAGACCCCCCAAATCACAGTGTTGGAGAGGAAAATGAAGGTTGGGACACAAATGCTGAGAATAAAAATTAAAATGGGAGTGGCACGAAAGAGTCAAAGAGGCATCACCGACTCATAGCTCTCACAGAAAGCAAGCACAGGTATGATAAAATCATCTTTCCAGGATACCAATCCCGGAAAGACAAAGGGGGAAAAGGGGGGGGGAGGATGGCACGCTGATCAAAAACCAAAGGAATTTGATGAGCTGGGGAAAGGAGACAATGGAGAAGAAACGATTACATAGGGAAAAACTTTACTCTGGAGGTCCCCAAAATGGTATTGGCGTGATGTATAACCCCCCACAGAACAACAGGGGAAAAAGGGAAGAGTATGAAGAGAGCAATAGAGCGTGGTTGACACACTGGCTGCAATGCCGAAAGGTTTATGCATGCATGGCAAAGCTCCTGATCAGGGGGACTTTAACCACAAGAAATCAATTGGGAGAACTTGGAGCCATGGGGGCCCAAAATGGAGGACTAAATGATGGAGGTGGTTGGAAAACTTTGTGTCCCAAAGAAAGGACACACAAGAGGGAGAGGGAAAGAACCACAAGACTGGACCTATATTCGCCTTTAGTAGTGCAGATATTGAGGACTCACATATAAAGACCCTTGGGGGCCTGATCATTGGTTTTAAGCTTCGAATACAAGTAGAGCTACAAATGGGAAGGGGGAAACAGGGAAAGGGCCAGGGCGAATGAAGCCAAAATACAAGAAAAGGGACTCCCCAGGAATGAGGAACTTCCCGAACGGTTTAATGGGGCAGGAAATGGGAGGGAAGCCATTAATGAGATGATGGAATGTTAACAACAAGTGCAAGGGGGTGAGGGGAGGTTTGTACCAGGGTACAGGAATAATGAAAAAGCCAGGATGACCCATGGTTTTTACCCAAAAGGGGCGGGGGGCAAAACAAGTGGCTAGGGGAAAGGAAAAAAGTTAGAAGGCAAAGGACCCCGGGGAAAACGAGACAGTCGTAGAGCCAAAATAAAATTGCCCGATAAGAAAGGGGGCCCAACGACATTTGAAAAGACATAGCAGCAAAAGCCCAAAACTGACTCGAATGTTTTACGCCACATCAAGGGAAAAAAACAGTCAAGACCAGGGAATCAGGGTAAGGAAGGAAGAAGGAGGAAGACAACAAAAAATCCGTGAATATGTGAGGAAATCAACAAAAAATTCAGAGAAGTGTTTACAAGGAGACAAGGGGCTCCAGAAAAAAAAAAAAAAGGGGGGGTGGGGTACACCACCAATGCGGACACATACACACACAAGAGGAAGAAGTGAAGAGGGTTCTGAGTGAGCTAGATACCTCAAAAGGGAATGGGGGTGGATAACTCTTCCATGGGTCCTGAGAGAGGGACCCCCAGCGCTGGGTTTTACCCCTTACAACAAAATTCAATACATCTATCGAAACGGGAGATTTCCTGAGGGATGGAAGACAGCAATGTAGCCCCAATCTTTAAAAAAGGAGACAGACATGAAGAAATAAACTACAGACCCTGTCACGACAGTACGAATGCAAAGCAGGAAAATTATCGGAAAGTGGTGGGGGTACCCAGAAAGGAATATTCATCAACAGCACCAACTGGTTTTAGGGGCAGGAATCCTGTGTCACAAACCACTGAGTTCTATGAAAGGTGACAGCATAAACAAGAGAGAGAGGGGTGGGTGGATGCATTTTTGAACGCAAGAAGGCGTTTGCACGTTCCAACAAGAGATTAGTGGGAAAAACGGGGGACCAAGCAGGGAAACAGGGGAAGCACTACAATGGTCAGGGGAAAACTTGTCAGGAAGACAGCGGGAAGTCTGGTACGTGGGGAGGGCAGAGTGGGCGCCTGGACCGCTGGGTCCCACAGGGGTCAGCCTAGGACCATGCTGTTTTGGTATTTGTGAACGAAAAGACGGAAGGAAAAGACCCGAAGTGCCCGTTTACAGTGACGTGAATTGATGAGAAGAATCCATTTGTCGAAGACCAGGCAAACTACAAAGGATCTGGACAGGGTGAACCTGGTCCCCCAATTGGCTCCCGGAGTTCAGCCCCCCCAAGGCAAAATCAAAAAGGTTGGGGAAGGGGAAAGAAGACCCCAGACGGGGTACAGTCTAGGGGGCCAGAGACGCAAACCCCTCAAGGAAAAAGATCTTGGGGTGAGTATAACACCAGGCACACTCCTGAAGTGCACATCAACCCAAAAAACGCTGCAGCTTGGTCGCCAGCAAACCTCAGAACACATTCCCACATCTTAATAAGGAATTTCAGGACCCGTACCGGTGTACGTAGGCCCATATTGGAGTAAGCGGCACCAGTTTGGAAACCCACACCTAGCCCCAAGCACGTAAAGAAACTAGAGAAAGGCAAAAGGTTGCAACAAAATAGTCCAAGCTAAGAGGTATTCCTCGAGGAGAGGTTAAGGGGGAACAACCTGACGACACTGGGGGACAGGAGAGATAGGGGGGACATGATAACGACAACAAAATACTGAGAGGAATTGAAATGGGACAAAAACAGGATTTCCAGAGATTGGACACGTAACAAGGGGGCACATTTGAAGTTGAAGCAAGAGAAAACACAGGGGTGTAGGAAGTATTTCTTCAGCCCCAAAGTAGTCAAGAAGTGGAAAAGTTTGGGAAGCGAAGTAGTGGGGGCAGGTTCCAACATACTTTTAACAAGGGTTATAAAGCTCCGGCTCAGGGGAAATGACCTAGTGCGACATGAAGAGGGGGGGGCCAGGAGCTTGACTTGAACCCCCGCAACCCAACTAGGTGAGTAAAAAAGGTGAATACACACACACACAAAGCGCGCACGCCGAGGGGGTAAACATGTGCATACACACGCGGCGGGACAACAATAATACCTTTTCTATCACTTCCTCATAATTTTCTGCTGCAAAATTTTTTCAAAAACCGATATTTGCGTGTAAACTGGAGGGGGGACGGTCTCCCCAGGGGGTGCTCCAGCCATGGCTCACTACCATCTTTCATTATACTTCATCTATATCTACAACATTCACAAATATTTCACTGTTGAGATCTACTCACACCAACACCAAAACAGCACTGCTGCCCCATACAGCACCATCGATCACAGAGCCCCCACACCACTGTTACAGTCCCACCACAGTACTTGTTTCCCCACGATCATTGAGAACAAATTTTATTCGGGCAATTTCAAATACAACGGAAAACTTCAAATGCAATTAAAACCTCGTTGAAGTACAAACAAAAATTCTTACAAAGAGAATTAAAAATTAAAAGGGAAAGGGATTCTCCGTAATTAAATTCAGAAATCAGAAAATTTGACGGGACCAAAAAAAAATACGTAAACCCTTCCCTGGAAAAAGTCCTGGCACCTTTAAACCCCACACTAGTCCATGAAAAGGAGTGCAGAAAAACACAGTGTCTTTTTTCAGTGCCCTGAAAACCCACAAGGTTTTGTAGATTTTGAAAAAAAAATTGAGAAAAAATTTTTACAGAGAAAGGGGTTTTCTGTATTCCTTAAAAAAAAAACCCTTTCTCGTGATGGAAAGATATTTTTACCGGGAGAGATTACCGAATTAAGCAAAGCTAAAATTTCATATCAGACGGAAAAAGCAAAAAGGAAAAAAATAAAAGTCGTTAAAGAAATTAAAAAAAAAAAAATTTTAAAATACCTTTTAATAATGCAAATTCAAAAATAAACCCACACGGGAATGAGTCTACTTTTAAAAGGAGACCATACACTATGACCAAAAAAAAGGGCTTTTATGTAACTGGCAAACATTTTTCCAACACAAAAACCCTGCCCGAATTGGTACAAAAGAAAACCGGGCTGAAGGGGGGCTGCAAGAGAAAAAAATTACAAATAAAATATCACATACGTTTGTCATGACCCAAAAATCAAATACCATTTAAGGGACTGGTGATTTCTGCGGGGGAGTCGAGAAAGCTGTTCGCTCTTGCTTTTTATAAAGTGAATCTGGAAAAACCCCCTAAAGTAAATCAAATTTTTTTTAAACCCTAATTGTCCTTATATTTTGAGCAGTCTAAAGGACGGGAAGCAAAAACCACCCGGGACGTCGTTAAATTTTAACTTTAGAAAAATCAGTAACTGGGCGCCAAGTCTCATTTGGGTCCCCAAAGTCAGAGCACATTCTATAAAATTGTACATGTTATACACATTATTAACATCTGATTCCTAAATTTTTCCCCATCTACATACTGAAAATGTAACGTCTATTCGTGGGATTACGGTAGGTGGCTTCCTACCTCTGTCAAGGTAATTATAAATTAATCCCATCTTTTCCTCCTAGATATATGAGTCTGAAACAATGACTTTTTCAGACAAAGAAACAGAGTTATTCTCCAGGTGAGGGGCTGAAAAAACCCAAAACTACATCTTTAAGGGGGATGGACTGATTACCGTCGTTACATCCTACTGTCCTGCCTACTTTCTGTACCGACTGGAAACCTACTATGTGACGAAAGTTTCGAATAAAGACGCCTAAATGTTGCCATGTGTCTTTCTTTCCATTTTTAAATTTGTATAATTTTGTATTCACTTTACTACCTTCCGTTCCCCAGGGCGTGTGATCCCTACAGGTTGACGCTTCTTCATGAAATTGAATAGCCCGGGAACGTTCAAATTTTACCAACTTAAAAAACATCCTTCGGGCTGCAGATGCCCCATTCTGGTGGAACATTCGACTCACAATCAAAGGGCCCGCGTTTGTTCCTTTACAGAAAAAAAAAAGGCAATGTCCTTAACCCCGCTTTCCTGGCCCCCTAGGATAAAAAATTTGGGACTGTGTTTAGCCGACTAGCAAAGATCCCGGAGTCTACCCGGGGGTATTCCCAGGGGCAATCCCTCCGGGGCCGATTCACTGGGTCCCGGGGAATCAGGGCCCCCAAACCCAAAGGGGTTACTGTTTCCCATTTTAATCCCTCGTACGAAACCCCAGCTCGACTTCGGACTGCTTTAGGCCTATCCCTTTCCTCTTTTATATACAATTGGGGGGCTGTCTTGGGGCCCCTTAAAACTTATTTAGGTGACCGTGTATTTATGAGACCCCCCTTTTCACTAAGGGAGGGGGACCGGGTTTTGGAACGCTTTTTCAGGGAGTGATTTCTGTTGCAAATTTGGGGGCCAATCCCCTGGATTCCCCCGCTCTGTCCAGGTTCCTGACTCACGAAATCGTAATGACACGATTGCAAACAAAAATTCCGGGCGGGGTTTGAAACCCCCGATCAGAGAGTCGCGGGGTTTTAACCCCCCCCGTGGTATGCTTCGGTGTTACCTTCTGAATGCTCCCGATACAAATACTTCGGTTTTTGTTGAATATTTTTTTACATGTAAATGCTTGTGGTGCATGCATAGGGGTCGCACCCTCTTTATACATAGTCAGAAAGAGTAAATGACCGTAATTTTAAAACATTAAGCTCATCTTCTTGAAAGTGTGAGGAAAAAAGAGCAGGGGGGACCCCCGGGCCCCTATAAACATTCAAGTAGCGAACACATTTAAATCCTCCATCTTCCTACTTTCCCCTCCCCCTTCCAATCCTCCCTCCTTCCCTCCCTCCCTCCCTACCTTCCCCAGACAAACATTGCACAGGCAGGAGTTGATTGCAGCCGCCTCAATCAAGAGTGGAGCCCCGTGTCGCCTCTTTCACAGGGGGGTTGATATCTTCTTATTCAACCTGGACGTAATGAGATCGCTATCTGAGGTCCATGCTCATTCCCCCAGCCCCGCGCTCCCTTCCCATCTCAGCTTCTACAAATAACGCCAGAATTAAACCACCGCTGAATACAGTTGCCGGTGTTTGAGGGAGCGGAGTATTTGTGTTGACATGATGTAAAACGGGGTGGTGGCTTGAGGGTAGGGGGTGGAAGCCTTATTGTTCCTCAGTAAAGTTGAAGTTTGTGTGTGGTGTGTGTGTTTGTATGGATGTCTGCATGTGTGTGTGTTATATGGATTTTGCATGTCTATATGTGTAGTAGGTATGCAGCATTTTATATATATATATATATAATATATATATATATATATATATATATATAATATATATATATATTGATGGACTGAACACATCGACTCCGGGCTGGGGGACTGATTACCCAAACTCCGCCTCCCTTGTCCCTTCCTACTTTAAAAACTGATGAACATTGGGGCAAATTTTCTTCAAAAAATTCCCATTGTTTGCATAAGTGTCCCAATTTCTTTAAACTTGTCGATTTTCATTACCTTCAACACTGCATCATCATGATCATGATAAAAACCCTTTCATCATATCTGTTTTTGGTGTGGTGTGTGTGTGTGTGTGTGTGGTGTGTGTGTGTGTGTGTGTGGGGTGTGTGTTGGGTGTTGTGTGTTTTGTGTGTGTATGTGTGTGTGTTTTGTTTTTGTGTGTTGTTTGTGTGTGTGTTTTTGGGGTGTGTGTGTGTTGTTTGGTTTTCGTTTTTGTGTGTGTGTGTGTGTTGTGTGTGTGTTGTTTTGTGTGTGTGGTGTGTGTGTGTTTTTGTTTTTGTGTGTTTTTGTGTGTGTGTTTTTATTTGTGTTTGTGGTGTGGTTTGTTGTGTGTTGTGTGTGGGGTGTGTGTTTTTGTGTTTTTGTTTGTGTGTTTTTGTGTGTGTGTGTGTTTGTGTTTGTGTGGTGTTTTTGTTTTGTGTGGTTTTTGTGTGTGTGTTTTTGTGTGTGTGTGTGTGTGTTTGTGTGTGTGTGTGGGGTGTGTTTTGTGTTTGTGTGTGTGTTTGTGTGTGGGGGTGTGTGTGTTTGTGTTTGTGTTTGTGTGTTGTGTTTTGTGTGTGTGTGTGTTTTTTGTGTTTGGTGTGTTTTGTGGGGTGTGTGTGTGTTTTATGTGTATGGTGTTGTTGTACTGATATGTGGTTGCAGGTGTCGATTCACTACTGGTGTTTGTGTGTGTTTGGGGGAATTGAAAATCTTTTTTTTTATTTATTTTTATATTGTGCCCCTTTTCCATTTCTCTTCAGTCTCTTTTTCCCAAGGAACTAGGCCCTTAATACTGCATAGTTTACTGGGGCCCAGTGGTTTACCATACAAATTTTTCAATGCAGTGCAAATCTAAGGTGAAGACGAGGTAATATTTATATAGCCCCACTCCACAGTGGTGGCAGTAAAGCACTTGCTAAGAATTATAGACTGATAGCAGTAAAGTCCCGCATCATAAAAATCTTTGAAAAGGTTCTAAGAAACAAGATCACCAGGTCGCTCCTGCCTCTCAAAACTACTGGACCACTTATGTTGTGGTTTTGGATGCACTGGAGGACAAACAAAATGCAGATGTAGTATACACAGACTTTGCGAAAGCCTTGTACAAGTAAACAGCACACAAAATACGTGATAAAGGAATAACAGGAAAAGTGGATAAATGGATCTATAACTTTCTAGCAAATAGAACACAAAAAGTAAAAAGTAAAGAATAAAGTCAGAAGCAGCCACAGGAAAAACGTTTCCACGAGGTACAGTACTCCTCTCCCATCCTTTTCCTCGTCCCCATATCTGATAAGACAAAGATGTAAACCACAGCACCGTGTCCTCCTTTGCTGATGAAGCCCAAATTTGCATGTCATCCACTGAGGACACGGTTAATGCCCGCTTGGAGATTTGCAAAGTCTTTAAATGGATGTCAGCAAACAATATGAAGTTCAATGAAGACTGATTTCAATTACTCTGCTATGGAAAACTCGAGGAAATTAAAACTGGATCGGAGTAAACAAATTCCTACGACAAAAAGAGCGAAAAATTGATGTGAAGGACCTGGGAGTAATAATGAGAGAATCTCACTTCAAAGATAGGATGGATAATGATAACATTCAAAACAAGGGATCCAAGCCAATGTTTCTCTTCAAATCGCTTGTTCAGTCTCAGCTGGAATATTGCTGTAAATTAACTGCCCCTTTCAAGGCAGGCGATATTGCAGACCTGGAGAATATACAGAGAAACCTTCACGGACGATAGGTACAAAAAAACCAAAAAG
>NC_069446.1:34628703-34646816 GCF_026875155.1 Cherax quadricarinatus | reverse complement strand
TAAAACCCCTTCTGCCATCGGCCCCCATTTTTGGCTTGGGCCGCGACAAAGAAATGCAGACTCCTCTCTGTTTTCCATTCTAAAGTAATTCACCAGCAACCCTTTAAAAACCATCTATTAAAAGGAGCAACAAACCCATGGGTTCTCTATTAAGGGGCAGCAGCAATCAGAAGCATCCACGATCCCCTCTCTGTCCGCCGTTTCCATTCTGAGGGGTTTTACCGCAACCTCTAAACCATCTTTTTAAGGAGCAACAAACCGACATCGGTTCTTACTTAAGAGCGCAGCAGGATCAAAAGAAACCCCGATGCCTTCTCTGTCCGCCGTTTCCATTCTGAGTGAAGTTACGCAGAAACCCTCTAAACCATCTTTTAAAAGGAGCAAAAACCGACATCGGTTCTTACTTAAAGAGTCACGCAGGATCAAAAAGCAATGCATGATGCCCCTCTGCTGTCCGCCTTTTCCTTTCCCGGGGAAGTTCACGCGCAACTCTTAAACCTCTATTACAAGGAGCAACAAACCGCATGGGTTTTCCTTGTTAAAGGGGCAGCAGCAGGTCAAAGCAAGCAGAGCCCTCTCTGTCCCCGTTTCCATTCGACGTGATTTCCCCACAACCCTTAAAATCTTTTAGGAGCAAAAAACCGACATCGTTCTCTAGTTTAAAAGGGGCAGCGCAGGATCATAACAACGCATTGCTCCTGCGTCCGCCGTTTCCTTCTGACGTGACTTTCCCGCACGAAGTCTGTGAATTATCTTTTAGGAGCAACAAACCGACATCGTTCTCTATTAAAGAGGCACAGCGGATCAGAAGTAATGCATGATGCTCTCCGTTTCCTCCTGACTTCTTTCCGCATCTAAACTCTAAACCACATTTAGGAGAAAAAAAAACCGACATCATTCTCTAGCCAAAGGCAGCAGCAGGATCAGAAAAATCATGAGCTCTGTGCCCTTTTAAATCCTGACTTACTTTCACGCAGCTAAAACTCTAAACCATCATTAGGACAAGAAAACCGACATAGGTTCTCTAGTTTATGAGGCACCCGCGGATCATCAACGCATGATGCTTGCCAAGCCCCCCGCCCAGTTATTTTTGATGGCGATGGCCCAAAGAGAGGGGGTTTTTTTCGGCCGTATCTGCCGGCAGGTGCTTAAGTCCCAAAAACGACTGAGTTTTTCAAAAATTTTCACGGGATTGCCCGTTGAAAAGAGACACTGCGATGATGGTGTCCCGGGAAAAAATACCCCTTTTTCTCCATCTAAATATAGGGAGACGGTTTGCTTGCTCTCCTTGCTCCGAGGTGGAAGAAAAAAAAGGGGTTTTAACGGGATTGCTCGCTCTCGAGTGTACGGTTTCCTTAGCTGTTTTTCCATCGGCCCTCTGCGGGGTCCCCGGGCCTCTTTGCCCAAGTACGAGTCGGTAAGTCGGGGCCGGCCGGGGAAATGTATTTGCTGCCACCATGCTGCTTGTTTTCCCTTCTGCCGCCGGCCCCGACCCCCTTTGATGCGGCTCCCCTTTCTATTTTTTCAAGTGTCATATCTTCACCGTGCGACACGTCTCCAGCTTGCCCTGACAACGCATCGGTTGTGCCAGACATCGATCTCTGAGAATGGGAATGAAGCGTAGAACAAACCGGCTCGGGTTTTTTAGCCGAAAGAGGGAGCATCAAAGCAATGCCTGATGCTGTCCCGCCGGCAACACATCACTGCAGCAGCTAGCAGCCAGCAACCATGCAGGGGCTACTTACGCCTTGGGGACGTTGAACTTCCAAGGCCTCACGTCTCCAAAAGGGGCAGCTCCCTCCCCGCAGCGCCATCTGTGCCTCTGGCCATTATGGGAATAGCTGGAAAAAAACCGGGGAAAACTTCCTTCTACTATACCTACCTGGGTTATCCTGCCATTGTCATATGCTGTCTAAAGACTAAGCCATGCAGGTGCAAGTACAAGCTGAAACCGCAAACCGCAAACTGCTCTTAAAAACCCGCCTTGTTTTTTATTGGTTGTATACCCACTTTCTTGGGTAACGTGTAATTCTAGAGCAAAACATGCATTACGTCTCTGACCGCAAGGGAAGGGCTTTTATTAGTTTTTAAACCCGGCGGGCCCGGCCGTTAACCCCTGTTTAAACTGAATAACTTTTTTCGACGCAGGGTCCGCACTGGCGCTGTGTCTTTCAATGTCTTATTATCACCTCGATTGCGGTTATGCGCCTACATTGGCGGTAAGGGTAACGGGGAATCAGGGTTCGATTCCCGGAGGGGGAGCCTGAGAAACGGCTACCACTCAAAGGAAAGGCGCAGGCACGAAAATTTACCCACTCCCGGCACGGGGGGTATGACAAAAAAATAACGATGGAGACTCACCGAGCCTCGCAATGGGAATAGTCACTTTAAATCCTATAACGAGGATCAATTGGGGAAAAGTCTGGGCCGCAGCCGGGGAAATTTCCAGCTCAATAGCGATATTAGTTTGTTGGGGTTTAAAAAAGCCGTAGTTGAGCTTCAGTTCGGACTGACTTTTTCACCGCCGAGGGCTTAGTCACGCCCAAAACGGTTTGAACTAAAGCCCCCCCCGGCTTGCACGGGTGCTCTTTACCGAGTGTCCCGAGTGGCCGGCACAAAATTGAAAAAATTAGAGTGCCAGAGCGGGAAGCGAAGGGCCCGAATGGTTTTTTGCATGGAATAATGGAAAGGACTCGGTTCTATTTTGTTGGTTTTTTTGGAGCTGAGGTAAGACAATGGGGGCAGCGGGGGCATTCGTATTTTCGACGTAGAGGTGAAATTCTTGGCCGTCGCAGACGAATACTGCGAAGCATTTGCCAAGGATGTTTTCATTAATCAAGAACGAAAGTTTGAGTTCGAAGGCGATCAGATACCGCCCTAGTTCTAACCATAAACGATGCCAACTACGATCCGCCGGTTAAACCCCCTGACCCCGGGGGGCAGCTTCCCGGGAAACCAAAATTTTTGGGTTCCGGGGGAAATAGGTTCAAAGCTGAAAATTAAAGGGAATTGACGGAAGGGGAACCCCCAGGAGGGAGCCTGCGGCTTAAAATTTTACTCAAAACGGGAAAAATCACCAGGGGCCCCGACACGGAAGGGGCTGACAGATTGAGAGCTCTTTCTCGATTCGGTGGGTGGGGGGTGCATGGCCGTTTTAGTTGGTGGAGTGATTTGTCGGGTTTAATTCCGAAACAAAACCGAGATTTCTGGCCTATTAACTAGTCGACGGTTTCTCGGAAATTTGGTGCCCAGTTCGCAATTCTTCTTAGGGGGGATAAGTGGAAAAGGTCTACCCGCACGAAAATTGGGAGCAATAAACGGGTCTGTGATGCCCTTAGAGTTCGGGGCCGCACGGGGCCCCTACACTGAAGGGATCACGTGTTCCCCCTTCTCCGAGAGGAGCGGGAAACCCCCTTAAAACCCCCTTCATGTAGGGGTTTGGGGGGCTTGCAATTTTTTCCCACCCAAGGGAGGAATTCCCAGTAAGTGCAGGTCATCAGCTTGCGCTGACTAGGGTCCCGGGCCCTTTTGGGCCCCAAAACCGCCCGTCCCCTACTACCATTGAATTTATTTTTGTAGGCCTTCGGACTGGGGGGCTTGGACGTTCTAAAAACCCCGCGTGCCGACTGCTCGGGGGCAACGGGTTCTCCTCGCCTCGAGCTGACGGAAAGATTTCCCAAAATTGGTCATTTAGGGGGAAGTTAAAAACGTAACCCAAAAGGGTTTTCCCTAGGTGAACCTGCCGGGGAAAGGTTTATTAATTAAAAAGAAAGGGAATTTGAAAGATTGAAAAGGAAAAAAGGTTTCCATCATCATCTTTTTCATGCCCTCACACCCCCACAGAGGGGGGATGCAAAACAAAAAAAACAAACTCTCAACCCTTTTTTAAAAAGTCCTTCCTCATAGGGGGGACAGAGACCAAAATTAAAACAACTTTAACGGGGGGTCACTCGGTCGTGGGGGCGATGAAAATCGCAGCTAACTGCGTGTCGGTAAAAGTGAATTTTCAAGGCTACCAGAAAACAACGACAAATCGAACGCACATTGCGGGGGCGGCTCCAAAAGACAGCTGCCGTCAAACCCCGCACGAGGGGCCGGAAACCTTTCCAAAAAACCATGGGTTAATCAATCAATCGTCCATCGGGTCGCTTGCGTCCCGCCTGGGGAAATCACCCGGCATAGCCATTTCCTCCTCCTGCTATTCCTCCTCCTGCTCCGTTGGTAGGTGGGCGGGCGGAAGGCAGGCAGGCAGGCAGGCAGGCAGTGTCCGGGGTTTCCCTAATAACCAGTGCCGCACCTGCTGCCCGTAGTCATGCATGGCAGAGAAGCCGACGTGGATCAGACGTGGGGCAAGCGGGCCGGGCCCGGGATATGCCAAATCTGTTGACACCGATGGGAACGATATTACTATGGACGTCGTTGCTGGTGACTACAGCAGAGGGCAGGCAGGTAGGTACGGAGGCAGGAGAAAAGAAGTAGTAATTAGGCCGTGGGGAGGGTATGAGGCTCTGTCTGCCCTGTAACATCCTCCTCAGCTGCTGCTGCTGCTCCCTGCTTGCTCCTGCCTCTGCTTGCTCTCTTTTCTCTCACACATGGGAGGAAAGAGGCGAGCTTAAGCCCGGTGTGGGTAAACAGAGGCTGGCCAGGCAAAAGTATACTAATAATAATAATAATAGTTTTAATGAGAATGTGGTGGCCACCCCACCTGTGACCTCGTGAGTGGAGAGACCTACCCGCCAAATTTAAGCATATTAATAAGCGGAGGAAAAGAAACCAACAGGGTTCCCTTAGTAAGGGCGACTGAACCGGGAAGAGCCCCGCGCATAACCTCGTGTCCTAACCCGGCACGAGGGGTGTTGCGTTTCGGAGGGTCCAGCACGCCGTGCCATACCGCCTAAGTTAGAGCATGAATGCAGCCCACTGCCCATGGAGGGTGTCAGGCCCGGTGGCGGCGCCCGCGAGGGTAAAGATGGCCGGTCGGAAAGGGCCTCTCCGTAGAGTCGGGTTGCTTGATAGTGCAGCCCAAACAGGTGGTAAACTCCATCTAAGGCTAAATATGACCACGAGACCGATAGCGAACAAGTACCGTGGGGGAAAAGTTGAAAAGAACTTTGAAGAGAGAGTTTCAAAAAGTACGTGAAACCGTTAAGAGCCAAACGGATGGAACCTTGAAGGTCGAACCGAGGGATTCAGGGGGCCCGACCTCGGCTGGGTGGGGGTCTCCTGGTCTGCCCGCCGATTCAGTCGGAAGGCGCCCACGAATGCTGGGCGTGCTGCACCCAGCGGGTCGGCCGGCGATTTCCCTCGTTGTAGGGCGCCGCGCCCCGTTGCTGGGGACGTCGAAGGCCCGGACGGCTGGTAGCCTTGAGTCTTCTTCCTTCTCCTTTCTCCTTCTTCCGCTTGCCTCCCGGCAGCGGCGGGTGAGGAGAATACACGGGAGGAGGAGGAGTAGGAGGATTGGCGAAACCCCCGGGTGACCCTGGCGGTCCTGCGACGGTCGCAAAGACGAGCCAGCCCGTGAAAGCGGGCTTCTCTCGCGGCGTGCAAAGAGATCGGTGAACCATCCGACCCGTTTTGGGAACAGGACCAAGGAGTCTAACATGTGTGCGAGTCAGTGGGCGCACTAAACCCAAAGGCGTAATGAAAGGACAGGCTGGCGTGTGCACCTTTCAGTGGTGCATGGGCTGGAGCCGGGGCCGATCCCCCTCGCCGGGTGCTGACTCTGCGCCCTCCACCTACCATCCGGCCCCAAGACGGGGAAGCACTGGTCGAGTTTCCCTTTGCCCCTGTCGACAAGGGGGTGCGGCTTAAGGAGGGTGCTGGCTGCAGGGAAGGCGATGGCGTGAAATATCCTCAGCCTGCTTTTATGTTGTTGTGCAGGAAAGGGAAGGGGCGCAGGCCCGGGACTTGCTGTGATGTCGCCCTCGTCACCGCCGTCGCCGTCGTCGCGAGACGTGCGTGCGAGTGTGTGTGTGGCGGCAGGCAGGGAGCAGCAGTACCAAGAGCAGACAGTTGGGACCCGAAAGATGGTGAACTATGCCTGGGCCCGGATGAAGCCAGAGGAAACTCTGGTGGAGGTCCGTAGCGATTCTGACGTGCAAATCGATCGTCTGAGCTGGGCATAGGGGGGAAAGCTAATCGAATCATCTAGTAGTGGTTCCTCTGAAGTTTCCCTCAGGATAGCTGGGAAAACTCAGGATTAATTTCATCCCGGGAAAGCGAATGATTAGAGGTGTTGGGGACGAAACGTCCTCAAAACCCATTCTCAAACTTTAAATGGGTGAGATGCCGAGCTTGCTTGAAGATTTAAAGAAGCTCTGGCAACAATATGAGTACCTAGTGGGCCATTTTTGGTAAGCAGAAAATGGCGCTGTGGGATGAACCAAAAGTCGAGTTAAGGGCCTAAACGATGCTCATTCGGATCCCACCGAAAGGCGTTGGTTGCTATAGACAGCAGGACGGTGGCCATGGAAGTTGGAATCCGCTAAGGGAGTGTGTAACAACCTCACCTGCCGAAGCAATAGCACTTAATAATGGCATGGCGCTCAAGCATTCTCCCGTACTCGGAACCGCGGGGCACTAGCGCCAGCTCTGTCTCAGAAGGCGAGGAGGTTCAGAAGCCCCGGCGGTTAAAGAGGGTCGCGGTGTGTGAGCGTTGAATGGGTTTCGCGTGGGACGGCTGAGCCGCCACCGGAGACAGATCTTCGGTGGTAGTACAAATACTCGAGAGAGGAATGCCCTTGAACGGCGAAGGGAGCAGGGTTCCATGTGACATCAGTTGGACAAGGGTTAGTCGCTCCTAATAAGCCAAGAGCTAAGGCTGATCCCACGCCAGTGGCAAAGACATGAAGGCTGGCAGCAGCTGCAGCAGCAGCAGCAACAGCAGCAGAACGGATGGAAATCCGTTGTTGTGCTGCTCTCCGCAGCTGCAATGACAAGAAGGAAGAAGCATTCGGCGAAAAAGCATAGAAATGATTATTTAAATGCTCCTAGCTCCGGCTTGCATGGCGCCAGTTGCTTCGGGATCAGTGGCGAAAGGGAATACGGGGTACTTATTTCCGTAACCAGGACTCGGATACAGGCGGGAGGGCTGGCTGCTTTAATCAGCCAGCCAGCCGCCACTGCCAGTTATGGAGGATCCCGGAATACGGGAACCTGCTCTCGCGCCACGGCGGTGGTCCGAGGATAGAGTTTTCTTTTCTGTTTATGCCCGCGCCGTGACCCTCAAAGCCCATCCGCTGTGAGAGAGGGTGTTGGTAAAACGTGTGCCGTAGAGCGAGCGGTTCTTTGCGGGGTCCCGAGCCGCCACCGCCGGTCCGTGAAAACGCGAGGGCTGGTCACAAAAACTCGGCTGAGTCGGGACACCACTGTTGCTGCTTGCTCAAGTGCCGACTAATGGCTCCCTATTTCGTGTCCCGTGCGTACCATATCCGCAATCAGGTCTCAAGGGTACAGCAGCTCTTGGACGATAGATTAATTAGGTAAGGAAGTCGGCAACGTTTAGATGCCGTAACTTCGGGATAAGGATTGGCTGAGGGTTGGCCAGTCGGGCCTGTGCAGGAAAAGCGGGCCAGGGCTCGGGCGCAGGATGGGCGAGGCGAAGGAACATCAGGCAGTCTTCAGTCGTCAGTTAGTCAAGTCAGCCAGCCAGGAAGGTGTGTGTCACAACAGCTTCTGCTGCTCCTGCTGTGCTGCTGCTGCGGCTGCCTCCCGAAACCGAGTCGGACGGCCGTGTCTTCCGTTGTCCATTCCGTTGGTAATGCGCTAGGATGGCGTGGGGTGTGTAGTCCTGGGTGGGTGAGGGCGGGAGGTGATGGGCACGATGCGCAACGGCGACATTAAGCCGCCAGCAGCAGCCTGTCTAACTCAACTCCTTAGCCTCCTCCTGCTCTCCTGCTCACTGAAAGAAGGCCCCACTCGGCCTGGCGCCCAACGATCAGCTCAAACTGGCCGGACAAGGGGAATCGACTGTCTAATTAAAACAAAGCATCGCGAAGGTCACAGATGGATGTTGACGCGAACTGTGATTTAGCCAGTGCTCTTATGAATGTCAAAGTGAAGGGATTCAACCAAGCGCTGCCTGTGTAAACGGAGGGAGTACACTATGACACTCTTAAGGTAGCAAATTGCCTCGTCAATCTTAATTAGTGACGCGCATGAATGGATTAACGAGATTCCCACTGTCCTTTCTTCTAGCTAGCGAACCAAAGGCAGGGGAACGGGCCCTGCCACCAAACTGCGGGGAAAGAAGACCTGTTGAGCTTTTCTCTGTTGATTTTGTAGAGAGACATCAGAGGTGTAGCATAAGTGGGTGGTGGCTCTGCCTAGCTAGGGCGGCCGTCAATGAAATACCACTACTCAGATCGTTTTCTTTACTTTATCGGTGAGACGGAATCGGAGTTTCCCATGGGAGTGCTCCTCCTCTTTCATAGCCCAAATAGCGGCGAATAAGGGCGACGGTTGGTAGGACGGACGGAATGGACGGACGGCTGGATTGACCGCCGGGAGTTTCTATTTGGTAGCTTACTCCACCTCCTCCTCCTGCTCCATTCAAGCCCGGGCGCGCTTCGCGCCCGCAGCGATCATCGCTCCGAGGACATAATAGGTGGGGATTTTGACTGGGGCGGTCATCTGTCAAATTGATAACGAGGTGTCCTAAGGCCAGCTCAGCGTGGACAGAAACCTCGCGTAGAGCAAAAGAGCAAATGCTGGCTTGATCCGGATTCTCATTTCGAATACGGACTGCAAAGCAAGGTCTATCGATCCTTTTTGACTTTAAGAGTTTTAAGCAAGAGGTGTCAGAAAAGTTACACAGGGAAAAAAGGGCTTGTGGGGGCCAAGCGTTCATAGCGACGTCGCTTTTTGATCCTTCGAGTCGGCTCTTCCTATCATTGTTGAAGCAGAATTCCCCAAGCTTTTGTTTGTTCACCCACCAATAGGGAACGGAGCTGGGTTTAAGACCTCGTGTAGAAAAGGTAAAGTTTTACCCTACTGTTAAAAAGTGTGACGTTGCGACAGCAGTCCGCCCCAGTACGAAGAGGAAGGCAGGTCCGGACCAATGGTTCCGCTCTTGGTCGAGCGGCCATGAGCGAAGGCTACGCCCGTGGGATTATGCTAAAGCCTCTAAGGCAAGCATCCGGCTGGAGAACAACGTTTTGGGACGTACGGTCTGCGTTGGGACGGTACACTTGAGACGTGGGTGCCGCTCTGTCGGCTCGCAGAATGGACCCAAGCAAGGTTACCCTGGGGATGCGACTGATGGATTAGTGCCGGCTCTCCCATTCCAAATTACAGAACCCCGGAAGCCGATGTGCCGTACCGATCGCTTGTAGACGACTTGCGTCCCGGTCAGGGCGTTGTAGGTGGCAGAGCCCAGCAATCCTCACTGCGATCCACTAAGGCTTCTCCCCTCAAAGGCGGGAGATTTCGTCCTCTGCATGTACACGATCTTTGCGAACTGGCCAAGTAAGTGATCTCGGGAAGACGGAAAAACACAGGAATGAAAGCACAGCTCAAGTGCAACCATGTCCAACAGTCTCCTCGTCACGTTTGTCACTCCAACAGTTTGGAAGCTTGAAGAGCAGCAGCAAGCAGCAGCAGCAGCAGCTCAAAGCATGCACGATCTCTACTGTCCGCCGTTTCCATTCTGACGTGAATTTTAAGCAGCTAACTCTCTAAACATCTATTATAAGGAGCAACAACGACATGTTCTCTAGCTTAAAGGGGCAGCAGCAGGATCAGAAGCAATGCATGATGCTCCTCTGCTGTGTGCCGTTTCCATTCTGACGTGAAGTTCACGCAGCTAACTCTCTAAACCATCCATTATAAGGAGCAACAAACCGACATCGGTTCTCTAGCTTAAAGAGGCAGCAGCAGGATCAGAAGCAATGCATGATGCTCTGCTCCCGGCAATCATCATCATCATCATCATCATCACCACCACCAGCAGCTAGCTAGCTAGCTAGCCAGCCATCCAGGAGGCTACTGCTATACCAGACTTGTTCCGGAAAGTTTCCGGCGGCAGCCGCCCCCGAGAGAGATGATGATTCCCGCCGGCCGGAACTTACCCGAGGTAAAAAGTACTGTAGCCGGGCCTCTGAGACGGGGATCGCGCCAAGAGGTTATTGGGTGTTTCCGGCCGGCCGACATCTGGGCCTCCGGCATGTACCGGAGATGTTCCGTTCAGTTGCCGTACGGACGTAGAGAAGATGAATTGCCTCCCCGTTTCAACGGGAAAAGCAGGTTGAGGTGGAAGGAGCGCAGCTCAAGTGAAACCATGTCGCAACAGTCTCCTCTGCGTTTTGCTCCAACAGTTTGGAAGCTACATTCAAAAAAAAAAAAAAAAAACGACTGAGACTCCGAAAATTTTCGACGAGGATTGCCCGTTGAAAAGACACACTGCGATGCATGGTGTCCCGGAGACATATACACCATTTTCTCACGATCTGTATATATATATATATATATATATATAGGGAGACGGTGGTGCTTGCCGCTCCTCCAAGAGGTGGAAGAAAAAAAGCTGGGTTAATGGTGATTGCTCGCCCTTGAGTGTAGCAGGTTGCCTTAGCTGTCTTCCATCGGCCCATCTGCTCCGGCCGGCCGGCAACTGGGGGCCCCGGCATGTACCGGAGATGTTCCGTTCAGTTGCCGTACGGACGTAGACAAGATGAATTGCGTCCCCGTTTCAACGGGAAAAGCAGGTTGAGGTGAAAGGAGCGCATCTCAAGTGAAGCCATGTCGCAACAGTCTCCTCTGCGTTTTGCTCCAACAGTTTGGAAGCTACTTTCCCAAAAAAAAAAAAAAACGACGGGAACTCCAGAAAATTTTCAAACGAGGATTGCCCGTTGAAAAGACACACTGCGATGCATGGTGTCCCGGAGACATATACACCATTTTCTTCACATCTGTATATATATAGGGAGACGGTGGTGCTTGCCGCTCCTCCAAGAGGTGGAAAAAAAAAGCTGGGTTAACGGTGATTGCTCGCCCTTGAGTGTAGCAGGTTGCCTTAGCTGTCTTCCATGGCCCATCTGCTGGGTCCCGGCCTCAGCAGCATCAAAGCAATGCATGAGGCTCTGCTCTCTGCTATTCGATTCTGAAGTGAAGTTCACACAGCTAACTCTCTAAACCATCTATATAAGGAGCAAACAAACGACATCGGTTCTCTGGCTTAAAGAGGCAGCAGCGGATCAGAAGCAATGCACGATGCTCTCTGCTGTCCGCACGTTCCATTCTGACGTGAAGTTCACGCAGCTAACCACCCCTAAACATCTATTATAAGGGCAACAAATCCGACATCGGTTCTCTAGCTTGAAGAGACAGCAGCAGGATCAGAAGCAATCCACGATGCTCTCTGCTGTCCGCCGTTTCATTCTGATGTGAAGTTTACGCAGCTAACTCTCTAAACCATCTATTATAGAGCAAACAAACCGACATCGGTTCTCTAGCTTCAAGAGTCAGCAGCAGGATCAGAAGCAATGCATGATGCTCTTCTGCTGTCCGCCGTTTCCATTCTGACGTGAAGTTCACGCAGCTAACTCTCTAAACCATCTATTATAAGGACAAACAAACCGACATCGGTTCTCTAGCTTAAAGAGGCAGCAGTAGGATCAGAATCAATCCCACGATGCTCCTCTGCTGTCCGCCGTTTCCATTCTGACGTGAAGTTCACGCAGCTAACACTCTAAAACCATCAATTATAAGGAGCAACAAACCGACATCGGTTCTCTTGCTTAAAGAGGCAGCAGCAGGATCAGAAGCAATGCATGATGCTCCTCTGCTGTCTGCCGTTTCCATTCTGACGTTAAGTTCATGCAGCAAAACTCTCTAAACCATCTATTATAAGGAGCAACAAACGTCATCGGTTCTCTAGCTTAAAGAGGCAGCAGCAGGATCAGAAGCAAAGCATGATGATCTTGCTGCCGGCAATTCATCATTCATCATCACACCACCACAGCAGCTAGCTAGCTTGTCTAGTTTAGCAGCCAGCCAGCAGCCAGGCCATCCAGACTTGTTCCGGAAAGTTTCCGGCAGCCTCCCCGGAGAGATAAATGATTCCCGCCGGCCGGAAGAATCCGAGGTAAAAAGTACTGTAGCCGGCCCATCTGAACGGGGATTGCCCCAATAGGTTATTGGGTGTTTCCGGCCGGCCGGCATCTGGCCTCGGCATGTGCCGGAGATGTTCCGTTCAGTTGCCTTTCGGACGTGGAGAGATGATATGACCCCCTGTTTCAAATGGGAAAAGCAGGTTGAGGTGAAGGAGCGCATCTCAAGTGAAACATTCGCAACAGTCCCCTTGCATTTTGCCCCAACATTTGGAAGCCTCATTCCAGAAAAAAAAAAAAGACTGAATGACTCCGAAAATTTTCGACGAGGAATGCCCGTTTGAAAAGACCACTGCGAGGGCATGGTGTCCGGAGACATAACACCATTTTCTCACGATCTGTATATATATAGGGAGACGGTGTGCTTGCGTCTCCAAGAGGTGGAAGAAAAAAAGTGGTAACGTGATTGCTCGCCTTGAGTGTAGCAGGTTGCCTTAGCTGTCTTCCATCGGCCCATCTGCTGGTCCTGGCCTCAGAAAGCACCAGAAGCAATGATGAGGCTCTGCTCTCTGCTATTTCCATCTGAAGTAAAAAGTTCCAACAGCTAACTCTCTGAACCATCTATTATAAGGACCCAACTAAACCGACATCGGTTCTCTGGCTTAAGAGGCCAGCAGCGGATCAGAAGCAATGCACGATGCTCCTCTGCTGTCCGCCGTTTTCCATTCTGACGTGAAGTTCACGCAGCTAACACTCCTTAAACCATCTATTATAAGGAGCAACAAACCGACATCGGTTCTCTGCTTGAAGAGACAGCAGCAGGATCAGAAGCAATCAACGATGCTCCTCTGCTGTCCGCCGTTTCCATTCTGATGTGAAGTTACGCAGCTAACTCTCTAAACCATCTATTATCAGGAGCAACAAACCGACAATCGGTTTCTCTAGCTTCAAGAGTCAGCAGCAGGATCAGAAGCAATGCATGATGCTCTTCTGCTGTCCGCCGTTTCCATTCTGACGTGAAGTTCACGCAGCTAACTCTCAAAAACCATCTATTACAAGGAGCAAAAAAACCGACATCGGTTCTCTAGCTTAAAGAGTCAGCAGCAGGATCAGAAGCAATGCATGATGCTCCTCTGCTGTCCGCCGTTTCCATTCCGACGTGAAGTTCACGCAGCTAACTCTCTAAACCATCTATTACAAGGAGCAACAAACCGACATCGGTTCTCTAGCTTAAAGAGGCAGCAGCAGGATCATAAGCAACGCATGATGCTCCTCTGCTGTCCGCCGTTTCCTTTCCCTGACGTGACTTTCCGCAGCGAATCTGAGAATTATCTATTAGGAGCAACAAACCGACATCGGTTCTCTAGCTTAAAGAGGCAGCAGCAGGATCATAAGCAACGCATGATGCTCCTCTGCTGTCCGCCGTTTCCATTCTGACGTGACTTTCCCGCAGCGAAGTCTGTGAATTATCTATTAAGGAGCAACAAACCGACATCGGTTCTCTAGCTTAAAGAGGCAGCAGCAGGATCAGAGTAATGCATGATGCTCGGGCCGTTTCCATCCTGACTTGACTTTCACGCATCTAAATCTCTAAACCATCTATTAGGAGCAAAAAACCGACATCAGTTCTCTAGCTCAAAGAGGCAGCAGCAGGATCAGAAGCAATGCATGATGCTCTGCTGTCTGCCGTTTCAATCCTGACGTGACTTTCACGCAGCTAAATCTCTAAACCATCTATTAGGAGCAAGAAAACCGACATAGGTTCTCTAGCTTATAGAGGCAGCAGCAGGATCAGTAGCAACGCATGATGCATTGCCAAGCTCCCGCCCAGTTGACTTTGATGGCGATGGCGCCAAGAGACGATTGGGGTGTTTTTCGGCCGATATGCTGCCGGCAGAGTGCTTAAGTCCCAAAAAAACGACTGAGTCTTCGAAAATTTTCGACGAGGATTGCCCGTTGAAAAGAGACACTGCGATGCATGGTGTCCCGGAGACATATACACCATTTTCTCACGATCTATATATATAGGGAGACGGTGTTGCTTGCCTCTCCTTGCTCCGAGGTGGAAGGAAAAAAAAAGCTAGGTTAACGGGGATTGCTCGCTCTCGAGTGTAGCAGGTTGCCTTAGCTGTCTTCCATCGGCCCATCTGCTGGGTCTCCGGCCTCTGTTGCCGTCACAGTACGAGCTGCGGTAAGTCTGGGCCGGCGCAGGGAATGTAGTTAGCTGCCACCATGCTGCTTGCTTTCCTTCTGCCGCCGTGCCCCGACCTGCCTTTGATGCGGCTACCCTTCTATTGTTTCAAGTGTCATATCATTCACCGTGCGATCACGTCTCCAGCTTGCCCATGACAGCAGCAGCATCGAGTTGTGCTCACGACACTCGATCGGTCTGAGAATGGGAATGAAGCTGTAGAACAAACCGGCATCGGTTTGTTAGCCGAAAGAGGCAGCATCGAAGCAATGCCATGATGCTGTCCTGCCGGCAATCATCATCAGCTGCAGCAGCTAGCTAGCCAGCCACCATGCAGGAGGCTACTGCTACAGCAAGCTTGGGCGACGGTTGAAGCTTCCAAGGCCTCACGTCTCCAACAGGAGCTAGCTCCCTCCCAGCAGCTGCATACTGTGCCTCTGGCCATTATGGGAGATAGCTGAAAACAGCAGGAGATAGCTTCCTATCTATCTATACCTACCGGTTGATCCTGCCAGTAGTCATATGCTTGTCTCAAAGACTAAGCCATTGCAGGTGCAAGTACAAGCTGAAACCGCGAAACCGCAAACTGCTCATTAAACCAGCCTTGTTTCATTGGATCTGTATACCCACTTACTTGGATAACTGTGGTAATTCTAGAGCTAATACATGCATTACGTCTCTGACCGCAAGGGAAGAGCGCTTTATTAGTTTAAAAACCGGTCGGGCCTCGGTCCGTTAACCCGTGTTGAATCTGAATAACTTTTTGCTGAGCGCACGGTCTCTGCACTGGCGCTGTGTCTTTCAAGTGTCTTACTTATCAGCTCTCGATTGTCGGTTATGCGCCTACATTGGCGGTAACGGGTAACGGGGAATCAGGGTTCGATTCCGGAGAGGGAGCCTGAGAAACGGCTACCACATCTAAGGAAGGCAGCAGGCACGCAAATTACCCACTCCCGGCACGGGAGGTAGTGACGAAAAATAACGATGTGAGACTCATCCGAGGCCTCGCAATCGGAATGAGTACACTTTAAATCCTATAACGAGGATCAATTGGAGGCAAGTCTGGTGCCAGCAGCCGCGGTAATTCCAGCTCCAATAGCGTATATTAGTGTTGTTGCGGTTAAAAAGCTCGTAGTTGAGCTTCATTTTCTGGACTGACGTTTCACCGCCGATGGTGCTTACTGTCACGCTCCGAACGGTTTTGAACTTAAAGCCGCCCGCCGGCTTGCACGGGGTGCTCTTCACCGAGTGTCCCGAGTGGCCGGCACAATTACTTTGAAAAAATTAGAGTGCTCAGAGCAGGCTAAGCGAAGGGCCTGAATGGTGTTGTGCATGGAATAATGGAATAGGACCTCGGTTCTATTTTGTTGGTTTTCGGAGCCTGAGGTAATGACTAATGGGGACAAGCGGGGCATTCGTATTGCGACGCTAGAGGTGAAATTCTTGGACCGTCGCAAGACGAACTACTGCGAAAGCATTTGCCAAGGATGTTTTCATTAATCAAGAACGAAAGTTAGAGGTTCGAAGGCGATCAGATACCGCCCTAGTTCTAACCATAAACGATGCCAACTAGCGATCCGCCGGCGTTAATCCCATGACCCGGCGGGCAGCTTCCGGGAAACCAAAGTTTTTGGGTTCCGGGGGAAGTATGGTTGCAAAGCTGAAACTTAAAGGAATTGACGGAAGGGCACCACCAGGAGTGGAGCCTGCGGCTTAATTTGACTCAACACGGGAAACCTCACCAGGCCCAGACACTGGAAGGACTGACAGATTGAGAGCTCTTTCTCGATTCGGTGGGGGGTGGTGCATGGCCGTTCTTAGTTGGTGGAGTGATTTGTCTGGTTAATTCCGAAAACGAACGAGACTCTAGCCTATTAACTAGTCGACGGATCTCGAGTAATTGGTGTCCAGTTCGCAACTTCTTCTTAGAGGGATAAGTGGCAAGTCTAGCCGCACGAGATTGAGCAATAACGGGTCTGTGATGCCCTTAGATGTTCTGGGCCGCACGCGCGCTACACTGAAGGGATCAGCGTGTTCTCCTTCTCCGAGAGGAGCGGGTAACCCGTTCAAACCCCTTCATGATAGGGATTGGGGCTTGCAATTTTTCCCATCAACGAGGAATTCCCAGTAAGTGCAGGTCATCAGCTTGCGCTGACTACGTCCCTGCCCTTTGTACACACCGCCCGTCGCTACTACCGATTGAATGATTTAGTGAGGCCTTGGGACTGGCGCTCTTGGACGTTCTACCCTGCGTGCCGACTCGCTCGGTGCAACGGGTTCTCCTCGCCTCGAGCTGACGGAAAGATGTCCAAACTTGGTCATTTAGAGGAAGTAAAAGTCGTAACAAGGTTTCCGTAGGTGAACCTGCGGAAGGATCATTAATTAAAGAGCGGAATCGATGATTTAAAAGGAACGAGTTTTCCATCATCATCATCATCATCGTCCCTCACACACCCACAGTGGGTCCATGCAAAACAAACAAACAAACTCTCTTAACCATTAATTACGTCCTTCCTCATAGGGGGGACAGAGACCAATATAGACACAACTCTTAACGGGGGATCACTCGGCTCGTGGGTCGATGAAGATCGCAGCTAACTGCGTGTCGGTATGTGAATTGCAAGGCTACCAGATACATCGACAAATCGAACGCACATTGCGGCGGCGGCTCGCAAAAGACAGCTGCCGTCACTCCCGCACGAGGGTCTGGAAACCATCCAAAAATCCATGATTAATCAATCAATCGTCCATCGGTCGCTTGCGTCCCGCTCTGGGAAATCACCGGCATAGCCCATTTCCTCCTCCTGCTATTCCTCCTCCTGCTCCGTTGGTAGGTAGGCAGGGAGGAGGCAGGCAGGCAGGCAGGCAGGCAGTGTCGGGGTTTCCCTAATAACCAGTGCCGCACCTGCTGCCGTAGTCATGCATGGCAGAGAAGCCGACGTGATCAGACGTGAGCAAGCTGCCGGGACCGATATGCCAAATCTGTTGACACCGGATGGGAACGATATTACTATGGACGTCGTTTCTGGTGACTACAGCAGAGGGCAGGCAGGTAGGTACGGAGGCAGGAGAAAAGAAGTAGTAATTAGGCCGTGGGGAGGGTATGATGGCTCTGTCTGCCCTGTAACATCCTCCTCATGCTGCTTTCTGCTGCTGCTGCTGCTCCTGCCTCTGCTTGCTCTCTTTCTCTCTCACACATGGGAGGAAAGAGGCGAGCTTAAGCCCAGGTGTGGGTAACAGAGGCTGGCCAGGCAAAAGTATACTAATAATAATAATAATTTGTAGTAATGAGAATGTGGTGGCCACCCCACCTGTGACCTCGTGAGTGGAGAGACCTACCCGCCAAATTTAAGCATATTAATAAGCGGAGGAAAAGAAACCAACAGGGATTCCCTTAGTAAGGGCGACTGAACCGGGTAAGAGCCCAGCGCATAACCTCGTGTCCTAACCCGGCACGAGGGGTGTTGCGTTTCGGAGGGTCCAGCACGCCGTGCCATACCGCCTAAGTTAGAGCATGAATGCAGCCCACTGCCCATGGAGGGTGGGCAGGCCCGTGTGGCGGCGCCCGCGAGGGTAAAGATGGCACGGTCGGAAAGGGCCTCTCCGTAGAGTCGGGTTGCTTGATAGTGCAGCCCAAAGCAGGTGGTAAACTCCATCTAAGGCTAAATATGACCACGAGACCGATAGCGAACAAGTACCGTGAGGGAATGTTGAAAAGAACTTTGAAGAGAGAGTTCAAGAGTACGTGAAACCGTTAAGAGCCAAACGGATGGAACCTTGAAGGTCGAACCGAGGGATTCAGGCGGCCGACCTCGGCTGGGTGCGGTCTCTCTGTCTGTCCGCCGATTCAGTCGGAAGCAGCGACCCACGAATTG
>NC_069446.1:34613703-34623703 GCF_026875155.1 Cherax quadricarinatus | reverse complement strand
GAGACATATACACCATTTTCTCACGATCTGTATATATATATATATATATATATATAGGGAGACGGTGGTGCTTGCCGCTCCTCCAAGAGGTGGAAGAAAAAAAGCTGGGTTAATGGTGATTGCTCGCCCTTGAGTGTAGCAGGTTGCCTTAGCTGTCTTCCATCGGCCCATCTGCTCCGGCCGGCCGGCATCTGGGCCTCCGGCATGTACCGGAGATGTTCCGTTCAGTTGCCGTACGGACGTAGACAAGATGAATTGCGTCCCCGTTTCAACGGGAAAAGCAGGTTGAGGTGAAAGGAGCGCATCTCAAGTGAAGCCATGTCGCAACAGTCTCCTCTGCGTTTTGCTCCAACAGTTTGGAAGCTACATTCAAAAAAAAAAAAAAAACGACTGAGACTCCGAAAATTTTCGACGAGGATTGCCCGTTGAAAAGACACACTGCGATGCATGGTGTCCCGGAGACATATACACCATTTTCTCACGATCTGTATATATATATAGGGAGACGGTGGTGCTTGCCGCTCCTCCAAGAGGTGGAAGAAAAAAAGCTGGGTTAACGGTGATTGCTCGCCCTTGAGTGTAGCAGGTTGCCTTAGCTGTCTTCCATCGGCCCATGCTGGGTCTCCGGCTCAGGCAGCATCAGAGCAATGCATGAGGCTCTGCTCTCTGCATTTCGATTCTGAAGTGAAGTTCACACAGCTAACTCTCTAAACCATCTATTTAAGGAGCAAAAACGACATCGGTCTCTGGCTTAAAGAGGCAGCAGCAGGATCAGAAGCCAATGCACGATGCTCCTCTGCTTCCGCGTTTCATTCTAACGTGAAGTTCACGAGCTAACACTCTAAACCATCTATTATAAGGAGCAACAACCGACATCGGTTTCTCTAGCTTGAAGAGACAGCAGCAGGATCAGAAGCAACCCACGATGCTCCTCTGCTGTCCGCCCGTTCCATTCTGATGTGAAGTTTACGCAGCTAACTCTCTAACCCTCTATTATCAGGAGCAACAAACCGACATCGGTTCTCTAGCTTCAAGAGTCAGCAGCAGGATCAGAAGCAATGCATGATGCTCTTCTGCTGTCCGCCGTTTCCATTCTGACGTGAAGTTCACGCAGCTAACTCTCTAAACCATCTATTATAAGGAGCAACAAACCGACATCGGTTCTCTAGCTTAAAGAGGCAGCAGTAGGATCAGAATCAATGCACGATGCTCCTCTGCTGTCCGCCGTTTCCATTCTGACGTGAAGTTCACGCAGCTAACACTCTAAACCATCAATTATAAGGAGCAACAAACCGACATCGGTTCTCTTGCTTAAAGAGGCAGCAGCAGGATCAGAAGCAATGCATGATGCTCCTCTGCTGTCTGCCGTTTCCATTCTGACGTTAAGTTCATGCAGCTAACTCTCTAAACCATCTATTATAAGGAGCAACAAACTGTCATCGGTTCTCTAGCTTAAAGAGGCAGCAGCAGGATCAGAAGCAAAGCATGATGATCTGCTGCCGGCAATCATCATCATCATCACCACCACCAGCAGCTAGCTAGCTAGCTAGCTAGCTAGCCAGCCAGCCAGCCAGCCAGCCATCCAGACTTGTTCCGGAAAGTTTCCGGCAGCCGTCCCCGGAGAGATGATGATTCCCGCCGGCCGGAAGAATCGAGTTTTAAAAGTACTGTGCGGGCTCTGAGACGGGGGGGATTGCGCCAATAGGTTTTGGGTGGTTTCCGGCCGGCCGGCATCTGGGCCTCCGGCATGTGCCGGAGATGTTCCGTTCAGTTGCCGTACGGACGTGGAGAAGATGAATTGCCTCCCTGTTTCAATGGGAAAAGCAGGTTGAGGTGATAAGAGAGCGCATCTCAAGTGAAACCATGTCGCAACAGTCTCCTCTGCATTTTGCTCCAACAGTTTGGAAGCTACATTCCAGAAAAAAAAAAACGACCTGAGACTTCCGAAAATTTTCGACGGGGGATTGCCCGTTGAAAAGACACACTGCGTTTGCATGGTGTCCGGAGGACATATACACCATTTTCTCCACGATCGTGATAAATATTAGGAGACGGTGGTGCTTGCCCGCTCTCCAAGAGGTGGAAGAAAAAAAAAAGCTGGGTAACGGTGATTGCTCGCCCTTGAGTGTAGCAGGTTGCCTTAGCTGTCTTCCATCGGCCCATCTGCTGGGTCTCTGGCCTCAGCAGCACCAGAAGAAATGCTGAGGCTCTGCTCTCTGCATTTCCATTCTGAAGTAAAAAGTTTCACACAGCTAACTCTCTGCACCTTATATAAGGAGCAACAAACCGACATCGGTTCTCTGGCCTTAAGAGGCAGCAGCAGGATCAGAAGCATGACGATGCTCCTCTGCTGTCCGCCGTTTCCATTCTGACGTGAAGTTCACGCAGCTACACTCTAAACCATCTATTATAAGGAGCAACAAACCGACATCGGTTCTCTAGCTTGAAGAGACAGCAGCAGGATCAGAAGCAATCACGATGCTCCTCTGCTGTCCGCCGTTTCCATTCTGATGTGAAGTTTACGCAGCTAACTCTCTAAACCATCTATTATCAGGAGCAACAAACCGACATCGGTTCTCTAGCTTCAAGAGTCAGCAGCAGGATCAGAAGCAATGCATGATGCCCCTTCTGCTGTCCGCCGTTTCCATTCTGACGTGAAGTTCACGCAGCTAACTCTCTAAACCATCTATTACAAGGAGCAACAAACCGACATCGGTTCTCTAGCTTAAAGAGTCAGCAGCAGGATCAGAAGCAATGCATGATGCTCCTCTGCTGTCCGCCGTTTCATTCGACGTGAAGTTCACGCAGCTAACTCTCTAAACCATCTATTACAAGGAGCAACAAACCGACATCGGTTCTCTAGCTTAAAGAGGCAGCAGCAGGATCATAAGCAACGCATGATGCTCCTCTGCTGTCCGCCGTTTCCATTCTGACGTGACTTTCCCGCAGCGAAGTCTGTGAATTATCTATTAGGAGCAACAAACCGACATCGGTTCTCTAGCTTAAAGAGGCAGCAGCAGGATCATAAGCAACGCATGATGCTCCTCTGCTGTCCGCCGTTTCCATTCTGACGTGACTTTCCCGCAGCGAAGTCTGTGAATTATCTATTAGGAGCAACAAACCGACATCGGTTTCTCTAGCTTAAAGAGGCAGCAGCAGGATCAGAAGTAATGCATGATGCTCTGCCGTTTCCATCCTGACTTGACTTTCACGCATCTAAATCTCTAAACCATCTATTAGGAGCAAAAAAACCGACATCAGTTCTCTAGCTCAAAGAGGCAGCAGCAGGATCAGAAGCAATGCATGATGCTCTGCTGTCTGCCGTTTCAATCCTGACGTGACTTTCACGCAGCTAAATCTCTAAACCATCTATTAGGAGCAAGAAAACCGACATAGGTTCTCTAGCTTATAGAGGCAGCAGCAGGATCAGTAGCAACGCATGATGCATTGCCAAGCTCCAGCCCAGTTGACTTTGATGGCGATGGCGCCAAGAGACGATGGGGTGTTTTCGGCCGATATGCTGCCGGCAGAGTGCTTAAGTCCCAAAAAACGACTGAGTCTTCGAAAATTTTCGACGAGGATTGCCCGTTGAAAAGAGACACTGCGATGCATGGTGTCCCGGAGACATATACACCATTTTCTCACGATCTATATATATAGGGAGACGGTGTTGCTTGCCTCTCCTTGCTCCGAGGTGGAAGGAAAAAAAAGCTAGGTTAAGGGGGATTGCTCGCTCTCGAGTGTAGCAGGTTGCCTTAGCTGTCTTCCATCGGCCCATCTGCTGGGTTCTCCGGCCTCTGTTGCCGTCACAGTACGAGCTGCGGTAAGTCTGGGCCGGCGCAGGGAATGTAGTTAGCTGCCACCATGCTGCTTGCTTTCCTTCTGCCGCCGTGCCCCGACCTGCCTTTGATGCGGCTACCCTTCTATTGTTTCAAGTGTCATATCATTCACCGTGCGATCACGTCTCCAGCTTGCCCATGACAGCAGCAGCATCGAGTTGTGCTCACGACACTCGATCGGTCTGAGAATGGGAATGAAGCTGTAGAACAAACCGGCATCGGTTTGTTAGCCGAAAGAGGCAGCATCAGAAGCAATGCCATGATGCTGTCTGCCGGCAATCATCATCAGCTGCAGCAGCTAGCTAGCCAGCCCAACCATGCAGGAGGCTACTGCTACAGCAAGCTTGGGCGACGGTTGAGCTTCCAAGGCCTCACGTCTCCAACAGGAGCTAGCTCCCTCCCAGCAGCTGCCATACTGTGCCTCTGGCCATTATGGGAGATAGCTGGAAACAGCAGGAGATAGCTTCCTATCTATCTATACCTACCTGGTTGATCCTGCCAGTAGTCATATGCTTGTCTCAAAGACTAAGCCATGCAGGTGCAAGTACAAGCTGAAACCGCGAAACCGCAAACTGCTCATTAAACCAGCCTTGTTTCATTGGATCTGTATACCCACTTACTTGGATAACTGTGGTAATTCTAGAGCTAATACATGCATTACGTCTCTGACCGCAAGGGAAGAGCGCTTTTATTAGTTTAAAACCGGTCGGGCCTGGGTCCGTTAACCCGTGTTGAATCTGAATAACTTTTTGCTGAGCGCACGGTCTCTGCACTGGCGCTGTGTCTTTCAAGTGTCTTACTTATCAGCTCTCGATTGTCGGTTATGCGCCTACATTGGCGGTAACGGGTAACGGGAATCAGGGTTCGATTCCGGAGAGGGAGCCTGAGAAACGGCTACCACATCTAAGGAAGGCAGCAGGCACGCAAATTACCCACCTCCCGGCACGGGGAGGTAGTGACGAAAAATAACGATGTGAGACTCATCCGAGGCCTCGCAATCGGAATGAGTACACTTTAAATCCTATAACGAGGATCAATTGGAGGGCAAGTCTGGTGCCAGCAGCCGCGGTAATTCCAGCTCCAATAGCGTATATTAGTGTTGTTGCGGTTAAAAAGCTCGTAGTTGAGCTTCAGTTCTGGACTGACGTTTCACCGCCGATGGTGCTTACTGTCACGCTCCGAACGGTTTGAACTAAAGCCGCCCGCCGGCTTGCACGGGGTGCTCTTCACCGAGTGTCCCGAGTGGCCGGCACAATTACTTTGAAAAATTAGAGTGCTCAGAGCAGGCTAAGCGAAGGGCCTGAATGGTGTTGTGCATGGAATAATGGAATAGGACCTCGGTTCTATTTTGTTGGTTTTCGGAGCCTGAGGTAATGACTAATGGGGACAAGCGGGGGCATTCGTATTGCGACGCTAGAGGTGAAATTCTTGGACCGTCGCAAGACGAACTACTGCGAAAGCATTTGCCAAGGATGTTTTCATTAATCAAGAACGAAAGTTAGAGGTTCGAAGGCGATCAGATACCGCCTAGTTCTAACCATAAACGATGCCAACTAGCGATCCGCCGGCGTTAATCCCATGACCCGGCGGGCAGCTTCCGGGAAAACCCAAAAGTTTTTGGGTTCCGGGGGAAGTATGGTTGCAAAGCTGAAACTTAAAGGAATTGACGGAAGGGCACCACCAGGAGTGGAGCCTGCGGCTTAATTTGACTCAACACGGGAAACTCACCAGGCCCAGACACTGGAAGGACTGACAGATTGAGAGCTCTTTCTCGATTCGGTGGGTGGTGGTGCATGGCCGTTTTAGTTGGTGGAGTGATTTGTCTGGTTAATTCCGATAACGAACGAGACTCTAGCCTATTAACTAGTCGACGGATCTCGAGTAATTGGTGTCCCGTTCGCAACTTCTTCTTAGAGGGATAAGTGGCAAGTCTAGCCGCACGAGATTGAGCAATAACAGGTCTGTGATGCCCTTAGATGTTCTGGGCCGCACGCGCGCTACACTGAAGGGATCAGCGTGTTCTCCTTCTCCGAGAGGAGCGGGTAACCCGTTCAAACCCCTTCATGATAGGGATTGGGGCTTGCAATTTTTTCCCATCAAACGAGAATTCCCAGTAAGTGCAGGTCATCAGCTTGCGCTGACTACGTCCCTGCCCTTTGTACACACCGCCCGTCGCTACTACCGATTGAATGATTTAGTGAGGCCTTCGGACTGGCGCTCTTGGACGTTCTACCTGCGTGCCGACTCGCTCGGTGCAACGGGTTCTCCTCGCCTCGAGCTGACGGGAAAGATGTCCAAACTTGGTCATTTAGAGGAAGTAAAAGTCGTAACAAGGTTTCCGTAGGTGAACCTGCGGAAGGATCATTAATTAAAGAGCGGAATCGATGATTGAAAAGGAACGAGTTTCCATCATCATCATCATCATCGTCCCTCACACACCCCACAGTGGGTCCATGCAAAACAAACAAACAAACTCTCTTAACCATTAATTACGTCCTTCCTCATAGGAGGGACAGAGACCAATATAGACACAACTCTTAACGGGGGATCACTCGGCTCGTGGGTCGATGAAGATCGCAGCTAACTGCGTGTCGGTATGTGAATTGCAAGGCTACCAGATACATCGACAAATCGAACGCACATTGCGGCGGCGGCTCGCAAAAGACAGCTGCCGTCACTCCTGCACGAGGGTCTGGAAACCATCCAAAAATCCATGATTAATCAATCAATCGTCCATCGGGTCGCTTGCGTCCCGCTCTGGGAAATCACCGGCATTAGCCCATTTCCTCCTCTGCTATTCCTCCTCCTGCTCCGTTGGTTGGTAGGCAGGCAGGAAGGCAGGCAGGCAGGCAGGCAGGCGTGTCGGGGTTTCCCTAATAACCAGTGCCGCACCTGCTGCCCGTAGTCATGCATGGCAGAGAAGCCGACGTGATCAGGACGTGAGCAAGCTGCCGGGGACCGATATGCCAAATCTGTTGACACCGGATGGGAACGATATTACTATGGACGTCGTTGCTGGTGACTACAGCAGAGGGCAGGCAGGTAGGTACGGAGGCAGGAGAAAAGAATAGTAATTAGGCCGTGGGGAGGGTATGATGGCTCTGTCTGCCCTGTAACATCCTCCTCATGTGCTGCTGCTGCTGCTGCTTTCTCCTGCCTCTGCTTGCTCTCTTTCTCTCTCACACATGGGAGGAAAGAGGCGAGCTTAAGCCCAGGTGTGGGTAACAGAGGCTGGCCAGGCAAAAGTATACTAATAATAATAATAATAGTAGTAATGAGAATGTGGTGGCCACCCCACCTGTGACCTCGTGAGTGGAGAGACCTACCCGCCAAATTTAAGCATATTAATAAGCGGAGGAAAAGAAACCAACAGGGATTCCCTTAGTAAGGGCGACTGAACCGGGAAGAGCCCCGCGCATAACCTCGTGTCCTAACCCGGCACGAGGGGTGTTGCGTTTCGGAGGGTCCAGCACGCCGTGCCATACCGCCTAAGTTAGAGCATGAATGCAGCCCACTGCCCATGGAGGGTGTCAGGCCCGTGTGGCGGCGCCCGCGAGGGTAAAGATGGCACGGTCGGAAAGGGCCTCTCCGTAGAGTCGGGTTGCTTGATAGTGCAGCCCAAAGCAGGTGGTAAACTCCATCTAAGGCTAAATATGACCACGAGACCGATAGCGAACAAGTACCGTGAGGGAAAGTTGAAAAAAACTTTGAAGAGAGAGTTCAAGAGTACGTGAAACCGTTAAGAGCCAAACGGATGGAACCTTGAAGGTCGAACGAGGGATTCAGGCGGCCGACCTCGGCTGGGTGCGGGTCTCTCTGTCTGTCCGCCGATTCAGTCGGAAGCAGCGACCCACGAATGCTTGGGCGTGCCTGCACCCACGCTGGCGTCGGCCGGCGATATTCCCTCGTTGTAGGGCGCCGCGACCCGTTGCTGGGGGACGTCGAAGGCCCGGACGGACTGGTAGCCTTGAGTCTTCTTCCTTCTCCTTTTCTCCTTCTTCCGCTTGCCTACCGGCAGCGGGGGTGAGGAGAATACACGGGAGGAGGAGGAGTAGGAGGATTGGCGGGAAACGCCGGTGATCCTGGCGGTCCTGCGACGGTCGCAAAGACGAGCCAGCCCGTGCAAGCGGGCTGTCTCTCGCGGCGTGCAAAGAGATCGGTGAAACCATCCGACCCGTCTTGAAACACGGACCCAAAGGGGTCTAACATGTGTGCGAGTCAGTGGGCGCACTAAACCCAAAGGCGTAATGAAAGTGACAGGCCTGGCGTGTGCACCTTTCAGTGGTTTCATGGGCTGGAGCCGGGGCCGATCCCCCCGCCGGGTGCTGACTCTGCTGCCTCCACCTACCCTCCGGCCCCAAGACGGGTAAGCACTGGTCGAGTTTTCCCTTTGCCCCTGTCGACAAGGGGGTGCGGCTTAAGGAGGGTGCTGGCTGCAGGGAATGCGATGGCGTGAAATATCCTCCAGCCTGCATGTATGTATGTTGTGCAGGAAGGGAAGGGGCGCAGGCCCGGGACTTGCTGTGATGTCGCCCTCGTCACCGCCGTCGCCGTCGTCGCGAGACGTGCGTGCGAGTGTGTGTGTGGCGGCAGGCAGGGAGCAGCAAGTACCAAGAGCAGACATGTTGGGACCCGAAAGATGGTGAACTATGCCTGGCCAGGATGAAGCCAGAGGAAACTCTGGTGGAGGTCCGTAGCGATTCTGACGTGCAAATCGATCGTCTGAGCTGGGCATAGGGGCGAAAGACTAATCGAATCATCTAGTAGCTGGTTCCCTCTGAAGTTTCCCTCAGGATAGCTGGAAATCTCAGGATTAATTTCATCCCGGGAAAGCGAATGATTAGAGGTGTTGGGGACGAAACGTCCTCAACCTATTCTCAAACTTTAAATGGGTGAGATGCCGAGCTTGCTTGAAGAATAATGAAGCTCTGGCAACTAATATGAGTTTCCTAGTGGGCCATTTTTGGTAAGCAGAACTGGCGTGTGGGATGAACCAAACGTCGAGTTAAGGGGCCTAAACGAATGCTCATTCGGATCCCACCGAAAGGCGTTGGTTGCTATAGACAGCAGGACGGTGGCCATGGAAGTTGGAATCCGCTAAGGAGTGTTGTAACAACTCACCTGCCGAAGCAACTAGCCTTAAAATGGCATGGCGCTCAAGCATTCTCCGATACTCGACCGCCGGGGCACTAGCGGCCACGCTCTGTCTCGAGGCGAGGAGGTCTCGAAGCCCCGGCGAGTAAGAGGGTCGCGGTGGTGAGCGTTGAAGGGTTTCGGCGTGGGCCGGCCTGGAGCCGCCACCGGTGCAGATCTTGGTGGTAGTAGCAAATACTCGAGAGAGGAGCCCTTGAAGGCCGAAGCGGAGCAGGGTTCCATGTGAACATCAGTTGGACATGGGTTAGTCGCTCCTAAGCCCAAGGCTAAGGCCTGATCCCACGCCAGTGGCAAAGACATGAAGGCTGGCAGCAGCTGCAGCAGCAGCAGCAACAGCAGCAGAACGGCTGGATCCGTTTGTTGTTGCTGCTCTCCGCAGCTGCAGATGAAGAAGAAGAAGCATCGGCGAAAGGCATAGAAATGATTATTAAATGCCTCCTCGCTACAGGCTTGACAAGGCCGCCAGTTGCTTCGGGATCAGTGGCGAAAGGGAATACGGTACTTATTCCGTAACCAGGACTCGGATACCAGGCAGGAGGGGGTGGCTGCTTTAAATCCAGCCAGCCAGCCGCCCTGCCAGTATGGAGGATCCCGGAAACGGGAACCTGCTCGCGCCCACCGGCGGTGGTCCGGGAAAGAGTTTTTTTTTCTGTTTAAGGCGCCGTGACCCTCAAAGCCATCCGCTGTGAGAGAGGGTGTTGGTAACACGGTGTGCCGTAGAGCGCCGCGTTTCTTGCGGCGTCCCGAGCGCCACCGCCGGTCCGTGAAAACGCGAGGCTGGTCCAAACTCCGGCTGAGTCGGGACCACTGTTGCTGCTTTGCTCAGTGCCCGCTAATGGCCCCCTATTTCGGTCCTGTGCGTACCCATATCCGCATCAGGTCTCCAAGGTAAGCAGCCTCTGGACGATAGATTAATGTAGGTAAGGGAAGTCGGCAAGTTAGATCCGTAACTTCGGGATAAGGATTGGCTTGAGGGTCGGGCCAGTCGGGCCTGTGCAGGAAGCGGG
>NC_069446.1:34597917-34610703 GCF_026875155.1 Cherax quadricarinatus | reverse complement strand
GGGGGTGTGTAACAACTCCCCTGCCGAAGCAACAAACCCCTTTAAAATGGATGGCGCTCAAGCATTTCCGATACTCGAACCCCCGGGGGCACTAGGGGCCCACGCTCTGCTCAGAGGCGAGGGGTCTCGAACCCCCGGCGAGTAAGGGGTCGCGGTGGTGAGGTTAAAGGGTTTCGGCCCGGGGGCCGGCCTGGGGCCGCCCCGGGTGCGATCTTGGTGGTAGTAGAAATACTCGAGAGAGGACCCCTTGAAGCCAAAGCGGGGCAGGGTTCCTGTGAATCAGTTGGAAGGGTTTTAGTCGTCCTAACCCCAAGGCTAAGGCCTGATTCCCACGCCAGGGCAAAGACATGAAGGCTGGCAGCAGCTGCGCAGCGCAGCAACGCACAAAAGGGTGGATCCGTTTGTTGTTGCTGCTCCCGCAGCCAGGATGAAGAAGAAGAAGCTTGGGGCCGAAAGGCATAGAAATGATTATTAAAGCCCCCTCGCTAAGGTTTTGAAAGGGCCCGCCAGTTGTTGGGGGATCAGTGGGAAAAGGGGAAAGGTCTTTTTTTCCTAACCAGGACTCGGATACCGGCAGGGAGGGCTGGCTGCTTAAATCAGCCACCAGCCCCCCTGCCGTAGGAGGATCCCGGAAAGGGGAACCTGCTCGCGCCCCCGGGGGGGGTCCCCGGGAAAAAGGGTTTTTTTTTCGTTTAAGGGGGCCGTACCCCTCAAAGCCCTCCGCGTGGAAGAGGGGGTTTTTTGGGTAACACGGTGTGCCGTTTTGAGGCCGCGGTTCTTGCGGGGTCCCGACGCCCCCCCGGGTCCTGAAAAAGCGAGGCTGGTCCAAACTCCGGCTGGTCGGGGCCATGTTTCGCTTTCCAGTGCCCCTAAGGCCCCCCATTTCGGTCCTGTGCGACCCCTATCGCTCAGGTCTCCCCGGTAAGCACCCTGGACGTGATTAATGTAGGGAAGGGAAGTCGGGCAAGTTAGTCCGTAACTTTTGGGGTAAAGGGTTGGGTCTGAGGGTCGGGGCCCGTCGGGCCCGTGCAGGAACGGGGCCCGGGCTCGGGCGCAGGATGGGCGAGGCGAAGGAACTCAGGCAGTCTTCGTCAGGGATTAGTCAGTCAGCCAGTCAGAGGTGTGTTGTCACAACAGATTCTGCTTGCACCTGCTGCGCTGCTGCTGGGGGCTGCCTCCCGAAGCCGATCTCGGACCGCGGCGTGTCTCCGTGTCCCTTGCCGTGAATGCGCTAGGCTGCGTGGGCGTGTGTAGTCCTCGGTTGGTGAGGGCGGGAGGTGATTGGCCGATGCAACGGCGAACATAAAGCCCGCCAGCAGCAGCCTGTCCTATCAACCTCCTTAGCCTCCATCCTGCTCCTTCCTGGCTCACTGAAAGAAGCCACCTCGCTGGGCGCCCAACGATCAGCTCGAACTTGGCACGGAAAAGGGGAATCCGACTGTCTAAATTAAAACAAAGCATCTGCGAAGGTCACAGATGGATGTTGACGCGATGTGATTTCTTCCCAGTGATCTGAATGTCAAAGTCAAGCGATTCAACCAAGCGCGGGTAAACGGCGGGAGTAACTATGACTCTCTTAAGTTAGCCAAATGCCTCGTCATCTAATTAGTGACGCGCATGTAATGGATTAACGAGATTCCCACTGTCCCTATCTACTATCTAGCGAACCCACAGGCAGGGGAACGGGCCTAGCACCAAACAGCGGGAAAGAAACCCTGTTGAGCTTGACTCTAGTCTGATTTTGAGAGAGACTCAGAAGTGTGCAATAAGTGGAGGTGGCTCTGCCTAGCGTAGGGCGCCGTCAATGAAATAACACTTTACTCAGATCGTTTTCTTTACTTACTCGGTGAACGGAATCGGAGTCTTCCCATGCGGGAGTGCACTCCCTCTTTCTAGCCCAAAGCGGCGAAAGGGCGACGGTTGGTAGGACGGACATGGACGGACGGTCTGATGACCGCCGGGAGTATTCTTCCTTGCTAGTACTCTCCACCTCCTCCTCCTGCTGCTCCAACTCAAGCACCCGGGCGTTCGCGCCCGCCGCGATCCCGCTCCGAGGACATAATCAAATCCAGGTGGGGAGTTTTACTGGGGCGGTACATCGTCAAATGAATACCAGGTGTCCTAAGGCCAGCTCAGCGTGGACTGAAACCTCGCGTAGAGGCAAAAGAGCAAATGCTGGCTTGGAATCCGGATTCTCAGTTACGAATACGGACTTGCGAAAGCAAGGTCAATCGATCCTTTTGACTTTAAGAGTTTTAAGCAAGAGGTGTCAGACAAGTTACCACAGGGATAACTCGGCTTGTGGGCGGCCAAGCTTATCATAGCGACGTCGCTTTTTGATCCTTCGAATGAGTCGGCATCTTCTATCATTGTGAAGCAGAATTCACCAAGCGTTGGATTGTTCACACCACCCTAGGGAACGTGAGCTGGTTTAGACCGTCGTGAGACAGGTTAGTTTTACCCTACTGTTAAAAGTGTGTCGTAGCGACAGCAGTCCCGCTCAACGAGAGGACGGCAGGTCCGGACCATTGTTCCGCTCTTGGTCGACGGCCAGTGGACGTAGGCTACGTCCGTGGATTATGCCTGAAACCTCTAAGCAGCATCCCGGCTGGAGAAGCAACGATATTGACGTACGGTCTGCGTTGGAACGGTCACACTGATACGTGCGGTCCGCTCTGTCGCTCGCAGAATGGACCCAAGCAAGGTTAGCCCGGGGGAGCTGCGATGAAGGAAAATAGGTGCCGGCTCTCCCATTCCAAATACAGACACCCGAATGCCGATGTGCCCGTACCGAATCGCTTGTAGACGACTTGCGTAACCGGTCAGGGCGTTGTAACAGGTGGCAGAGCAGCATCCCCACTGGATCCACTAAGACTTCTCCTCAAAGGCTGGAGATTTCGTCCTCTGCATGTACACGAATCTTTGCGAACTGGCCCAAGTAAGTGATCTCGGGAAGACGAGAAAAAACAGAATGAGAAGCACACTCAAGTGCAACCATGTCCCAACAGTCCTCCTCGTCACGTTTCACTTCCAACAGTTTGGGTAGCTTGAAGAGGCAGTCAGCAGCAGCACAGCAGCAGCAGCAGCAGCAATCAGAAGCAATGCACGATGCCTCTACTTTGTCGCGCCGTTTTCCATACTGACGTGATTTTAAGCAGCTAACTCTCTAAACCATCAATTATAAGGAGCAACAAACCTACATCGTTTTCCTCCACATAGCTTAAAGGGAGCAGCAGCAGGATCAGAAGCAATGCATGATGCACTGCACTCCCGGCAAATCACATCATCATCATCATCACCACCAACCAGCAGCTAGCTAGCTAGCTAGCTAGTCCAGCCATCCAGAGGCTCTGCTTACCAACTTTGTTTCCGGAAAGTTTCCGGCGGCAGCCGCCCCCCCCCGAAGAGATGATGATTCCCCCGGCCGGAACTTACCCGAGTAAAAAGTACTGTAGTACGGGCCCCTGAGACGAGGGATTGCGCCAAGGAGGTTATTGGGTGTTTTCCGCCGGCCAGACATCTGGAGCCTCCGGGCATGTACCGGAGATGGTTCCCTTTCAGTTGCCGATACGAGGACGTAGAAGAAGATGAATTTGCCTCCCCGTTTCAACGGGAAAAGCAGGTTGAGTGGAAGGAGCGCAGCTCAAGTGAAAACCATGTCGCAACAAAGTCTCCTCTGCGTTTTGCTTCCTACAGTTTTGAAGCTACATTCAAAAAACAAAAAAAAAAACGACTGAGACTCCGAAAAATTTTCGACGGGGAGGATTGCCCGTTGAAAAAGACACACTTACTGCGATGCATGAGTGTCCCCGGAGACATATACCACCATTTTCTCACGATCTGTATATATATATAGGGGAGACGGTGGTGCTTGCCGCTCCTCCAAGAGGTTGAAGAAAAAAAAGCTGGGTTAACGTGATTGCTCGCCCGTTGAGTGTAGCAGGTTGCCTTAGCTGTCTTCCATAGGCCCATCTGCTTCCGGCCGCGGCATCTGGCCTCGTCATGTACCTGAGATGTTCCGTTCAGTTGCCGTACGGAACGTAGAGAAGATGAATTGCGTCTCCGTTTCAACGGGAAAAGCAGGTTGAGGTGAAAGGGAAGCCGCATCTTCAAGTGAAGCCATGTCGCAACAGTCTCCTCTGCGATTTGCTCCAACAGTTTTGGAAGCTACATTCAAAAAAAAAAAAAAACGACTGAGACTCCGAAAATTTACCGACGAGGATTGCCCGTTGAAAAGACACACTGCGATGCCTGGTGTCCCGGAGACATATACAACCATTTTCTCACGGATCCACCCTTTACATGTATATATATAGGGAGACGGTGGTGCCTTGCCGCTCCTCCAAGAGGTGGAAGAAAAAAAGCTGGTTAAACGGTGATTGCTCGCCCTTGAGTGTAGCAGTTCCTTAGCTGTCATTCCATCGCCATCTGCTGAGGTCTCCGGCCTCAGCAGCATCAGAGCAATTGCAAGAGGCTCTCTCTATGCTATTTCGATTCTGAAGTGAAGTTCACACAGCTAAACTCTCTAACCATCTATTTTAAGGAGCAACAACCGACATCGGTATTCCCTGCTTTAAAGAGGCAGCAGCAGGATCAGAAAGTCAAGCACGATGAGCTCCTCTGCGTGTCCGCCGTTTCCATTCTGACGTTGAAGTTCACACGCAGCTAACACTCTAAACCATCTATTATAAGGAAGCAACAAACCGACATCGGTTCTCTACTTGAAGAGACCAGCAGAGGATCAGAAGCATTCCACGATCTCCTCTGCTGTCGCCGTTTCCATTTGATGTGTAAAGTTTAACGCACTAACTCTCTAAACCACTATTATCAGGAGCAACAAACCCCGACATCGGTTCTCTAGCTTCAAGAGTCAGCAGCAGTATCAAAGCAATGCATGATGCTCGTCTGCTGTCACGCCGTTTCCATTTCTGACGTGAAGTTCACGCAGCTAACTCTCTAAAAAACCATCTATTATACGGAGCAACAAACGAACCTCGGTTCTCTAGCTTGAAAGAGGCAGCAGTAGATCAGAATCAATGCACGATGCTCGTCTGCGTCCGCCGTTTCCTATTCTGACGGTGAATTCACAGCAGCTAACACTCTAAAGAACCATCAATATAAGGAGCAACAAACCGACATCTGGTTCTCTTCTTAAAGAGGAAGCAGCAGGATCAAAGCATTGCATGATGCTCCTCTGTCTTCTGCCGTTTCCATTCGTCGTTAAGTTCATGCAGCTAACCTCTCTAAAACCATCATTAATAAGGAGCAACAAACTGACATCCGGTTCTCTAAGCTTAAAGAGCAGCAGCAGGATCAGAAGCAAAGCATGATGAACTGCTGCCGGCAATCATCATCACTCATCACCACCAACCAGCAGCTACTAGCTAGCTAGCTAGCTAAAAGCTAGCTAGAGGCCAGCCCAGCCAGCCAGCCAGCCAGCCAGCCATCCAGACTTGTTCCGGAATGTTTCCGGCAGCCGTCCCCGGAGAGATTATGATTCCCGCCGGCCGGAAGATATATCCGAGGTAAAAAGTACTGTAGCCGGGCCACTGAGACGGGGATTGCGCCAATAGGGTTATTGGGTGTTCCGGCCGCCTGGTCATCTGGGCCTCCGGCACGTGCCGAGAATGTTCCGTTTCAGTTGCCGTACGGAACGTGGAGAAGAATGAATTGCCTTCCCCGTTTCAGACGGGAAAAGCAGGTTGAGGTGGAAAGGAAGGCGCATCCTCAAGTGAAGCATTCCGCAACAGTCTCCTCTGCGTTTTGCTCCCACAGTTGGAAGCTACATTCAAAAAAAAAAAAAAAACGACTGAGACTCCGAAAATGTTTTCGACGAGGATTGCCCGTTGAAAAGACACCTGCGATGCATGGTATGTCCCTGAGACATATACACCATTTATTCTCAACGATCTGATATATATGAGGGAGACGGTGGTGCTTGCCGCTCCTCCAAGAGGTGGAAGAAAAAAAGCTGGGCTGGGGGGGGGGGGGGGGGGGGGTGTTTTTCTTGTTTGGGGGGGGGGGGGGGGGGGGGGGTTTTAACGTGATTGATCGCCCTAGAGTGTAGCAGGTTGCTTAGCGTTCTTCCATCGGCCCATCTGATGGGTCTCTGGCCTCACAGCACCAGAAGCAATGCTGAGGCTCTGCTCTCTGCTATTTCCATTCTGAGTGAAGTTCACACAGCTAACTCACTGAAACCATCTATTATAAGAGCAACAAACCGACATCGTTTCTCCTCTCGGCTTAAGAGGCAGCAGCAGGATCAAAGCAATGCACATGCTCCTTCTGCTGTCCGCCGTTTCCCATCTGAGCGTGGAAGTTCACGCAAGCTAACACTCTAAACCATCTATTATAAGGAGCAACAAACCGACATCGGTTTCTCTAGCTTGAAAAGACAGCAGCAGGATCAGAAGCAATCACGATGCTCCTCTGCTGTCCGCCGTTTTCCATTCTGATGTGAAGTTTACGCAGCTAACTCTCTAAACCATCTATTATCAGGAGCACAAACCGACATCGTTCTCTAGCTGCAAGATTCAGTCAGCAGATCAGAGCAATGCATGATGCTCTTCTGCTTGTCCGCCGTTTCCATTCTGACGTGAAGAGTTCACGCAGCTGAACTCTATAAACCATCTATCACAAGAGCTACAAACCGACATTCGGTTCCTCTAGCTTAAAGAGTCAGCAGCAGGATCAGACGCAATGCTTGATGCTCTCTGCAGTCCCCGTTTTCCATTCCGACGTGAAGTATCACGCAGCTAACTCTCTAAACCATCTATTACAAGTAGCAACAAACCGACATCGGTTCTCTAGCTTAAAGAGGCAGCAGCAGATCATAACAACGCATGATGCTCCTCTGCTGTTCCGCCGTTTTTCCATTCTGACGTGACTTTCCCGCAGCGAAGTCTGTGAAATATCTATTAGGAGCAACAAACCGACATCGGTTCTCTACATAAAGAGGCAGCAGCAGGATCAGAAGTAATGCATTATGCTCATGCCGTTTCCGATCCTGACTTGGGACTTCCATTTCACACGCATCTAAATCTCTAAACCATCTATTAGGAGCACAAAAAAAACCGACATCAGTCTCTAGCTCAAAGAGGCAGCAGCAAGGACAGAAGCAATGCCATGATGCTCTGCTGTCTGCCCGTTTCAATCCCTGACGTGAACTTTCAACGCAGCTAATTCTCTGAAACCATCTATTAGAAGCAAGAAACCGACAAAGGTTCTCTATCTTATAGAGGCAGCAGCAGATCAGTAGCAAACGCATGATGGCATTGCCAAGCTCCAGCCAGTTGACTTGATGCGGATGGCGCCAAGAGACGATGGGGTGTTTTCGGCCTAGGTAGAAAGAAAAAAAGGGAAAAAAGAAAGGAAAAAAAAAAAGGTAATAAAAGATATCTGCCGCAGAGTGCTTAAGTCCCAAAAAACGACGAGTCCTTCCGAAAATTTTCGACGAGGATTGCCCGTATAAAAGAGACAACTGCGATGCATGGTTTCCCGGATACTATACACCATTGTTCTCCCCGATCCTATATATATAGGGAGACGGTGTTGCTTGCCTCTCCTTGCTCCGATGATGGAAGAAAAAAAAGCTAGGTTAACGGGGATTTGCTCGCGTCTGCGAGTGTAGCAGGTTGCCTAGCTGTCTTCCATCGGCCCATCTCTGGGTCTCTCGGCCTCTGTTGCCGTCACAGTAACGAGCTGCGGAAGTCTGGGCGGCGCAGGGAATGTTAGTTAGCTGCCACCAGCTGCTGTCTTTCCATTCTGCCGCCGTGCCCCGACTGCCTTTGATGCGGCTAACCCTTCTATTGTTATTTCAAGTTCATAATCATACATTCACCTGCGATCACGTCTCCCAGCTTGCCCATGACAGCAGCAAGCATCGAGATTGTGCTCACGACACTCGATCGTCTGAGAATGGGAAGAAGCAGTGAACAAACCGCATCGGTTTGTTAGCCGAAAGAGGCAGCATCAGAAGCAATGCCATGATGCTGTCCTGCCGGCAAGTCCATCATCAGCTGCAGCAGCTAGCTAGCCAGCCAGCCAACCATGCGGAGGCTACTACTGCTACTAGCAACTGGGCGACGTTGAAGCTTCCAAGGCCCTCACGTCTCCACCAGGGAGCTAGCTCGCCTCCCAGCAGCTGCCATACTGTGCCTCTGGCCATTATGGGAATAGCTGGAAAACAGCAGAGATAGCTTTCCTATCTATCTATACCTACCTGGTTGATCCTGCCAGTAGTCATATGCTTGTCTCCCAAAAAAGACCTAAGCATGCAGGTGGCAAGTACAAGCTGAAACCGCGAAACCGCCAACTGCTCATTAAACCACCTTGTTTTTCATTGGATCCTTAATACCCACTTACTTGGATACTGTGGTAATTCTAGAAGCTAATACATGCATTAACGTCTCTGACCGCAAGGGAAGAGTGCTTTTATTAGTTTAAAACCGGTCGGCCTCGTCCCGTTAACGTGTTGGAATCTGAATAACTATTTTTCTTAGGCGCACGGTCTCTGCACTGGCGCTGTTCTTTCAAGTGTCTTACCTTATCACTCTCGATGTACGGGTTATGCGCCTACATTGGCGTAACGGGTAACCGGGGAATCAGGGTTCGATTCCGGAGAGGGACCTGAGAACGGCTACCACATCTAAGGAGGCAGCACCACGCATAATTAACCCACATCCCGGCACGGGAGGATAGTGACGAAAAAATAACGATGTGAACTCATCCGAGGCCTCTCAATCGGAATGAGTACACTTTAAATCCTATAACGAGGTCAATTGGAGGGCAAGTCGGTGCCCAGCAGCCGCTGTAATTCCAGCTCCTAAGCGTAGATTATGTTGTTGCGTTAAAAGCCGTAGTGTTGAGCTTCATTCTGACTGACGTTTCACCGCCGATGGTGCTTAACTGACTTCACGCCCGAACGTGTTTTGAACTAAAGCCGCCGCCGGCTTGCAACGGGGTGCTCTCACCAGTGTCCCGAGTGCCGCACAATTCCATTCGAAAAAATTTAGAGTGCTCAGAGCAGGCTAAGCGGAAGGGCCTATGGTTGTTTGTGCATGGGAATAACGAAATAGGAAAACGCTCGGTTCTATTTTTGTTGTATCGGAGCCTGAGGTAATACTAATGGGGACAAGCGTGGCATTCGAGTATTTGCGACGCTAGAGGTGAAATTCTTGACCGGTCGCAAGACGAACGACTGCGAAAGCATTTTGCCAAGGAATGTTTTCATTAACAAGAACGAAAGTTAGAGGTACGAAAGGCGATCAGATACCGCGCCCTAGTTCTAACCATAAACGATGCCACTATCGAACCGCCGGCGTTAATCCCATGAACCCGGCGGGCAGCTTCCGGGAAACCAAAGTTTTGTGTTCCGGGGGAAGTATGGTTGCAAATCTGAAACTTAAAGGAATTGACGGAAGGGCCAACCACCAGGAGTGGAGCCTGCGGCTTAATTGACTCCAACACGGGAAACCTCACCAGGGGGCCCAGAACACTGGAAGGACTGACAGATTGAGAGCTCTTTCTCGATTCGTTGGGTGGGTGGTGCATGGCCGTTCTTAGTTGGTGGAGTGATTTGTCTCTTGGTTAATTCCGATAACGAACGAGACTCTAGCCTATTATCTAGTCGACGGATCTCGAGTAATTTGGTGTCCCAGTTCGCAACTTCTTCTTAGAGGATTAGTGGCAAGTCTAGCCGCAACGAGATTGAGCAATAACCGGTCTGTGAATGCCCCTTAGATGTCTGGGCCGCACGCGCGCTACACTGACGGGATCAGCGTGTTCTCCTTCTAACCCGAGAGGAGCAGGGTACCGTTCAGACCTGCCTTCATTGATAGGGGATTGGGGCTTGCAATTTTTTTCCCATCACGAGGAAATCCAGTAAGTGCAGGTCATCAGCGGTTGCGCTGACTACGTCCCTGCCCTTTTGTACTACACCGCCCGACGCTACTACCGATTGAATGATTAAGTGAGGCCTCGACTGGCGCTCCTTGGACGTTCTACCCTGCGTGCGCGACTCGCCCCCTTATTTCGGTGCAACGGGTTCTCCTTCGCCTCGAGCTGACGGAAAGATTCCAAACATGGTCATTTAGAGGAAGTAAAAGTCGTACAAGTTTCCGTAGGTGAACCTGCGGAAAAGGACATAATTTAAAGAGCGGAAATCGGATGATTGAAAAGGAAACGATTTTCCATCATCATCATCATCATCGACCTCACACACCCCACAGTGGGTCCATGCAAAACAAACAAACAAACTCTCTTAACCATTAATTACGTCCTTCCTCATAGGAGGGACAGAGACCAATAATAGACACAACTCTTTAACGGGGATCACTCACGCTCGTGGGTGATGAAAGATCGCAGCTAACTGCGTGACGGTATGTAATTGCAAAGGCTACCCAGATACATCGACAAATCGAACGCACAGTTGCGGCGGCGGGCTCGCAAAATGACAGCTGCCGTCACTCCCTGCACGAGGGTCGGAAACCATCAAAAATCCCATGATTAATCCAATCAATCGTCCATCGGGTCGCTTGCGTCCCGCTCTGGGGATAATCACCGTCATAGCCCATTTCCTCCTCCTGCTATTCCTCCTCCTGCTCCGTTGGTAGGTAGGCAGGCAGGCAGGCAGGCAGGCAGGCATGACGGGGTTTCCCTAATAACCAGTGCCGCACCAGCTGCCCGTAGTCATGCATGGCAGAGAAAGCCGACACGTGATCAGACGTGAGCAAGCTGCCGGGACGATATGCCAAATCTGTGACACCAGGATGGAACGATTTACTATGGACGTCGTTGCTTGGTGACTAACAGCAAGGGCAGGCAGGTAGGTACGAGGCAGGAGAAAAGAAGTAGTAATTAGGCCGTGGTAGGGTATGAATGGCTCTGTCTGCCCTTAACCACCCTCCTTCATGCTGCTGCTGACTGCTGCTGCTGCTGCTCCTGCTCTGCTTGCCTCCTCCTTTCTCTCCCTCACACATGGGAGGAAAGAGGCGAGCTTAATGCCCAGGTTGGAAACAGAGGCTGGCCAGGCAAAAGTATACTAATAATAATAATAATAGTAGTAATGAGAATGTGGTGGCCACCCCACCTGTAGACCTCGTGGAGTGGAGAGACCTACCCGCTCAAATTAAGCATATTAATAAGCGGAGAAAAGAACCAACAGGGATTTCCCTAAGTAAGGGGACTGAACCGGGAAGAGTCCCATCGCATAACCTCCGTGTCCTAAACCCGGCACGAGGGGTGTTTGCGTTTCCGGAGGGTCCAGCACGCCGTGCCATAACCGCCTAAGTTAGAGCAGTGAATGCAGGCCCACTGCCCATGGAGGGTGTCAGCCCGTTGGCGGTCGCCCGCGAGGTAAAGATGGCACGGTCGGAAGGGCCCTCCGTAGAGTCGGGTTGGCTTGATAGTGCAAGCCCAAAGCAGGTGGTAAACTCCATCTAAGGCTAAATAGTGACCACGAGACCGATAGCGAACAAGTAACCGGTGAGGGAAAGTTGAAAAGAAACATGAAGAGAGAGTTCCAAGAGTACGTGAAACCGTTAAGAGCCAAACGGATGGAACCTTGAAGGTCGACCGAGGGATTCAGGCGGCCGACCTCGGGCTGGTGCGGCCTCTCTGTCTGTCCCGCCGTTCAGTTCGGAAGCAGCGACCCACGAATGCTTGGGCGTGCCTGCCAGCAACCCACGCTGGCCACGTCGGCCGCGATTATTCCCCGTTGTAGGCGCCGCGACCCGTTGCTGGGGACGTCGAAGGCCCGGAGGACTGGTAGCCTGAGTCTTCTTCCTTTCCTTTTCTTCTCCTCTTCCGCTTGCCTACCGGCAGCGGCGGGTGGAGAGAATACACGGGAGGTGGAGGAGTAGGAGATTGGCGAAACCGGCCGTGGAACCTGGCGTCCTGCGATCGGTCGCAAAGAACGAGCCAGCCCGTGCAAGCGGGCTGTCTCTCGCGGCGTGCAAAGAGATCGGGTGAAACCATCCGGACCCTCTTGAAACACGGAACACAAGAGTCATAACATGTGTTCGAGTCAATGGGCGCACTAAACCCAAAGGCCTAATGAAAGTGACAGGCCTGCGTGTGCACCCCTTTCAGTGGTGCATGGGCTGGAGCCGGGGCCGACCCCTCGGCCGGGTGCTGCCTCTGCTGCCTCCAGCCTACCATCCGGCCACAAGACGGTAAGCACTGTCGAGTTTTTTTCCCATTTGCCTCCTGTCGGACAGGAGGTGCGGCTAAGGAGGGTGCTGGCTGCAGGGAATGCGATGGCGTGAAATATCCTCCAGCCTGCATGTATGTATGTTTGCAGGAAGGGAAGGGGCTCAGGCTCGGGACTTGCTGTGATGTCGCCCTCGTCACCGCCGTCGCCGTTGTCGTCGCGAGACGTGCGTGCGAGTGTGGTGTGAGGCGGCAGGCAGGGAGCAGCAAGTACCAAGAGCAGACAATTTGGGACGCCGAAAACGATGGTGAAACTATGCTGGCCAGGATGAAGCCAGAGGAAACTCTGGTGGAGCACCGTAGCGATTCTGACGTGCAAATCGATCGTCTGAGCTGGGTAACATAGGGGCGAAGACTAATCGTGAATCATCTATAGCTGGTTCCCTCTGAGTTCCTCAGGATAGCTGGAAATCTCAGGATTTTAATTTCATCCGGTAAAGCGAATGATTAAAGAGGTGTTGGGACGGAAACGTCCTCAACCTATCTTCAAACTTTAAATGGGAGATGTCCGAGCCTTGCTTGAAAAAAATAATGAAGCTCTGGCAACTAATTATGAGTAACCTAGTGGGGCACAAT
>NC_069446.1:34587917-34592917 GCF_026875155.1 Cherax quadricarinatus | reverse complement strand
AGGCAGCAGCAGGATCAGAAGCAAAGCATGATGATCTGCTGCCGGCAATCATCATCATCATCACCACCACCAGCAGCTAGCTAGCTAGCTAGCTAGCTAGCTAGCTAGCCAGCCAGCCAGCCAGCCAGCCAGCCAGCCATCCAGACTTGTTCCGGAATGTTTCCGGCAGCCGTCCCCGGAGAGATGATGATTCCCGCCGGCCGGAAGATATCCGAGGTAAAAGTACTGTAGCCGGGCCTCTGAGACGGGGATTGCGCCAATAGGTTATTGGGTGTTTCCGGCCGGCCGGCATCTGGGCCTCCGGCATGTGCCGGAGATGTTCCGTTCAGTTGCCGTACGGACGTGGAGAAGATGAATTGCGTCCCCGTTTCAACGGGAAAAGCAGGTTGAGGTGAAAGGAGCGCATCTCAAGTGAAGCCATGTCGCAACAGTCTCCTCTGCGTTTTGCTCCAACAGTTTGGAAGCTACATTCAAAAAAAAAAAAAAACGACTGAGACTCCGAAAATTTTCGACGAGGATTGCCCGTTGAAAAGACACACTGCGATGCATGGTGTCCCGGAGACATATACACCATTTTCTCACGATCTGTATATATATAGGGAGACGGTGGTGCTTGCCGCTCCTCCAAGAGGTGGTAAGAAAAAAAGCTGGGTTAACGGTGATTGCTCGCCCTTGAGTGTAGCAGGTTGCCTTAGCTGTCTTCCATCGGCCCATCTGCTGGGTCTCTGGCCTCAGCAGCACCAGAAGCAATGCATGAGGCTCTGCTCTCTGCTATTTCCATTCTGAAGTGAAGTTCACACAGCTAACTCTCTGAACCATCTATTATAAGGAGCAACAAACCGACATCGGTTCTCTGGCTTAAAGAGGCAGCAGCAGGATCAGAAGCAATGCACGATGCTCCTCTGCTGTCCGCCGTTTCCATTCTGACGTGAAGTTCACGCAGCTAACACTCTAAACCATCTATTATAAGGAGCAACAAACCGACATCGGTTCTCTAGCTTGAAGAGCCCACAGGATCAAAGCAATCCACGATCTCCCTGCTGTCCGCCTTTTCCCATTTGAGTAAAGTTTTACGCAGCTAACTCTCTTAAACCATCTTTATCAGGAGCAAAAAACCCGACATGGTTTTTGCTTCAAAGTCGCAGCGGGGATCAGAAGCAATGCATATGCTCTTCGCTGCCCGCCGTTTCCATTCTGACGTAATTTCACGCAGCAAACTCTCAAACCACTATTAAAAGGAGCAAAAACCCCGCATGGTTTCTCTTTTAAAGAGTCAGCGCGGATCAGAAGCAAGCATGTGCCCTCTGCTGTCCGCCGTTTCCTTTCCCCGTGAATTCACGCAGCTAACTCTTAAACCTCTTTAAAAGGGAGCAAAAAACCCGACATCGGTTCTCTAGCTTAAAAGGCAGCAGCAGGACATAACAACGCATGATGCTCCTCGTGTCCCCCGTTTCCTTTCTGACGGACTTTCCCCGCAGCAAAATCTGTGAATTATTATTAGGAGCAAAAAAACCGACATCGGTTCTTAGAAAAGAGGCAGCAGCAGGATCAGAAGTAATGCATGATGTCTCCCGTTTCCATCCGACTTGCTTTCACGCACAAAATCTCAAAACCTCTATTGGGAGAAAAAAAAAAAGACATCAGTTCTTACTCAAAGAGAGCAGAGGTCAAAGCAACTGATCCGCTGTCTGCCGTTTCAACCCTACGTGACTTTCACGAGAAATCTCGGGAACCATCTATTAGGACAAAAAAACCCGACATAGGTTCTTAGTTATAGGCAGCGCAGGATCAGTAGCAACGCATGATGCTTGCCAAGCCCCCAGCCCAGTTGACTTTGAGGCGAGGGGCCCCAAGAGCGATGGGGTTTTTCGGGCCGAATGCTGCCGGCAGAGTGTTAAGTCCAAAAAACGACTGGTCTCAAAAATTTTTCGACGAGGATTCCCCGTTGAAAAAGACACTGCGATGCATGGTGTCCCGGGACATATACACCATTTTCTCAGACTAAATATATGGGGGGACGGTGTTGTTCCCCTCCCCTTGCTCCGGGGTGGAAGGAAAAAAAAGCTAGGTTAAGGGGATTCTCCTTCGAGTGTAGGGGTTCCCTAGTGCTTCCATGGGGCCCATCTGGGGGTTCCGGCCTCTGTTGCCTCACAGTAGGCTGCGGTAAGTCGGGGGCCGGGCGCGGGAATTAGTTTAGCTGCCCCCTGCTGCTTGCTTTCCTTCTGCCCCCGTCCCCCGCCCTTTCCTTTGTGGGCTACCCTTCTATTGTTCGTGTCATATCATTACCCGGGGATACGTCTCCAGCTTGCCCATGACACGCAGCATCGAGTTGTGCTCACGACCTCGATCGGTCTGAGAATGGGAAAAAGCGTTGAACAAACCGGGATCGGTTTGTTAGCCGAAAGAGGGGAGCATGAACAAAGCATGATGCTGTCCTGCCGGCAATCTCATCAGCTGCAGCGTGCTAGCCCGCCCCAACCATGCAGGAGGCTACTGCACAGCAAGCTTGGGCGACGGTTGAAGCTTCCCGGCTACGTCTCCAACAGGGGCAGCTCCCCCACAGTGCCATACTGGTCTGGGCCCTTATGGGAGTAGCGGGAAAAAAAACGGAGATAGCTTCCCATCTTCATACCTACCCGGTTGATCCTGCCAGATCATATGCTTTTTCTCAAAGACTAAGCCTGCGGTGCAAGTACAAAACGAAAAGCGAAACCGCAAAATGCTCATTAAACCGCCTTGTTTCATTGATCTGTATACCCACTTTCTTGGATAACTGTGTAATTCTAGGCTAATACATCATTACGTCTCTGACCCCAAGGGGGGGGTTTTATTAGTTTAAAAACCGGTCGGGGCCCCGGTCCCTTAACCCCTGTTGAAACTGAATAAAATTTTTGCTGAGGCCGGTCTCTGCCTGGCGCGTGTCTTTCAAGTGTCTTATTTTTTCCCCTTTGATTGTCGGGTTTTGCGCCTAAGGCGGTAACGGGTAAGGGGGTCAGTTCGATCCCGGGGAAAGGGGGCCTGAGAAACGGTACCACATCTAAGGAAGGCAGAGGCACGCAAAATTTTCCCCCCCCGGCACGGGGAGGTAGTGACGAAAAAAAAACGATGGAGACTCATCCGACCCCCCAATGGAATGAGTACACTTTAAAACCTAAACGAGGGTCATTGGAGGAATCTGGTGCCAGCAGCCCCGGTAATTCCCGCTTTCCAAAAGGGTTTTTGTGTTGTTTCGGTTAAAAAACTCGTATTGAGCTTTTTCTGGACTGACGTTTCACCGCCGATGGTGCTTACTGTCACGCTCCGAAGGGTTTTGAACTAAAGCCCCCCGCCGGCTTGCACGGGGTGTCTTCCCCGAGTGTCCCGAGGGGCCCGGGCACAATTACTTTGAAAAATTAGAGTGCTCAAGCAGGCTAAGCGAAGGGCCTGAATGGTGTTGTGCATGGATAATGGAATAGGCCTCGGTTCTTTTTTGTTGGTTTTCGGAGCCTGAGGTAATGACTAATGGGGACAAGCGGGGGCATTCGTATTGCGACGCTAGAGGTGAAATTCTTGGACCGTCGCAAGACGAACTACTGCGAAAGCATTTGCCAAGGATGTTTTCATTAATCAAGAACGAAAGTTAGAGGTTCGAAGGCGATCAGATACCGCCCTATTCTAACCATAAACGATGCCAACTAGCGTTTCCGCCGGCGTTAATTCCCATGACCCGGCGGGAAAGCTTCCCGGGGAAACCAAATTTTTGGGGGTTTCCGGGGGAGTATGGTTGCAAAGCTGAAACTTAAAGGAATTGACGGAAGGGCACCACCAGGAGTGGAGCCTGCGGCTTAATTTGACTCAACACGGAAAAACCCCTCACCGGGCCAGACACTGGAAGGACTGACAGATTGAGAGCTCTTTCTCGAATTCGGTGGGTGGTGGTGCATGGCCGTTCTTAGTTGGTGGAGTGTTTGTCTGGTTAATTCCGATAACGAACGAGACCCCTTAGCCTTTTAAAACTAGTAAACGGATCTCGAGTAATTGGTGTCCAGTTCGCAACTTCTTCTTAGGGGGATAATGGCAAGCCCTAGCCGCACGAGATTGAGCAATAACAGGTCTGTGATGCCTTAGATGTTCGGGGCCGCACGCGCGCTACACTGAAGGGATCAGCGTGTTCTCCTTATCCGAGAGGAGGGGGTAACCCGTTCAAACCCCTTCATGATAGGGATGGGGCTTGCAATTTTTTTCCCATCAACGAGGAATTCCCCGTAAGTGCAGGTCATCAGCTTGCGTGACTAAGTCCCTGCCCTTTGTACACACCGCCCGTCGCTACTACCGATTGAATGATTTAGTGAGGCCTTCGGACTGGCGCTCTTGGACGTTCTACCCTGCGTGCCGACTCGCTCGGTGCACGGGGTTTTCCTCGCCTCGAGCTGACGGAAAGATGTCCAAACTTGGTCATTTAGAGGAAGTAAAAGTCGTAACAAGGTTTCCGTAGGTGAACCTGCGGAAGGATCATTTAATTAAAGGCGGGAAACGATGATTGAAAAGGGAAAGAGTTTCCATCACTCATCTCATCGTCCCTCACAACCCCAAGTGGGTCCATGCAAAACAAACAAAAAACTCTCTTAACATTAATTACGTCCCCCCTCATAGGAGGGACAGAGACCAATTAGACACCTCTTAACGGGGATCACTTTGGCTCGTGGTCGATGAAGATCGCAGCTAACTGCGTGTCGGTATGTGAATTGCAAGGCTACCAAAACATCGACAAATCGAACGCACATTGCGGCGGCGGCTCGCAAAAGACAGCTGCCGTCACTCCTGCACGAGGGTCTGGAAACCATCCAAAAATCCATGATTAATCAATCAATCGTCCATCGGGTCGCTTTCGTCCCGCTCTGGGAAATCACCGGCATAGCCCCTTTCCTCCTCCCGCTATTCCTCCTCCTGCTCCGTTGGTAGGTAGGGAGGGAGGCAGGCAGGCAGGCAGGCGTGTCGGGGTTTTCCCTAATAACCAGTGC
>NC_069446.1:34571115-34583615 GCF_026875155.1 Cherax quadricarinatus | reverse complement strand
TCTATTATCAGGAGCAACAAACCGACATCGGTTCTCTAGCTTCAAGAGTCAGCAGCAGGATCAGAAGCAATGCATGATGCTCTTCTGCTGTCCGCCGTTTCCATTCTGACGTGAAGTTCACGCAGCTAACTCTCTAAACCATCTATTATAAGAGCAACAAACCGACATCGGTTCTCTAGCTTAAAGAGGCAGCAGTAGGATCAGAATCAATGCACGATGCTCCTCTGCTGTCCGCCGTTTCCATTCTGACGTGAAGTTCACGCAGCTAACACTCTAAAACCATCAATTATAAGGAGCAACAAACCGACATCGGTTCTCTTGCTTAAAGAGGCAGCAGCAGGATCAGAAGCAATGCATGATGCTCCTCTGCTGTCTGCCGTTTCCATTCTGACGTTAAGTTCATGCAGCTAACTCTCTAAACCATCTATTATAAGGAGCAACAAACTGTCATCGGTTCTCTAGCTTAAAGAGGCAGCAGCAGGATCAGAAGCAAAGCATGATGATCTGCTGCCGGCAATCATCATCATCATCACCACCACCAGCAGCTAGCTAGCTAGCTAGCTAGCTAGCTAGCTCAGCCAGCCAGCCAGCCAGCCAGCCATCCAGACTTGTTCCGGAAAGTTTCCGGCAGCCGTCCCCGGAGAGATGATGATTCCCGCCGGCCGGAAGATATCCGAGGTAAAAGTACTGTAGCCGGGCCTCTGAGACGGGGATTGCGCCAATAGGTTATTGGGTGTTTCCGGCCGGCCGGCATCTGGGCCTCCGGCATGTGCCGGAGATGTTCCGTTCAGTTGCCGTACGGACGTGGAGAAGATGAATTGCCTCCCTGTTTCAATGGGAAAAGCAGGTTGAGGTGAAAGGAGCGCATCTCAAGTGAAACCATGTCGCAACAGTCTCCTCTGCATTTTGCTCCAACAGTTTGGAAGCTACATTCCAGAAAAAAAAAAACGACTGAGACTCCGAAAATTTTCGACGAGGATTGCCCGTTGAAAAGACACACTGCGATGCATGGTGTCCCGGAGACATATACACCATTTTCTCACGATCTGTATATATATAGGGAGACGGTGGTGCTTGCCGCTCCTCCAAGAGGTGGAAGAAAAAAAGCTGGGTTAACGGTGATTGCTCGCCCTTGAGTGTAGCAGGTTGCCTTAGCTGTCTTCCATCGGCCCATCTGCTGGGTCTCTGGCCTCAGCAGCACCAGAAGCAATGCATGAGGCTCTGCTCTCTGCTATTTCCATTCTGAAGTGAAGTTCACACAGCTAACTCTCTGAACCATCTATTATAAGGAGCAACAAACCGACATCGGGTTCTCTGGCTTAAAGAGGCAGCAGCAGGATCAGAAGCAATGCACGATGCTCCTCTGCTGTCCGCCGTTTCCATTCTGACGTGAAGTTCACGCAGCTAACACTCTAAACCATCTATTATAAGGAGCAACAAACCGACATCGGTTCTCTAGCTTGAAGAGACAGCAGCAGGATCAGAAGCAATCCACGATGCTCCTCTGCTGTCCGCCGTTTCCATTCTGATGTGAAGTTTACGCAGCTAACTCTCTAAACCATCTATTATCAGGAGCAACAAACCGACATCGGTTCTCTAGCTTCAAGAGTCAGCAGCAGGATCAGAAGCAATGCATGATGCTCTTCTGCTGTCCGCCGTTTCCATTCTGACGTGAAGTTCACGCAGCTAACTCTCTAAACCATCTATTACAAGGAGCAACAAACCGACATCGGTTCTCTAGCTTAAAGAGTCAGCAGCAGGATCAGAAGCAATGCATGATGCTCTCTGCTGTCCGCCGTTTCCATTCCGACGTGAAGTTCACGCAGCTAACTCTCTAAACCATCTATTACAAGGAGCAACAAACCGACATCGGTTCTCTAGCTTAAAGAGGCAGCAGCAGGATCATAAGCAAGCATGATGCTCCTCTGCTGTCCGCCGTTTCCATTCTGACGTGACTTTCCGCAGCGAAGTCTGTGAATTATCTATTAGGAGCAACAAACCGACATCGGTTCTCTAGCTTAAAGAGGCAGCAGCAGGATCATAAGCAACGCATGATGCTCCTCTGCTGTCCGCCGTTTCCATTCTGACGTGACTTTCCCGCAGCGAAGTCTGTGAATTATCTATTAGGAGCAACAAACCGACATCGGTTCTCTAGCTTAAAGAGGCAGCAGCAGGATCAGAAGTAATGCATGATGCTCTGCCGTTTCCATCCTGACTTGACTTTCACGCATCTAAATCTCTAAACCATCTATTAGGAGCAAAAAAACCGACATCAGTTCTCTAGCTCAAAGAGGCAGCAGCAGGATCAGAAGCAATGCATGATGCTCTGCTGTCTGCCGTTTCAATCCTGACGTGACTTTCACGCAGCTAAATCTCTAAACCATCTATTAGGAGCAAGAAAACCGACATAGGTTCTCTAGCTTATAGAGGCAGCAGCAGGATCAGTAGCAACGCATGATGCATTGCCAAGCTCCGCCCAGTTGACTTTGATGGCGATGGCGCCAAGAGACGATGGGGTGTTTTCGGCCGATATGCTGCCGGCAGAGTGCTTAAGTCCCAAAAAACGACTGAGTCTTCGAAAATTTTCGACGAGGATTGCCCGTTGAAAAGAGACACTGCGATGCATGGTGTCCCGGAGACATATACACCATTTTCTCACGATCTATATATATAGGGAGACGGTGTTGCTTGCCTCTCCTTGCTCCGAGGTGGAAGGAAAAAAAAGCTAGGTTAACGGGGATTGCTCGCTCTCGAGTGTAGCAGGTTGCCTTAGCTGTCTTCCATCGGCCCATCTGCTGGGTCTCCGGCCTCTGTTGCCGTCACAGTACGAGCTGCGGTAAGTCTGGGCCGGCGCAGGGAATGTAGTTAGCTGCCACCATGCTGCTTGCTTTCCTTCTGCCGCCGTGCCCCGACCTGCCTTTGATGCGGCTACCCTTCTATTGTTTCAAGTGTCATATCATTCACCGTGCGATCACGTCTCCAGCTTGCCCATGACAGCAGCAGCATCGAGTTGTGCTCACGACACTCGATCGGTCTGAGAATGGGAATGAAGCTGTAGAACAAACCGGCATCGGTTTGTTAGCCGAAAGAGGCAGCATCAGAAGCAATGCCATGATGCTGTCCTGCCGGCAATCATCATCAGCTGCAGCAGCTAGCTAGCCAGCCAACCATGCAGGAGGCTACTGCTACAGCAAGCTTGGGCGACGGTTGAAGCTTCCAAGGCCTCACGTCTCCAACAGGAGCTAGCTCCCTCCCAGCAGCTGCCATACTGTGCCTCTGGCCATTATGGGAGATAGCTGGAAAACAGCAGGAGATAGCTTCCTATCTATCTATACCTACCTGGTTGATCCTGCCAGTAGTCATATGCTTGTCTCAAAGACTAAGCCATGCAGGTGCAAGTACAAGCTGAAACCGCGAAACCGCAAACTGCTCATTAAACCAGCCTTGTTTCATTGGATCTGTATACCCACTTACTTGGATAACTGTGGTAATTCTAGAGCTAATACATGCATTACGTCTCTGACCGCAAGGGAAGAGCGCTTTTATTAGTTTAAAACCGGTCGGGCCTCGGTCCGTTAACCCGTGTTGAATCTGAATAACTTTTTGCTGAGCGCACGGTCTCTGCACTGGCGCTGTGTCTTTCAAGTGTCTTACTTATCAGCTCTCGATTGTCGGTTATGCGCCTACATTGGCGGTAACGGGTAACGGGGAATCAGGGTTCGATTCCGGAGAGGGAGCCTGAGAAACGGCTACCACATCTAAGGAAGGCAGCAGGCACGCAAATTACCCACTCCCGGCACGGGGAGGTAGTGACGAAAAATAACGATGTGAGACTCATCCGAGGCCTCGCAATCGGAATGAGTACACTTTAAATCCTATAACGAGGATCAATTGGAGGGCAAGTCTGGTGCCAGCAGCCGCGGTAATTCCAGCTCCAATAGCGTATATTAGTGTTGTTGCGGTTAAAAAGCTCGTAGTTGAGCTTCAGTTCTGGACTGACGTTTCACCGCCGATGGTGCTTACTGTCACGCTCCGAACGGTTTGAACTAAAGCCGCCCGCCGGCTTGCACGGGGTGCTCTTCACCGAGTGTCCCGAGTGGCCGGCACAATTACTTTGAAAAAATTAGAGTGCTCAGAGCAGGCTAAGCGAAGGGCCTGAATGGTGTTGTGCATGGAATAATGGAATAGGACCTCGGTTCTATTTTGTTGGTTTTCGGAGCCTGAGGTAATGACTAATGGGGACAAGCGGGGGCATTCGTATTGCGACGCTAGAGGTGAAATTCTTGGACCGTCGCAAGACGAACTACTGCGAAAGCATTTGCCAAGGATGTTTTCATTAATCAAGAACGAAAGTTAGAGGTTCGAAGGCGATCAGATACCGCCCTAGTTCTAACCATAAACGATGCCAACTAGCGATCCGCCGGCGTTAATCCCATGACCCGGCGGGCAGCTTCCGGGAAACCAAAGTTTTTGGGTTCCGGGGGAAGTATGGTTGCAAAGCTGAAACTTAAAGGAATTGACGGAAGGGCACCACCAGGAGTGGAGCCTGCGGCTTAATTTGACTCAACACGGGAAACCTCACCAGGCCCAGACACTGGAAGGACTGACAGATTGAGAGCTCTTTCTCGATTCGGTGGGTGGGAAACGGTCCCTTGGGGAAGGAAAACTTTGGCGGTGCCCTCTGTCGGCTCGCAGAATGGACCCAACCCAAGGTTACCCCGGGGGCTGCGACTAAAGGGAATTTAGTGCCGGCTCTCCTTTTCCAAATACAGAACACCCGAATCCCCGATTCCCCGTCCCGAATCGCTTTTTTAGACGACTTGCGTACCGGCCCAGGGCGTTGTAGGTGGGGGAAGCAGCACCCCTCACTGCGATCCCCCCTAAGATTTCCCCCTCAAAGGCGGGGAATTTTCGTCCTCTGCTTGTAAAAGGGGGGAATCTTTGCAAAACGGGCCAAAAATTTGATCTCGGGAAAGAGGGAAAAAAAAACGGGAATGAAAGGGGGCACAGCTCAAGGGGAAAACCCCTAGTCCCAACAGCTCCCCCTTCAGCTTGTCACCCCCAACATTTTTTTTGGTAGTTGAAGAGGCAGCACAGAAAGAAAGCGAAAGCAGCACATCAAAAGCAATGCACGATCCCTCTACGGGCCCCCTTTTCCCCATTCTGACGTAAATTTTTAAACAGCAAAATCTCAAAAACCATCTTTATAAGGAGAACAAACCGACATGGGTTCTCTAGCAAAAAAGGGGCACAGCAGGATCGAAGCAATGCATGATGCCCTCTGGGTGTTGCCGTTTCCATTTTTGACGTGAAGTTCACGCACCAAAAACCCCTCAAAACCCAAACCATTAAAAGGAGCAAAAAACCCGACTTCGGTTCTCTATTTTAAAAGAGGCAGCAGCAGGATCAGAAGAAAATGCATGTTTCTCTGCCCCCGGGCAATAAAACATCAAATCATCTCATCCCACCACCAGCAGCAAAGCTAGCTAGCCCAGCCATCCAAGGCTACTGTTTTCCCAAAACCTTGTTCCCGGAAATTTTCCGCGGCAGCCCCCCCCGAAGAGATGGATTCCCGCCGGGGGAAAACTTACCCCAGGTAAAAAGTACTGTGCCGGGCCTCTGAGAGGGGGAAACCCCCGCCGAGGTTTTTGGGTGTTTCCGGCCGGCCGAAATCGGGCCCTTTGGGGTTTGGGAACCGGAGATGTTCCTTTAAAATTCCCCGAAAGGCCCTTTAGAGAAGATTGAATTGCCCCCCGTTTCAAGGGGAAAAAGGGCGGGTTTGAGGTGGAAGGGGGCGCGCTCAAGTAAAACCCCATGTCGAAAACGGCCCTCCTCTGGTTTTTTGCTCCAACATTTTGGGAAAATACATTAAAAAAAAAAAAAAAAAAAACGATCTGAGACTCCAAATTTTTTTGGGACGGGGTTTTTGCCCTTGAAAAACACTCTGCATGCATTTTTGCCCCGGGGAAATTACCCCATTTTCCCCTCACATCTTTTATATTTTAATATTTTAAAATATTTATATGGGGAAAACGGTGGTGCTTCCCGTCCTCCAAAGGGGGGAAAAAAAAAAAAACGGGGGTTAATGGGGGATTGCCCCCCTTGAGTTGGGGGGCGGGTTTTTTCCCTTTTGGGCGTTTTCCCCACCCCCCACTGCCCGGGCCCGGGCCCGGGCCATCTGGGCCTCCGGCATGTACCGGAGATGTTCCTTCATTGCCGAAACGGGGAGGGGTAGGGACAAGAGGGGGAATTGCGCCCCCGTTTAAAACGGGAAAAGCGGGTTTTGAGGTAAAAAGGACCCCCGCATCTAAGTAAAGCCTTTTGTCGCAACAGTTCCCTCTGCGTTTTGCTCCAAATTTTGGGAACTACATTCAAAAAAAAAAAAAAAACGACGAAAAAAACCTCCAAAAATTTTTCCCGGAACGGGGGGGGAATTTCCCCGGGGGGGGTTAAAAAGGGCCCAAAACTGGATGATTGGGTCCCGGAAATATAAAAACCATTTTCCCCAACGATTTTATATAATGGGGAACGGGGGGTGCTTGCCGCCCTCCAAAGGTGGAAAAAAAAACCCTGGGTTAAGGTAAAATTGCTCGCCCTTAAAGTTGGGGCAGGTTGCCTTACTGTCTTCCATCGGCCCTTTGGCGGGGGTCTCCGGGCCCCAGGCCATCAAAAGCAATGCATTAGCTCGGGCCTCCTGCTATTTAAATTCTGAAGTGGTTCACACGGGAAAAACCCTCTCTAAACCATCTTTTTAAAAGGGGAACAAACCGACATCGGTTCTTGGTTTAAAAGAGGCACCCAGCAGGATCAGAAGAAATGCACGTTTGCTCCTCTGCTGTCCGCCTTTTTCCCAAATTCAAAAGTGAAGTTCACGCGGGTTTAACACTCTAAACCATCTTTATAAGGAGAAACAAACCGACATCGGGTTCTCTAGCTTGAAAGAGACAGCAGCAGATCAGAAGCAATCCACGATGCTCCTCTTTTTCCCCGCCGTTTCCTTTCTGATGTAAAGGGTTTACCAGCTAAAATCTCAAAAACCATTCTATTACCCGGAGAAAAACAAACCGACATCGGTTCTCTAGCTTAAAGAGCAGCAGAAAGGGTTCAAAGCAATGCTTTAAGCTCTTCTGCTGCCCGCCGTTTCCATTCGGGACGTGAATTTCCGCGGGCTAACTCTCAAAAAAACCATCTTTTTTATAAGGGAGCAACAAAACGCAATGGGTTTCTAGTTTAAAAAAGGGGGGCACCCATTTTGGGATCAGAATCAATGCACTTTGCTCCTCTTTTCCCGCCGTTTCCCCTTTTCCCCCGGGGGGAAAGTTCACCAGTTACACTCAAAAAACCATCATTAAAGGAGAAAACAAACCGACATGGGGGCTCTTGCTTAAAGAGGAAAAGCAGCGGGGTTCAAAAGGAAGATGATGCCCTCTGCTTTCTGCCTTTTTCCATTCTGACGTTAAGTTCAGGGCAGCTAACTCTCTAAACCATCTTTTATAAGGAAAACCCAAATTTGGCCCACGGTTTCTTACCCTTAAAAAGAGGCAGCGCAGGATCAGAACCCGGGCAGGGGTGATCTGCTCCCGGGGCAATCATCATAAACATCACCACCCCAGCAGCTAGCTAGTAGCTAGCTACTACCACCCGCCCCCAGCCACCATCCAAAAACTTTGGTTGGGGGGAAAGGGGTTTCCCGGCGCCGCCCCCCGGGAGAGATGATGATTCCCCCCGGCCGGCCGGAAGTTAAACCGAGGAAAAATTTACGGGTGGGCCGGGCCTCGGGAGCCTTTTTTTGCCCCAAAATGGGTTTAAATTGGGTTTTTTCCCCCGGGCGGAAATCTGGGCCTCCGGATGTCCCAAAGGGGTTTCCGTTCAGTTGCCGTACAAAGGTGGAGAAGTTTGAATTGCCCCCCTTTTTTCAAGGGAAAAGCGGGGTTGGGGGGGTTGAAAAGGGACGCATCTAAAGGGAAAAAACCAGGGTCGCAACAGTCTCCTCTGCTTTTTTGCCCCCAACGGGGGGTTTGGAAGCTACCTTCCGGGAAAAAAAAAAAAAAAGGGGGGGACTGGGGAAACTCCAAAAATTTCGACGAGGATTGCCCTTTAAAAAGCCCACACTGCGATGCTTTGGTTTCCCCGGGGGGACATATCCCAAAAAATTTTCTCAGGGAATCTGTATATATTTAGGGAGGGGTTTGGTGCTTGGGGCCCCCCTCCAAGAGGGGGGAAAAAAAAAAAGCGGGGGTTAACGGGGATTGTCCCCCCTTGAGTGTACGGGTTTTCCTTGGCTTTTCCCCATCGGCCCATCTGCTGGGTCTCTGGTCAGCAGCACCAGAAGCAATGCATGAGGCTCTGCTCTCCCCTTTTTCCCAATTTGAAGTGAAGTTCCACACTAACTCTCTGAACCATCTATTATAAGGACAAAAAAACCGACATGGGTTCTCTGGCTTAAAGGGGCAGCACGGGTTCGGGAAGCAATGCACGATGTTTCCTCTGCTGTCCCCCCGTTTCCATTCTACGTGAAGTTCACGAAGCTAACACTTTTAAAAACCAAATCTATTAAAAAGGACAAAAAAACCCCGACAAGGGTTCTCTACTTAAAGAGACAGCGAAAGGATAAAGTGAAAATCCACGATGCTCCTTGCTGTCCGCCTTTTTCCCATTCTAAAAGTGAATTTTACGCAGCTACTCTCAAAACCCAAACCATTAAAGGAGCAACAAACCAAACCGGGGTTTTCTCTGGGCCTTCAGGGGTAAGGGGGGCGGCGGATAAAGCAATGCTGATCTCTTCGGGTTTTCCCGCCTTTTTCCATTTGAGTGAAAGTTAAAGAGCAAAAATTTAAACCACCAAAAAATTACAAGGGCAACAAAAGGGGGAATGGGTTTTTCAGTTTTTAAAGGCAGGGTTTCAGAAAAAACCGGGATCAAAACCAATGCATGATGCTCCTTGCTGTCCCCCCCGTTTCCTTTCCCGACTGAAGTTAAACGCAGCAAACTCTCAAAACCAAACTTTAAAAGGAGCAAAAAAACCGACATGGGTTTCTCAACTTAAAGGGGGAAGAAAGGGGAAATCATAAGCAACGCTTTAAATGTCCCTGCTGTCCGCCTTTTCCATTCTAGTGATTTTCCCGCAGGGGAAGTATGTAAATTTACTTTTTAGACAACAAACCGAAAATGGGGTTCCTACTTAAAGAGGCAGCAGCAGGATCATAAGAAACCCAAATTGATCTCCTCTCGGTACCCTTTTCCCAATTCTGAGTGATTTTTCCCGCAGCGAAGTCTGTGAATTTTTTTTAAGGAGAAAACAAACCGACATGGTTTTCTCTAGTTAAAGAGGCAGCAGCGGGATAAGAAGTAATGCATGATGCTCTGCCTTTCCACCCTGACTTAAATTTCCACGCATTAAATCTCTAAACCATCTTTTAGGAGCAAAAAAACCAAACTTTCAGTTCTCTAGTCAAAGGGGCAGGCAGGATCAGAAGAAAATCCCATGATGTTTCTGCGTTTTTGCCTTTTCAACCCTTTGACGTGACTTTCACGCGGGCAAAATTTAAAAACCCACCCTATTAGGACAAGAAAACCGAATAGGTTCTCTACTTATAGGGCAGCAGCAGGATCATAGCAACGCATAAATGAAATTCCCAAAAGCTCCGCCCCCGTTGACTTTGATGGCGATGGCGCCAAGAGGGCGATGGGGTGTTTTCCGGCCCATATGCTGCCGGCAGGTGGGTTAAGTCCCAAAAAAAAAAGGTCGAGTCTTTTGAAAATTTTCGACGGGGGAAATTTCCCGTTTTTAAAAAGAAATTCGATGCATGGGGTCCCGGGACATATAAAAACCATTTTCTTCCCGATCTATATATATAGGGAGACGGGGGTTGCTTGCCTCCCTTGCCCCGAGGTGGAAGGAAAAAAAAACTAGGTTTTAAAGGGGGTTGCTCGCTCTCGAGTGTAGCAAATTTTCCTTAGCTGTCTTCCCTCGGCCCCCTGCTGGGTCCCCCCCGGGCCCCTGTTTTCCGTCACAGTTTCGAGGGTGCGGGTTTAAGGGTTTTGGGGCCCGGGGCAGGGAATGGAGTTAGCTGCCACCATTCTGCTTGCCTTTTTCCCTTTTGGGCCCCCGTGCCCCACCTCCCTTTATGCGGCTACCCTTTTATTTTTTCAAGTGTTTATTCAATTTCCCCTGCGTCACGGGCTCCAGCTTGCCCCATGAAAAGCAGCAGCATCGAGTTGTGCCCCACGACACTCGATCGGTTGGGTTGGGGAAAGAAACTGTTTGAAAAAAACCCGGGTTTGGTTTTTTTACCGAAAGAGGCAGCATCAGAAAAACAAAAACCCTTTATGCTTTCCTGCCGGCAATCATCAAACAGCTCAGCAGCTAGGGTTGCCAAACCAACCAGCAGGAGGCACTTTCAAAAGAAGCTTGGGGGACGGTTGAAACTTCCAAGGCCTTTACTCCCCCCAACAGGAGCTAGCTCCCCTCCCAGCAGCTGCCCCCCCGTGCCTCTGGCCATTATGGGGATAGGGTGGAAAAAGCAGGAGATAGCTTCCCCATTTTAAACTTTTACCTTTCCGGGTTTTAAACCGCCATAGTCAAAATGCTTGTCTTCAAAAGGACAAGCCATGCAGGGTTTCAAGACAAGCTGAAACCCCGAAAACCCCAAATGCCCCATTAAAACCAGGCCCTTTTTTCATTGGATCTGTTAAAACCCCTTTCTTGGATAACGTGGTAATTCAAAAGGGTAATACAAAGCATTTCGTCTCCCGACCGCAAGGGAAGAGCGTTTTTTTAGTTTTTTAAAAACCCCCCCGGGTCGGGCCGTTAAACCCGTGTTTTAATTTTGAATAACTTTTTGCTGAGCGCCCCGGTCCCCTGCCTGGCGCTGGTCTTTTTAAGTGTTTTTTTTTTTCCCGCTCTCGATTGGGCGGTTATGCGCCCCACATTGGCGGTAACGGGGGGAAAATGTCCAAACTTGGTAAATTTAGAGGAAGTAAAATTTTCGAAACCCAAGGTTTCCGTAGGTAAACCCCTGGGGAAGGATCTTAAATTTAAAAGCGGAATCAAATTGATTAAAAAGGAACGGGGTTTTCCAACATAAATCACCAAAATGGGTCCCCACACACCCCACAGTGGGTCCAGGGCAAAACAAAAAAACAAACTCTTTAACCTTAAATTTTACGTCCTTCCTAAAAAGGGGGACAGGGGCCCCAATATAAAACACAACTTTTAAAAGGGGGATCACTCGGCCCCGTGGGCGATGAAGATCGCAGCTAATTTCGTTGCCGGAAAGTAAATTTCAAGGTCCCAGATACATCGAAAAATCAAAACGAAACATTGCGGGGGCCCCGGCTCGAAAAAGGGGACAGCTGCCGTCACTCCAAAAACGAGGGGTTCGGAAACCACCCCAAAAATCCTGATTAATCAATCAATCGCCCCTGGGGTTTCCGTTTGGGCGTCCCGCCGGGGAAAAATCCCCGGGCATAGCCCATTTCCTCCCCCTGCTTTTTCCTCCTCCTGCCCCGTTGGTGGGTAGGCAGGCGGGGAAAGGCGGGGAGGCAGGCAGGCGGGCAGTGGGGGGTTCCCTAATAACCAGTCCCCGCACCTGCTCCCCCGTAGCCCATGCAGGGCAGAAAAGCCAAACTGATAAACGTGAGGCAAGCTCCCCGGGCCCTATATCCCCAAATCTGTTGCCCACCGGATGGGAACGATATTAATAGGGGACGCCCTTTTGCTGGGACTACGCAGAGGGGAGGCAGGTTAAAGGGACGGAGGCAGGAGAAAAAAAAGTAGTAATTAGGCCGTGGGGGGGGTATGAAAGGCCTGTCTGCCCTGTAACACCCCTCATGCGCTGCTGCTGCTGCTGCCCGCTCCCCGCCTCGCTTGCTCCCCTTTTTCTCTCAAAAAATGGGAGGAAAGAGGCGAGCTAAACCCAGGGGGTGGGGGAAAAGAGGCGGCCAGGCAAAAGTATACAAATAATAAAAATAATTTGTAGTAATGAGAATGTGGTGGCCACCCCCCCTGTTACCCCGTGAGTGGGGAAAACCTACCCGCCAAATTTTAAACATATTAATAAGCGGGGGAAAAGGGAAAACCCCAAAAGGGGGTTCCCCTTTGTAAGGGCGACTGAACCGGGGAAGAGCCCAGCCCCATAACCTCGTGTCCTAACCCGGCACGAGGGGTGTTGCGTTTCGGAGGTCCAGCAAGCCGTCCAATTTTCCGCCTTTAAAATTAGAGCATGAAATTTCAGCCCCCTGCCCATGGAAAGGGGGTCAAGGGGCCCCTGTGGGGGGCGCCCGCGAGGGGAAAAAGGCACGGTCGGGAAAAAGGGCCCCTCCGTAAATCGGGTTGCTTGATAGGCAGCCCAAAGCAGGTGGTAAACTCCATCTAAGGCAAATATGACCAAAGAACCGAAGCGAACAAGTACCCGGGGGGAAGTTGAAAAGAACTTTGAAGAGAGATTTTAAAGGGGTACGTGAAGAAAAATTAAGAGCCAAACGGATATGGGAAACCC
>NC_069446.1:34463057-34570615 GCF_026875155.1 Cherax quadricarinatus | reverse complement strand
AAAAATGGGGGGGAAAGTGCTGCCCTGGGAACAGAAAAGGTGAAGTGGGGGTGCGTCCTGGGGGGGACAGTAATGGTGAAGCTGGAGGTGCTGTCCTGGGAGACAGTAATGGTGAAGCTGGAGATGCTGTCCTGGGAGACAGTAATGGGGAAGTGGAGATGCTGTCCGGGAGACAGTAATAGTGAAGCTGGAGATTTTGTCCAGGTAGTCGGGAATTATACGCAAAAAGGAATACATTTTAAATGACCTATAGGGGACAGGAGCCATAGTAGGGAAACAAGTGTAGTCAAAGATAAGATAAAACCAATATTGCAAACTAGAAATACCGCAGGAAATAGCAAACAAGGGGAAATCCACTAGCAATAGTGGGATATATTCCCAAAAAAACAACTGGTGGGAGCTCCATTGTGGTGCTAGGGAGGATAGAAGTAAGACAGGGAAACATGCACAACAGGGAATACAGTCACAGAAACCCAAGCCTGTGCACATACTATGCACTCGGTATCTGGGCATGGGAAATCTGGAAAACATATGGGACGTGCAACTATGACCACCCTAGAAAATGCCATGCGCATATGACAACGGGAAAAATGCAAACTCCCTTCCTGTAAGCTTTTTCCCCCTGAACTGTGTACCTCTTCAGTACAGGAAAGACTGTGCTATAACTTAAATTGCCAGGCATACCATCTAAAGGGGACAAAAAGATACAAAACATCCAGGCCATGGGAATACCTGGGTAGCCACAGCCATTCAAGAGGGAGAGGTTTTTTAGTGCCAGGAGGAAAAAAACTGGCAGGAAATGGCAGAAATCGTACACCAAATCCAGTCATTCCTGGAGTGGAACCCAGTCGATGGCCTCCACTCCAAACCAACAGATACAGATACTAATGCCGGAAAAAAAATCCCCCCCCAGTACCAACAATACCACCAGTCCGATAGCATTCTTCTTTGCAAATATACAGGGTCTAAACCCAGCAACAAACAACAAAATACCTTTCATCGTGGACTGCTTGAGAGGCAAAGGCATTGTTCGCGGGCTTTCACTGAGACACACATAAAGGATCACTTGGACACGAAATATGGATCCCAGGTTACAACCTATACAGATGTGACGAGAGAACAGGCAAAAGGGGGGTGGGTTGGCTGTTACATTGCAGAGTCACTTGTTTTGCAACTGAACTGCTAAATGCCTCAAAGGAATCGTTGTGGAAGTTTTAGCAAGTTAAAGGTCGAGAACTAAAACCTAGTCATGTGGTAGTCTACAAGCCTCCAGATGCATTCACCAGCAATTCCAGGTACAGTGTTTAAAAATTGACCACTGTTGGAAAACCTTCTGCTCCTGCCCACCCAACATCTTGCTACCTGGGGGATTTCAACTTAAGGCACCTAAATTGGAGGAATATAGCAAATAATATTGTTGCAGTTATAACACCAGGAGACAGTCTGATGAAAAACTCACACTCAGGCGAGCTTTTAAATCTTCTGCACAATATTCAATTTAAACAGCAAATATAGAGCTACTAGATGGAGAATACACTAGACCTCATCTTCACAAACAATGATGATTGAAAGAATTGTCACCATATCAAAAACAATATACTCAAGATCAAAATGATTGAGGTTCAGTCATGTATGCGTGGAGCCCAGACCGACCATAATGGATTAGTCACGAGGGAGGCATTCACCAAATTCAACTTTCAATAAAGAAAAACATTAAAGTGGGACCCAAGTAAACCAAGTCCTAACCGATATAAGTGGGATGATTACTAAGCAACACAGACCCACTTATGCCTAGAACTGCATTAAACTCGGTGGCACTCATGTATGCACAAGGCTTATTCCTCTAAGAAAAAGGAGGAGTAGATGTTAAAACAGAAAGAGACAGGCGCCTCACTTTACAGGCGACGGAAAAAAGATAACAGAGCGGCTAAAAGAGGGTCAATATATCTGAAATGCGTAGGGAGACAACTGGTCAGAGATTTAGCAAGATCGAACTTAGCTAAAGAATCCTTTAGGAGTCAGGAATCGCGGGAAGAACTAAAAGCCATAAATGAAATCGAAAGAAACCCAAAGGTATTTCTTCTCCTATGCCGCAAATCAAAATCGAGGAACAACGTCCAGTATTGGGCCCTACTTAGAACAGATGGGTCCTACACAGATGACAGCAAGGAAATGAGTTAGCTACTCAAGTCCCAATATGACTCACCCCCCCAAAAAGCAGCTAACCAGATGAGAGTCGGAAGGATCAAATGACTTTTTTATGAAGAGCCACAAAATTTGATTAACTAAGCCTATCCGATGTTATCTGCCCAAATGACTTCGAACGGCGATAAATGACATGCCCAATGCACTCTGCACCAGGGCCAGGATCATGGAAAAACTCTGTGTTCATCAAGAACTGCAAGACGCCTCTATCCGAGCCTTTTCCATTCCTATGGGAGGGTGCATGGACACGGGGGTGTACCAAGTTACTAAAAACAACAGACATAGCCCCACGTCCACAAAGGGGCAGTAAAGCAAAAGAAAGAACTACTGACAATAGCACTAAATCCATTATCAGAAAAATCTTTGAAAGGGTCCTAAGAAGCAAGATCCCACCATCTAGAAACCCATCAGTTACACAAACCCAGGGCAACATGGGTTTAGAACAGGTCGCTCCTGTCTGTTCAACTATTGGATCACTACGACACAGGTCCTAAATGCACTAGAAGACAAAAAGAATGCAGAAGTATATATACAGACTATTGCAAAAGCCTTCGACAAGTGTGACCATGGGCGTAATAGCGAACAAAATGCGTGCAAAGGAATAAACAGGAAAAAGTCGGTCGATGATCTATATTTCCTCACTAAACAAACACCGAGAGTAGTCGTCAACAGGAGTAAAGTCCGAGGCAGCTACGGTGAAAAAGCTCTGTTCCACAGACACATTACTCGACTCCCATCTTGTTACTCATCCTCATATCCGACATAGACAAGGAGATGTCAGCCACATCACCGTGTCTTCCTTTGCAGATGACACCCGAATTGCATGATGTGTCTCTCCATTTGTGACACTGCAAAAGCTCCACAACCAAATCTTTCAGTGGGCTGCCAGAATAACAATATGAAGTTCAATGATGAGAAATTTCAATTACTCAGATTGGTAAACATGAGGAAATTAAAATCTTCATCAGAGTACAAAACAAATTCTGGCCAATTAGAGCGCGAAACCCAACGTCAAGACTGGGGTGATCATGTCGGAGGATCTCACCTTCAGGACCATAAAACATTGTATCAATCGCATCTGACTAGAAAAATGACAGGGATGGATATGAGAACCCACCCATTCAAAAACTAGGAGGCAAAGCCCATGATGACACTCTTCAGTGTCACTTGTTCTTATCTGATGGAATATTGCTGCACACTAACAGCCCTTTCAAGGCGTGTAAATTGCCGACCTAGAAAATGTACAGAGACTTTCACGGCGCGCATAACGGAGATAAAACACCTCAATTATTGGTGGAGCGCTTGAGGTTCTAAAACCTGTATTCCCTGGAACGCAGGAGGGGAGAGATACTGATTATATACTCCTAGGAAAATCCTAGAGGGGCTAGTACCAGACCTTGCACACGAAATCACTCACTACGAAAGCAAAAGTCTTGGGCAGACGATGCACCCATCCCCCCAATAAAAGCAGGGAGTGTCACTAGCCGTTGAGGAGACCATACAATAAGTGTCAGGGGCCACAAGACTGTTCAACTGCCTCCAGCAACATAAGGGGGATTACCAACAGACCCCTGGCAGTCTTCAAGCTGGCACTGGAAAGCCACCTAAAGTCATTCCGGCATCAGCCGGGCGGCTGTGGCTCGGTACGTTGGGTTTGGTGCAGCCAGCAGTACAGCTGGTTGTGATCAGGCTCTCGATCACCAGGAGCCTGTCACAGACCAGGCCGCGGGGGCGTTGGAACCCACGGAACTCCTCTCCAGGTAAACTCCAGGTAAACATAACACCCCTAGGGGTAGATTTAGATTATTAGTAACATAATATACTCTATTACAGCTCGTTGTGAAGTGGATAAGATAGCTTCTCAAAACCTCATCACCTGCAGTGGCGGCTGATGTGCAGGCAGTGAGCTGTCTTATCAGCTAAGTGCCCCTTATTATTTAATCTTTAAACTTTAGCTGGTTAAACCATTTTCTCAACAAGGGGCCAGAAACACAAAAATAAAAGCATATATATATACAGTTAGGGCCCCATTTATATGGAGGTTAGGTTCCAGGCTACTGCCGTTTTTAAAGCGGAAATTTGCCGTTTAAAGTGTGAACACCTTTTTTTCCCCTTATAAATGCATACAAATAATAAACAAAAAAGTTTACACTAACATATATTAAGTTAGTAATAGGACAAGGCATCAAGAAAACAATAAAAAAGTACAATACACCATATGTGGCCACTCATTACTTACCATAAAATATTTATGGTTCTTTAAATCTAGGGTGAGGACAAGTACTAGTTTTGTAAGTAAATCAAGTGTGGTATGTATGGTAGTCAGGCCGGGCTACCAACCCCAAATGCCACCTATCAAAATATTCTATTACATTTATGCATCCCAGAAGCAATAAAATGCACATACAGTCACTCATTATTACCTTAAAATATTTTTAGTTCTTAAGTAGGATGGGAGGGGTGAGTAAACAGATAAAACGAATAAATGAGAGAGAGAGAGAGGAATGAGTGCATGAGGGAGGACAGGCGGCAGAGTTACGTAAACAAACCAGGGAAACGTAAGTTTTGTAAACTAAGTGTTCATATCTGGGATTTTGGAGTAAAGTTACGTTGTGTACAAGTTGTCTCTACATTGATATGGTTAGAATAAATAAAGAAGAACAACTCCATTCTCATGTAACACCATTTTTGAGAAGAAATGACACTCTGAGTGAAGGCAGTGGGAATAAGTCACTCTGACTTTTTTGGGTTACCTAGGTTCTCTAAACGTATGCTGTTATGTATGATAATATATGTAACTGTCTTATTTGTATATACCTGAATAACTTACATTATTACAAAGGAATAATTTTCTACAGTTACCCCCAGTAACACATTTTCTCTTATATTAGACTAGAGAAATGTTTATTCTTGCTATCACTTGCTACAAGTTATCTTGTCTACCTCATTCAAAGTTTATTCTCTATAGAGATTACAATGTTGAATTTACAGAATTTGGTGTTGTGTGGTTTACATGTAGTTTATATAATGATTACAGAGTTGGTACCCACTAGAACCTAGCATGGGCTAGGCATTTCGGGCAGACTTAGTTTATTTCTTTATTTTAAATATTACAAATTATGAGGTAAGTTTGGTATTATGGCTAAGTGACTAAATATAGTTTTGTCTGAGTTTAGCATGGGAATGCTTTTGTTTTGGCACAGTACATAGTTTCAGTATTGGAGTTTCATAGGATTCATTATTTTTAGATTGAGATTATATTTCTGTTTATTGTCAAATGCGTGAGTGAGTGTATGTGTGAACCCACCAGGTGGTATTCGTGTAGTAGTTGATGGGGTTTATCAGGGAGTTAAGATGTTTTCTAATTGTTAGTATTTGAAGGTGATGAATGTGTCTGCAATTTAGGGTTCTAAGGTAGGAGTGTTCCAGATTTAGGGGCCTTTGACATACATTGATTTTTGTAAAGGTTTAGTCGGAGATGTGGAATGTCATAAGAGATGTTTGTGTCGTCTTGTGGAAAATTTTTGATTTCACGAAGCGTGGCGCCTGGTGGTGTTTGATGATGTCTGATGTGAGTCAAAAAATGTATTTGACATAGGGTAAAAACCAAGAGTTCCCTTTGCGGCATGCGCAGATAGTGCGGGGGTATAGGTCGACTCAGGCCTGGGGAGGCGGGAGTCGTTTTGAAGTGTTGAGGAGGATGGGAAAGCATGGAACCACGAATTGGCATTCACGGCGGCCCTAAGGATTAATATAGGCCTCATTTCAATAGGAGTGTCGTAAACTGTTCTGGAGAAGAGGAGGGAACGTGATTTACGGGACCACCGTAATAAATGGTAAAATGAGTTGAATATGGTTTTGACGGGGTTGTGACTGGTGCACGGCCCATGGCTGTGTGTCCAGGGAAATGCCCGTGTGTTTAATCCTCGCTCTTCGGCCTCAGATCTTATTGGAGTGACCTCTAATGTTTTTTGGTATAATAATTATGAGAGGTTAATAGTCTTGTGTAATGGTAATGTAATCAGTGATAATAAACATTAGAGTTAAGAGAATGCGGGATGTGAAATAGATCGCCCTGCTCCGAGTGAATGTGTGTTTCTCATACCGAGGATAGAGAAGTTTCATGGAAGACGAACTTCTAAACCGGGACCAAACCGACGGGGTACCTCGTCCTGCTGGAATGGAACCGTGTCGGTTTGTAGAGAACATCGAAATGAGATTGGTGGAATGGACGGGGGAAATTAAACGAGTATCAATCACCACAGTTATGTAACCCTTCTAGTTATAGCGACTGATACTGGCCAGTTAGGTATTTGAAAATTGGATGGTTATGTGTGATCCAGTAATCAAGGTGACCACCAGAGAATATATGGGTAAGTGGAGAGATTTGTAATACAAAGTGGTTTTCATTGATGGATATATCCATGTTTTACTACCCCCCACCCTTCATTCAGTTACACTAATATAATCTATACAGTCCACATAAAATAGTTAGCACCGTACTTGTGGGGGTGCTATCCAATCCATACTGGTATCGGTTAGATATGGTAAGATAGTGAGGTCGAAGGGACCACCTGCCGTGACCAGGGTGGTTAAGTTTTCTCACATGTCTAACCGGGGTGTCTACGGTAATCAATATGGTTGCTCCCATGAAGTTTACTTGTAAGCATTAGAAAGTTGAAGGAATAATAAGGTAAATCACCCCTAGAAAATTTTCCATATTTGCCGTTGGTCTTCCTAAACCGGACGCAATCAGTGAAAAAAAACTTAATTGAATTAATTACTTAATAATTAAGTGACTGATTGAAGGTAGTGGGCGTAGGGTGCACAAGTTTAATCGATCATGTGATGGATGATAATTGCCCAATTAATTGCTGCACATGTATGGCAGGATTTATACAAGAGTAAAGTGCAAGAATTACTCTTATAAGGGCGCCTCTACTTAAGTTGTATAATCAGTGATTAATAATTTTCTCTAACCATGACTGAATCTAATGGAGTTAATGTGCTGGGGCTTGACTTGGATACAAGAGAGACTTGCTATTGTTAAGTCTCATAATTCCAGTATGCCCAATAAATATTCAGGGAGCATAGGCTTATGCCCCTGAGAGAATGGAAACACTAAGTAGACCATTTGAGGGTTCAATAAAATATGGATGGCCAATGGAGTTGGTGCCTATATGCAGTAATGTGCTTGGGTTGATTGGGGATACTGAGAGAGACTTGTTATTGTATTAAGTCTCATAATTCCAGTTGGCCCAACAAATTAATCCAGGGAGCATAGGCTTATGCCCCTGAGAGAATGGAACACTATTAGCTCCATTTTGAGGCTTCAATAAATATGGATGGCATGGAGTTGGTGCCTATATGCAGTAATGTGCTGGGGCTGACTTGGGATACTGAGAGGACTTGTTATTGTTTTTAAGTTCATAATTCCAGTATGCCCAATAAATTAATCCAGGGGCATAGGCCTTATGCCCTGAGAGAATGAACACTAATTAGTCCATTTTGAGGGTTCAATAAATATGGATGGCCATTGGGGTGGTGCCTATATGCAGTAATGTGCTGGGGCTGATTGGGGATTGTTTTGATACTGTGAGAGAGACTTGTTTATTGTTAAAGTTCATAAATTCCAGTATGCCCAATAATTAATTAAGGGAGATAGGCTTTGCCCCTGAGAGAATGGAACACTAATTAGGTAATTTTGAGGGTTTCAATAAATATGGATGGCCATGGAGTTGGTGCCTATATGCAGTAATGTGCTGGGAATGACTTGGGATTCTGAGAAAGACTTGTTATGTAAAGTCTCATAATTCCAGTATGCCCAAACAAATTAGCCCCGAGAGCATAGACTTAGTGTCATACCTTCAACTAAGAGGGAAATTGTTAATACCAGAAGCATGGAGGGCTGAGTGGCTTTGGATTGAGCCCTACCTGAGGAGAGTTAAACAGGTGGAAAGAATTAATGGGTGATTATGTACTATTAATGTTGGAGAATTCCCAAGTACAGGTGGGCCATTGAAGATGGAAAATTGTACTACACATTATGTAACTCGTCTAACAACGAAACCTCCGCCGGCGCAGTGCCGGCAAAATTTTTGATTTTCCGAAGCTGATTGCGCCTGGTTAGGTGTTTGATGTGTCGATGTGGAGTCAAAAATGTATTGACAAAGGGTAGAACCAAAGAGTTCCCTTTGCGCATGCGCGGATGTGTGGGGGTATAGGTCGACTCGGGCCTTGGGGGAGGAGGGAGTGTTTTGAATGTGGGTGAGGAGGTCAGAAAAAAAAAACATGGAACCACGAAATTGGCTTCACAGCGGCCCCCCCCCCCCCCCACCGCCTTATGCCCCCTACCTAAGGATTATATAGGCCTCATTTCATAAAGGAAGTGTGTAACTGTTCCTGGTGAGTGAGGAAACGTTGATTTACGGGGACCACCGTAAAAGGGTGGTAAAATTAGTGAATAATGGTTTGACGGGGTGTGAATGGTGCACGGCCATGGGGGTGTGGAAATTTATTTGGTTCAATAGTTCCACAGCTTCAGATCCAGCATGGCCGTCTGGTCGTCTGAGCGAAGCGGCCTTAAACCCCCCCCAAACAGGTTGTTCTCTGGTTGGCGGTTGTTGGTAAGCTTATTTAATTTATCTTAGATTTTACCCCCTCTTTCAAGGGAAGGAGTAGGTAGTTTTACTGCGTAGTACAACTAATATTAGAGTTTATAAGGCATCTGTAGATAATGATAGAGTAGACCTAGACCTTAACATAGGTAGAAATAGGCCGATAATGTAGGGCAAACACTAGGATAAGTTAGCTAGGAGAATGGCAAAGCCCTAGCTTGAATGGCGGGGCTGCGCAGGGTCACAAAAGACAGAATAGATGCCCTTCTTACCGATAGACACCGACTGGGACAGACGTGCATGTGAACAGCAGGCGGCGCCCCCACGTGTCTTCACATCTGAGACCTGGGGGGAAATTGGTAGAGGCACCTCAGTTGTACCGTAGATTATCTCCTCCATCGGCCCATACAGAAAGCGAGATATTCACCTTTTCCCGTTGGTGTGGATTTTCTGCCAGAGTCTTAGGAGATTATGGGTCGAGTAAATGAGGGACTCGGTTGCTACAGAGAGAGCAGGCCAGGAAGTACCAGTGTCTCAGAGCATCTTGAAGCTAAGTGTCCGCGTCTGCATAGTTATACTAGGGGATACATACCTCTTGGATATAGGAATTTCTGAGGTTGCAGGCAGGGGACACATAATAACGATTTTGAATATTGCAGGAATTAATGCCTGGTTGCACGTTGGTTTCCAAGGGGAAGGTCCAAAGGGGCTAAAGCTGGGCTTAGGAAGTTGAAGATCAGGATATATGACTGCAACTCCAAGTAAGTTAGTCCTTTATAGTGCTGCAGGCTGTGGTTTCTTGATATAACAATCATTGTGAAAATCTGTTCTATAAGCCACTTGTGAGGCTGAGGTACCCAAACTCAGAGACTCAGTGTCATCAGAGTTTGCAGGGTTGGCCGACTCACTTGGAGGCAGTCCACACAAATTTTCAGCAGTGTGTTGTGTCCAGGGAATGCCCGTGTGTTAATCCTCGACTCATCGGCCTCAGATCTTAATTGGTGACCTCTAATGTGTATAATACTTATGAGAGGTTAATCGTCTTGTGAATGGTAATGTAATCAGTGATAATACATGAGTTAGAGAATGTGGGATGTGAAATAGTTCGCCCTGCTCCGAGTGAATGTGTGTTTCTCATACGAGGATAGAGAAGTTTCAAGAAGCACGACTTCTAAACCGGGACAAACCGACGGGAACCCTCGTGAAATCTGTTTATAAGCCACTTGTGAGGCTGAGCGGTACCCAACTCAAGAGCTCGGTGTTCACAGAGTTGCAGGGTAGGCGACTCACTTGGAGGCAGTCCACACAAATTTTTCACAAAAAGTGGTCCTTCGTGAAAAAAAAACAAAAAAAAAAAAAAAAAAACCCGTGATGTGGAATAGCTAGGTTAAGCTACAAGTAGCCACAGTTAGCGAACCAGTTTAAAAGAGTTAGGTTAAGCTATCATAGCTAGGCCACAGTTAGGAACCAGTTGAACGAGTTAGGTTAAGCTATCATCGCTAGTGCACAGTTAGGAACAGTTAAAAAAGTTAGGTTAGTTAGCCAACACACCAGGTAAAGTTACACAGAGGCTAGGCCAAGCTGACTATACACAGAAGTTGTTATTTGCAGTAATTTACAGGCAGGCCAGGTAGGCTAGAGGAAGCTTGTCGAATTTAATTATTTACAGTGATTACAGTAATCCAGGGTGGAGACTTGGTGTGTTAATTACTTACAGTGGATTTGCAAGGTAGCCACAGTTAGGATAGGCTTGTGCAATATTTACAAAAGGTTATAGTAGCTAGGACCAGATTTAACCTAGTTAATTATTTACAGGGGAGTTATAAAGCCAGGTTTTAGTTTTAGCACACTAGCTAGGTTAGATTTACCTTATCAACCTCAACGTAGACAGAGTATGCTGGGCACAGGCCAAGATGGTTACATACATTATTCATTTACTGTTTCACAGGTTGAATTGTTGAATTTCTTGTGTTAACCAAGTGATTTTAATTTGTATACTGCAACTTTTATTGTGATTTTCATCATCTTTGATTCATGTTAAAGTGGGATTTGTGAATTATACCTGAGACTTGGTTAAAGTCTGTAATTATATGCTGGCATTGTACAGTAGTCTAGATTAAGCTTTCACATCGATTACACATTTTGATTGGGAAATTTGAGATGCTAACAAGTGTACATTTTTGATTCAGAAGTAGAGTCAATCTAATAAAGGGAATTGTTAAGCTTGTTGAGAAGCCTTGAGAACTCGTTCATTCTCACCTAATTACCGTTTGTGCTGTGGGGTGCGGCTAATTGAAATTACTATATTAGCACCGTGTGATCTTAACTAACCGAAAACTATGGTAGGTGAAGATGCAGTACCAGCTGTCCCAGCTCTAAGTCAATTAAAGCGGTTCTATGGGAGCATATAAGGGGCGCCCTGAGAAAGCATGTGTGGAGTGTCGTATGGTCAGGCAAAGATCAGGGACGTAGGACTGGGAGGAACAGAGAGTTGCCGAAACCTTTGGAGCAAGACTGGAGCCTTTGAGAGATCATTTATCCTTTATGAGACAGGGAAGGCCCTATACTGCAGGTGAGTCTGAATATACAGTGAAGTAGCAGGGACAGACTATGACGAACGAAGGCAGGAGTAAACCAGAGATGAGACTCTGCAGGACAGTTATAAAGACTTTGTAAGGCCGGTACAGCAGGGGCGCAAATGTTTCAAGGAAACACGAACAACGGCACGCCTGTTACTGTGTTGCCCAGATTGCCCAAGTATGAATTTCCACGTTTGACGGAACAAAAAAAACCTTACCAGAGTACATTGCTTTCTGGGATCAGTTTAGAGCCCAGATAGATGACAGAAATGATTCTGTCAGATGCCCGTTTTTAAAGTTGCAGTATTTGAGGTCGCAGCTCAAGGGTTTAAAGCCTTAGATCTGGTCCGGCACTACCCGATTAACTGACACTAATTACCAACATGCCACAAAGACCAATTAGAAGACATGTTTGGCAACATGAGGAGATAAATGAGCTTACTTTATCGGTTGTTGGATCTAGGAGGCTTGCCGACATGACCGTCAATGGTCTAGAGAAGTTCCGTTTTGAGATTATGAGCTTGACCAATAGTTTCAGAGAATTTGCATGATGAGAATGATTTCAAAAATGGGTCCTTAGCCAGGTGGTGATCAGAGGAAACTGGCTAGCACGACAGTGCAAGAGTTACACTTAAAATATCGGATGAATGGTTCACATAAAAGAATTATTGAAGGGTTAGGGGATTCCTTATCTCACCATGACATAGGTTCAGGGGGAGAAATTACCTACAAGGAGAAGTCGGTCAACTTCCCCAGACATTCGAGAGATAAGACCTAAACACCTCCACTAAAGTAGGCACGTACTATGCCCAGGGGAGTCTCGCCACCCACCAGGGCCAAGGGAGAAGCCATCTAAAGCGGTCAGTATGAGACGGTGCGTGTTTGTGATGAAAGAACACGGCTAGTTCAGGGTGTTCAAGCTTCACACCTATAACAAAGGTTCAACGGCTAAGAGAGTTTGAGGACTTTGTTTCAGTGTTGTGCGAGAACATGTTACAGGGACTGTAACACCATGCTAGGGCCTCAGTGTCGGGGATGTGGAAGGAAAGCACCACAGTGCACTGTGTCCTAATGATGCCGGATTGCACAAGTTAAGGAAATGGAGAGCAAACCGCAAGAAAGTGGTTGGAGAGCAAGACACAGTCAAAGTAAGCGATGAGCTGTAGTGAGTTCGGCACAAGAATTTGTTCTGCGTGAGCAGTTTCAAGGGCTCGGTGGCCTTGCCCACCATAATGGCGTGTGGTCGCCAACGGGAGAAGAAGTCGGAAACAACCCTCATTTGTTCTTCGACAGTGGGGCACAAGAGATCCTTCATAGCGGAGGAGTCTAGCAACTATGGTTGAAGCTGGAGAAAGTTGGTAAAGTTGACATGAAGGTGGAAGGGTTTGGTTGGGAAGTCCCACGCAGGTCTTATCAGTAGTCAAGTGCGGTCAGGTTAGCCGGGCATCGACGAGGGAAATTTCAGCCTTAATGGTTGAAGAGGCTGGGCACCAATATCATGCCTCTTAGGGGACTGGGTGACTGCAGCAGTCAAACGTTTGAGGGAGTTGGCGTGTGTAGCTAGCGGAACCAGACATTGCTACAGACAATGTTAGTAATGTAGGCATCTTGGTTGGAGGACATTATCCTAGACGAGTTCGTGTCTACGAGAAGGGTTATCAAGGAGGGTGGTGGGCCAGTACAGGACTCCAGCGGGGTACATCGTAGGAGGCAGAGTACAAGCTCACTCCTGCGACACCGGGGAAAGGAGGCTCTGGTATTACAACGACTGAGGCTGTTACTGGTTGATGCGGATTGGTGTTGCACGAAGGCTGTCAGAGGCGCAAGTTGGCATATTGACAGTGAGCCGGTCCATAAACTATGGGACCTGGATGTAGTAGGGACAAAGGTGACTCAGGCGCCCCCTGAACACGAAGAGACATATCGTGGTTACTTGAAACCAATGTGCAGTTCAGGGACGGACAGTATTGTGTGCGTACTCCCATGGAAACTGGGCCACCCAACGCTAGCCCCACTAATTTAGTGGGCACGTAGTCAGTTGAATTCTTTGGTGAACAGCCTGACAAGAAGGGTCTGGTGGGGAAATATGATGATATTATTAAGGGAAACAGTGGCCCTTGGGTTCATCGAGAAAGATGCCCAATGCCAGCCCTGGGGGCGGAAAACACCCATTATCTTCCACACATGGCAGTCACCAAGGAGTCGGTAACCACTCCCATCAGAGTAGTCTTCAACTGCAGCTCGCAGGCGAGTCCCCGAGAGCCTCGTTCAGACTGGTCTGCTCACAGGGCCCCCCTCCTTGACGCAGAAATTAGCAGATGTGTTGTTGAGATTCAGGATGGAACAGTACGCCTATGCGGCAGACATTTAGCAAAGCTTCCTACGGTATTGGGTTTGCAGCCACAGGTAGGGACTACCACAAAGATTCTTTATGGGTTGGCTAACAGGGAGGTGCCCAAGCAAGGGTTGATACCTTAGATTCAGAGCAGTGTTGTTTGGTGGCCACTAGTTCAACATTCCTTTTTCTATTACGGCTACCATGACTACACCTGTGGAACTGTAATTGCCCACTTAAAGAATTACTGAAGAACCCTATTGTATGTAGACAACATGCAGGGTACCACCTCAGATGAAAGGCTGTTGATGGACATTTACCGAGAGTCTAATCAGGAGATGCTCTCGGCTAACATGCCATTGAGCGACATGGGTGACAAACAATCCAACGTTGCGGGGCATGGTGGAACGTGACTATACGGCTTACTCAGTGACTGAGGTAACATCGGGGTTGGGACTGGAGTGGGGAAATTCAAGGGAAGACAGTCTTAGGCTAAAAGAGGAAGGCCTGATGGGGAAGGGAAGCTGACCAGGAGGTCTTTGCTGATCAAAGTGCAGACTGGGCCTTCGATCCTTTGGGTTTGTCGACACCCATCACCATTCGAGGGAATGTGCTAGTGCCAACGGACCTTGGGAGCTGAACCTAGGTTGGGACGAACCACTGCCAGAAACAGTCTGCCAGGAGTGGGATTGGTTAACAAAGACCTAGCGGAATTGCCACGAGTTTTCACATTTCCCAGGTCCATCGGGTGCACCGGCACGTTTCTGTCGATGCCTCTCCAGGGCCTATGGGGCGAGTAGTTGTATTTGGTGGCCTGGGGACCACCAAGTCGATCTGGTCACCAGTTCGTGCGCGCGGGACACCTGAAGGGATTGCTCGATCCCAAAGCCTAGAACTTCACGGCGATGTTTGTTGGGAGCAAGGACGCGGTAAGTGCGTTAGAGGAGGTGTTGAGTAATCTCTGAGGTTGCGACACCACCTATGTATGGACAGTCTCGGAGGGGGTGTGCCTTACAGTGGGGTCCTAGAATGACAGGTCTAAGCTCCCCTATGTCAGGAATCGGGTAAAAGGGATACGGGAACTACAGTCAACGTTCAACAATTCTGTATGTGCCTAAGTATCAAAACCCAGCCGACCTGATAGCCGAGGGGTGACACACGGAAAGTTGAGTGAAAAGCGAGCTTTGGTTTCAAAGGCCCAGACTGGTTACTGGCAAGGGATTGCTGGCGGGAGCAGAAATTTCATGGAGCAATCAGCGCATAGTTACATTTTGCGTGGGAACACGACACTGAATTATTTGACCCAGGCGCTACCTCGTGGAGAAAACTTATAGGAGTCACGGAAATGGTATTTCGATTCGTGAGGAAACTGCATGACAAGGTATGCCAAGGTCGACAGTTGTCTCTAGTGGGTCCAGAGAATATTGGATAAGGCAGTACCAAAGGGGAAGCGTTCCAGGAGTGCTGGAAGTTACTTGCGACCCGGCAGAGGTTATGGAGTCAGGACGCCGTGTCTAACGATGACGACTCAGGGAACAGCAAACTTGCGTTCACTCATTGGGATTGTTTCCTTGATCACGCGGGGCTAATAAGATGCAGGGAAGTATACAAAAACTCTGAGCTCAGCTATGGGGCCAAACATCCGTGCTGCTGCTGGGGAAAAAGGAGGATGGGCGACAGAGCTATTGATACAAGATGCCACAGATGACCTTACATGGGGGTTGGATATTACCTTCACCTGCCTAATTCAGTATTACTGGGTACTGAATGGTCGAGCTGCCGTCAACAAGGGTGGCTAAGAGTTGGCACGGTCTGCCGGCAGTACGTGGAAGGACCCTAACATACCCAGGTCCACCACCGCTGCCTCAGGAGCGGGGTACATAGTGACAGGCCCTTTGAGACTGTAGGAATAGACTATTTACTACACCGGAAACGGGCTATCACATGAAAGAACCCTGGAGACGTGAGGGTGGGGCCTCAGAAAGTCTATGTCTGCTGTTTACTTGTGCACTATCGAGCGGTGCATTTGGTAGTTGGCAGAAGATATGACAACTGAAACTTTCGTGAAGTTGTTCAGGAGGTTTACTGCCGATTTCGTGACCCGCGATTGATTTTATCTCGGACAATGGCACAAGCTTTAGGACGGCAGTAAAGTTTCCAGGGAATCTTAGGGAAACGGAGAAAGTACAGAACACCTGGAAGAGAATTAGAGTGCGAGTGGCAGGGTTCATAGCTCCCAGGGCAACCTGGCAAGGGGGATTTCTATGAATACGCTTGGTGGCACAGTCAAAAGGTGCATTCGGAAGGTTTGCACGGCAGGAGGGTGAGCTGTGATGAATGAGGACAGTTTAGTTGAGATAGAGGCAAGAGTTAATTAACAGGCCCCTGACCTACGTTACAAAATGGGATTGACTGAGCAAGAAGCTCTCTACCCCATCAATGATGTTTGGAAGAGGATTTGGCCCTTCCCCCGCAATTTTGAGTCAGTCTTCCAAGGACTGGATTATTATGGGGGCCAGATGGTCCCCCCTCAATGAGACTCCACAGAAGTCCATCAGACTGGTGAACATCCTGGACAAATGGAACCAGGTGTGGCGCAGGGATTACTTGACAACCTTGTGGGAACATTTCTATGGTGCGACCCTGAGGCAAATAAGATGATGTTAAGTGAAGGGGACTGGTGCTAGTAGAATCTGAGGCGCCCAGGGCATTACTGGGCTCTTGGCTAGGTAGTGTCAACCACCCGGACAAGGCTGGGCTGAGTTGGAGAATGGTTGATGAAAGTGGAAGAACGGTGTCGAGAACTATAAGACCCTTCAACAGGCTTTTGCCTCTCGAGGTCCACACGGTGGGGCCGGGACATGAGAAATCAGACCAGAGGTTTGAGCGGAGTTGAGCGGCCGGACGACCAGTCGAAAAGGCGCTCAAGTCCAGGGCCCACTGGGGGGACCTGCGGGAGGCAGACTTGACACATCTAGACTTAGCGCCCTACTTCGCCGCGAGAGGATGTAGGAATTTATTTGGTCCAAATAGTTTCCACAGCTCAGATCCAGCATGGCCGTCTGGTCGTCTGAGCACCGAGCGGCCCTTAAAAAACCCTCCCCAAACAAGGCGTTCTCTTGTTGGCGGTTGTTGGGTAAGCTTATTTAATTTATAGATTTACTCTTCAGGGAAAGGTGTAGGTAGTTTTACTGGTAGTACACTAATATTAGGTATACTAAGCATCTGTAGATAATGATAGAGTAGACCTAAGACCTTAACATAGGTAGAAATGGCCGATATGAGGCAAACACTAAGATATGTTAGCTAGTTGAGAACTGGCAGCCCTAGCTTGAATGGCGGGGGCAGGTTCACAAAGACAGATAGCGCCTTTTGCGATAGGGACACCGGACTGGACAAGACGTTCGCCATGAACAGCAGGCGGGCGCCCCCCAAATAGTCTTCACATCTGAGACCTGGGAACCAAAATCAGTCATTCCTGGACGTGGAACCACAGTCGATGGCCTCCACTCCAAACCAACAGATAAGATACTAATGCCGGCAAAAAAAATCCCCCCCCAGTTACCAACATACCACCAGGCCGATAGGCATTCTTTTTGCAAATATACAGGGTCTAAAGCCAGCAACAAACAACAAAATACCTTTCATCGTGGACTGCTTGAGAGGCAAAGGCATTGTTCGCGGGCTTTCACTGAGACACACATAAAGGATCACTTGGACACGAAATATGGATCCCAGGTTACAACCTATACAGATGTGACGAGAGAACAGGCAAAAGGGGGGTGGGTTGGCTGTTACATTGCAGAGTCACTTGTTTTGCAACTGAACTGCTAAATGCCTCAAAGGAATCGTTGTGGAAGTTTTAGCAAGTTAAAGGTCGAGAACTAAAACCTAGTCATGTGGTAGTCTACAAGCCTCCAGATGCATTCACCAGCAATTCCAGGTACAGTGTTTAAAAATTGACCACTGTTGGAAAACCTTCTGCTCCTGCCCACCCAACATCTTGCTACCTGGGGGATTTCAACTTAAGGCACCTAAATTGGAGGAATATAGCAAATAATATTGTTGCAGTTATAACACCAGGAGACAGTCTGATGAAAAACTCACACTCAGGCGAGCTTTTAAATCTTCTGCACAATATTCAATTTAAACAGCAAATATAGAGCTACTAGATGGAGAATACACTAGACCTCATCTTCACAAACAATGATGATTGAAAGAATTGTCACCATATCAAAAACAATATACTCAAGATCAAAATGATTGAGGTTCAGTCATGTATGCGTGGAGCCCAGACCGACCATAATGGATTAGTCACGAGGGAGGCATTCACCAAATTCAACTTTCAATAAAGAAAAACATTAAAGTGGGACCCAAGTAAACCAAGTCCTAACCGATATAAGTGGGATGATTACTAAGCAACACAGACCCACTTATGCCTAGAACTGCATTAAACTCGGTGGCACTCATGTATGCACAAGGCTTATTCCTCTAAGAAAAAGGAGGAGTAGATGTTAAAACAGAAAGAGACAGGCGCCTCACTTTACAGGCGACGGAAAAAAGATAACAGAGCGGCTAAAAGAGGGTCAATATATCTGAAATGCGTAGGGAGACAACTGGTCAGAGATTTAGCAAGATCGAACTTAGCTAAAGAATCCTTTAGGAGTCAGGAATCGCGGGAAGAACTAAAAGCCATAAATGAAATCGAAAGAAACCCAAAGGTATTTCTTCTCCTATGCCGCAAATCAAAATCGAGGAACAACGTCCAGTATTGGGCCCTACTTAGAACAGATGGGTCCTACACAGATGACAGCAAGGAAATGAGTTAGCTACTCAAGTCCCAATATGACTCACCCCCCCAAAAAGCAGCTAACCAGATGAGAGTCGGAAGGATCAAATGACTTTTTTATGAAGAGCCACAAAATTTGATTAACTAAGCCTATCCGATGTTATCTGCCCAAATGACTTCGAACGGCGATAAATGACATGCCCAATGCGTTTGCCAGGGTGGCACCCCTTTGGGAGGCAGTCCACAAAAATTTTTCACAATGTGTGCCAGGGGAAATGCCCGGTGTTAATCCTCGCTCATCGGCCTCAGATCTTAATGGAGTGACCTCTAATGTGTATAAAAATTATGAGAGGTTAAATCGTCTTGTGAATGGTAATGTAATAAAGTGATAATAACATTGAGTTAAGAGAATGTGGGATGTGAAATAGTTCGCCCTGCTCCGAGTAAATGTGTGTTTCTCATACCGAGGGATAAGAAGTTTCATGGAAGCACGACTTCTAAACCGGGACAAACTGACGGGTACCTCGTCCTGCTGGAATGAAAAACCGGTCGGTGTAGCAGAACATCGAAAGAGAGGGTGAATGGAGGAAATAAGGAGTATCAATCACCCACAGTTAAGTAACCCTTCTAGTTATAGCAGATGATACTGGCCAGTTAGGTATGTTGTAATTGGATAGGTTATGAGTGATCCAGCTACACAAGTGACCACCAGAGAATGTTGGTAAGTGGAGAGATTATGAACAAGTGGTTTTCCTTGATGGATATATCCATGTGGTACCTACCCCCCCCCTTCATTCATTACACTAATATAATCTATACAGTCCACAATTAATTGTAGCACCGTATTTGTGGGGTGCTATCCAATCCATACTGGTCTCGGATAGATATGGATAAGATTGGGGATGTCGAAGGGACCACCTGCCGTGCCCAGGGGTGGTTAAGTTTTCTCACATGTCTACACGGGGTGCTACGGTAAACAATATGGTTGGTCTCCCAATGAGTTTACTTGTAAAGATGTTAAATGTTAAAGGAATAAAAGTGTAATCACCCCCTAGAAAATTTTCCATAGGTGATATGCCTGGGGGTTTTCTGTCAAAACTATCAAAAAAGCGTTTTAGGTCAAGGTTGATATTGGAGTTTAAGGTCCTGTAGATGTAGATTGCATAGTAGTAAGTGTGGATGATGTACTGAACAGGGAGCAATTTTAGATCTATGAAGAGTGGGGGGGTGTTTGCCAGGGATGGGATTTAGTGATTATTCTTACTGCAGCTTTTTGTTGGGTTATTATTGGCTTTAGATGTGTTGCTGCATTTGATCCCCAAGCACAAATTAGCATAGTGAGGTTTGGATAAATAAGCGAGTGGTATAATGTGAAAGGGCATTTTGCGGCACGTAGTATCGTATCTTGCAGAGGACCCCAAACTTTTTTTGGATACTTTTTGGTTTATGTGTTGGATATGGGTGCTGAAATTCAGGTTGTTGTCAAGGTATAGGCCTAGGAATTTGCCCTCATTATGTCGGTAATTAGGGTTTTTGTCGATCTTAATGTTGATTTGTGCATCTCCTGCTCTGCTACCAAAACATAATATAGTAGGTTTTGTCAGTGTTAAGCATAAGTTTATTGGCTGTCATCCAAGTAGATATTTTGATCAGCTCCGGGTTTTACAATGGTGTTGAGGGTGGCAAGATTAGGGTGAGAGATGACATAAGTTGTGTCGTCAGCAAAGAGAATGGGTTTCAGGTGTTGGGATACGTTTGGAAGATAAATTGATCTGTATGAGGAAGAGGCAGGGACCAAGGACATTTCCCCTGAGGAACTCCAGTATCAAGTGGCCGTGTTGTTATGCTGTGTTTTTAAGGGTAACATACTGATACCTATTAGTAAGGTAAGATTTGAAAATAAGCAAGCGCATGGCCTCTTATACCGAAAATGGTCAAGTTTTATGGATTAGGATGTCGTGGTCTACTGTGACAAAAGCTTTTCTTAGGTCAATAAAAATTCCTAGTGGATATTCCTTAATTTCCAATGATGTGAAAGCAGATTTTAGCTTTTTTTATGATTGCATCATTAGTGCTTTTATTTTTCCCTAAATCCAAATTGGCAGGGGTTGAGTATGTTTTGTGCTGTTATAAATAAATATAGTCTCCTGTGCACGAGTTTCTCAAAGATTTTGGATAGCAATTGTATTTTGATATTGGCCTATATTGTTTAAGTCTGTAGGGTCACCCCCTTTATGTATTGGTGTAACCCTTGCCATCTTGAGTAAATTTCGGGAAGGTGGTAGTTTCTAGTGACTTGTTAAAAAGTAAAAGAAATACATGCGAAAGGATATGGGCCGCTCGCTTGTACACTAATGGTGGGACATTAGACAGGGTTCCCGAGTTGTTTTTAAGTGACTTCCGAGGGCTCAGTTGGTGCAAGATAGAAGGAATTTGGGAAATTCCCATCTAGGTATCCCTGGCATGGGCATAGTATGTGGGGTTTTATTGGCGAGATTAGATCCTATGGTTGAGAAGAAGTCGTTTATTTGTTAGCTGTGCCAGTGGGATTTTAGTGGTGTTTCATTAGGTTTAGTTAGGACAATTTCTTGTTTTTTCAGTTTTTTGGGTCCCTAGAATCTGAGAGAGTGTTTTCCAGGTCTTTTTTATATCTCCTCAGTGTCTGTGAATCTACTGGAGTAGTATAGTTGTTTGGCTTTCTTTATTACTTTGGTGAGAACGATGAATAGTGTTTAAGAATATCTTCGTGTATTAAGCCCTGTCTATATTGCTTTTCATATTGGTGTTTCTTGTCAATGGATTTCAGAATGGTGCCCGGTTAGCCCCTGGGGAACCAAGCCGTTTGTTTGTGATCTGTTTTGTTTTTTTTTAGGACAATGTTTGTTGTATAGTCTAAGTAATTTGTTAAGAAAAATGTCTGTCCAGTCATCCATTTCCATTGGCCTTGGAGAATTCTGTAAGCCAGTCAACAATCTCTGGTCAGTTTTTGAACTTCCTTATTGAGGCCTTGTCAGGAGTCTAAATGAGACTTTGTTGTATTCAAGTGGTGGTTTATTAATGTTTGTCAGGAGGAAAAGGTAGGGTAGTGGTCTGTAGTGCTATCTGGATTATCCCTGATTTAAGGGGGGCTAGTATATTGGTCCATATGTGGTCTATTATGGTTGCACTTGTCTCAGTGAGCCTGGTTGGTTTAGTTATTGTTGGTATGAGAAGTGTGTTGTTCATATTGTTGATTAAATCAGTTACAGGCTGATCATCTAGTAAGCCAAGGTTGATGTTGAAGTCTCCAGCTAAGAGAAGTGGTGCTTATTCATTTGTCTGTTTGTTATTAGTGACTTTAATTTCTCACTGAAATTTTGGGATGTTTGTGTAGGTATCCGGTAAATGGCACCGATTGTTATAGGTGTCTTAAGGTTTTTTAAAGTAAAATTAAGCAAAAATGTATTCCCCATATTCAACACTAAAGCAAGTGGTGCTAATTTCAAGATAATTTGGTTAGAGTAATAGATTGCAATACCACCCCCAACTTGGTTTGGTCTGGCAGTTGTGAATTGCTGTGTATCCTGGTAGAGGGTAGATATCTATTGTGTCCTGCTTTAAACCCGGCCCTCAGAAAAGAATAATGCAGGAGAAGGGTGTCTTTAGTGATTCAAGGGTGCCAGGAGGTCATCATAGTGTTTGCTTAAGGACCTGATGTTGTAGTTAAGTACTGATAGGCTTTAGCATTGTTTAGGATAGGCTGGCTTATGATGCTGTGTAATAAAGGCAGTTATTTTCCCAAATAGGTTTTGATTGGGTGTCAGATTATGGAGGTTTAGATCAGGGTCAACGTGATCAATCATCTTCTAGGTTTTAAATTATGGTTATTTATATCCTAGTTATGTGTTGAGTTCTAGTACTGATATCTGTAATGGTGGGAAGCTTGGATAAGTATATAGCTAGAGTATTTTGGTCAATGGAGTATAGTCACTACTACACATAATGAAGTTGAGGGTTGTCTATGTGTTGTGTGGAATGAACTAAATTTAACAACTAGGTTATAAACTAGTAATATAAAAATACAAATTTAAAATGAACAAGACTCTCACTTGTTTTTTGCACTAAGGTCTAATAATGACTTTTGTGGAGTCTATGTTTTGAGATAGAATGAGCTAATAGTACAACTAGATTTAATCTAATATAAAAATACAAATTAAAAATTAGCATCAGTCTCTCACTAGTAATTGCACTATGGTCTAACATAATGAATTTGGTATTGACTATAGTACAACTGAGTTTAATCTAATAATATAAAAAGGCACAAGACCTCAATTGTAATTGCCCCTCAGTGTTATATAAGTTGTTTACAAGAATTAGAGTATAACAAAATTTAAATTGACAAAATAAAATTCACAATTAAAGTACCAAAGAATAATAGTAAAAAATAACAATGGTAATGTCTTGGTTATAATATGATAGTAAGAGGTAGACAGGTACACAGGTACACAGGTTACAAAGATATTTTAGAGTTGGAGTTGAATATACAAACTGAAAATTTGGCAACCAAAAAAGTTATGGGAAGTATAAAATAATTTTTTAATGTACAAAAGTAAAACTGATGGTAGTAAATATTGTTTGTTTAATAAAATTTTAGTAAGTAATAATGATTACAAAAAAAGTGAAAAAGTAAAGTTTATTTCATTCAAAATTGCACTGGTAGTTATACTAAAAGGTTATATGGCAGTACAAGGTAATTAAGAGTAATCTAAGATAGTAAATGTGGTATATAAAACAGGTAAAGGTAATTAGACAAGTAATGGTTATTAAATGTCCCAAAAAAGTTTAAAAGTAAATTGAAATTATAGTAAAAAAAGTAATTTTTTAATTTTAGTAAGTATATCAATTGATAGTATTTAAAAAATATGAGGTAATAATATGGACAGAGAAAGTATCAATTCAGCTAATGTTTTTAAACAAACAATAGTAAATAAGAAAATTACATAAGGTGACTTATGCTTACTAGTAAAATCACAAAATGAGGTAGTTGTTATTTAATTACTAAGAGATTGCACAATGAAATTTGAAAAATAATGGAGCAAACTACACTCACTACTAGGCTTTTAAGTTGGACATTGTTTAGTTTTCTCTGAAGATTTGTATCCGAGAATCTGATAGATCATTTCGTTCGTGATTGGTACGTTGACCACATTTTTTTCCAACAAGAATTTTCCCCACCCGTGTGAAGCATGGTGTATTGTGTCATTATTCTCCCCCTTAAGTTTTCTGATCAAAAGGAGGTTCTGACTTTTTTTGGTAAGACACTCGTTTATGTATACCTCTTTCTTACTTTAATAGATGCAAAATTTAAATTTTTTTCCTGTCTGGAGTGGGAAACAAAAAATAAACTTTTTTACATGGGGTCCTATAACCTGGCTTCTTTTTTTCAGAAATTTGGGACAAAACATTGTTTGGCCTTTTTGTTCGGCAGGTAATTTCTTTACTTTTTGGGTTTGGTTCATATCACGGGGAAAAAAAAAGGTTTGGACTTTTAAAACTATTACTGCGTTCCGGGGGGGTTTATCTTGTTCAGTTTTTCTTCTTGGGGGGAGCAAAGTAGTCCCCTAAAACTGGTTATTTTATTTGGGTTCTTCCATTCTTTACGTTACTTTCATATTTATTTTTTATTTTTTTATTGTGGGGTTTGTAATTACATCTTTTTATGTTTTTATCGGGGGTTTATTTATAATTTTGAAAAAAATATATGGAGGGATTAATAAAAATGTTTTAAATTTTAAAAAATTTTAAATAGTGCTTACCAACCACCCCAAAATCGGGGGGGGGAACGTTTTTTTGGTTTTGGGGGGGTTTTTTTAAAAGGCCACCCAGCTCACCCAAATTTCCTTTTCGGCCTTTTCTGGGCCCCTTTGTACCCCCCGTATCTTTTCCTGGGGAAAATTTTAGGGCCCAAAATTTAAATTTTCCCAAAATTACATAATATACAACATTAAAATGGTCTAAAGTGATTATTTTTTTCATTAATATGACATCTCGGGGGCCCTTAAGAAAACCTTATTTGTTTTTAAGTGTTTTTTGCACCCACCCACAGTATGTAATTTAAATTTAAAAAGGTACAGGTATCAAAAGTATAATTTTCAGAGTACATAAAAAATTTAAATTTTTTAAAAAACACTTGAAAATTTTGGGGATTTTCCAGACTTTAATGGAGAGGACTTATTTGTTACAAGAAATGTAAAAAAAATGGGGGGGGTGGGGGGGCCATATTTGAAAGTCAGTTGGGGGGGGGCCGGGTTTTTTTAAGCGATTTTTGGGTTTAAAAATTTGAAATGACTCTTTAGCGGAATGCCTTTAAAGAAAAAATTGCGTAAAGGGGGGCCCCCTTCTGTATAAATGGGTACGGGAAAGACAAAAACAGGCTTTTCCATTGGGCAGTGAAAAAATTTTCATGGCATTCAATGGTGATAATTTTCCAGCTTCTTAGATATGGAAAAAATTTTGAAGACCCTCAAAAGGAGACTGTAAAACAAAATTAAAAGAGGGTCATCAAATACAATTTAAGGGGGAAATTTTGAAAAAACCCCTGGGAAAAATTATGTCAGAAAACCCTTTCTTTTAAAGCCCAACAACAAGACAAAGTTTCAGGGAAAACCCAGAAAATGGGGAAAAATAATGCTGTTGGTAAACCACTCTTAAATTTTGGCTAGTGCTCCCCCCTTTTGAAGGGTTGCTCATTGCTGATCCCCCCATTAAAAGCAGAAAGAAAAAACTGAGCTGGAAAAAATTTAGGATTGTTTATGGCTACATTGACCCTAAAAAAAGCACCTAAACTACCGGGAAATGCCTGCAAGTCTTAAACATGTATTCATTGGAGTGGAGGAGAAGGTACATGATAATATAAACCGAGAAGGTACTCGGGGGCCTGGCCCCAAAAAAAATCTGCCCCCATGCCTTTAACAACATGTTTGGGGGGGAAGAGTTTATAGGGGGAAAAGTTTTTAAAATAAACCCAGTGGGGAAAGCATGGGTGAGGGGGGGGACAAAAAGGGAAAAACACTGTATCAACACCCTGTGTCCCGGATTTCTCAACACCCTTTAACAGAATGGCCCAACTTTATCCTGTTCCCTACTTTTTTTGTCTCAAAAACAATGAAAATCCCTTTTAAAGAGTGATGTGTGGGTTTAAAGCTCTTGCTTGCCAAAAAAAGTTAGGTTTCTTAATATTTTAAATTAGCTTGTCAATAAAGCTGGGGGACCCTTAAAAATTTGTAAAACCCCTGTGAAAAAAAAAACAGATATCAAAAACACGGTGGGTACCGGGTTCCTCACCAGGGGCCAGAAACCCAAGGCTTTTTAAAAAATTAAAATATGGGGAAAGCCAAGGGGGGCCTCCAGTGGGCAACAGTCTGGTTGCCAAAGGCAGACCAGATGAGTGGTCCAGGGCCCGGGTTTCCAGAGAGTGGGATAAACTTCAAAAATTCAGGAAAAGGTAAGGTATAAGGAAATGGAAAAAAAAAAATTCATACTGGGGGGGAAAAAAAAAAACAGGGGGGTGCAGAAAATTTTGGGCCCAACCCGTGATCCTCTTAGGCACCCACTGCCTCGGGATGTCCCCCCCCTTCCTTGATGTTCAGTTTTTTCTTTGTAAGGTGATTTTGGGGGGGTGACATCGTGAGGTGAATCAGGCAGATTTTTGGGGGTTGAAGTCGGGGCCCAGATGTCTTGGAGTGATGCTGGGCGAATCCTGAGTAATGGGCAAAACTTCCGGGTGAAAACCGGGCGATGCCCTGAGGATAAGTTGTGGATATGGGAGATGTCCTAGGGTGATGTCAAAAAGGTGAGGTCCCTAGGTGACAGGGGGCAAATTTTTTTTGGGGGCAAACCCCCTTTTCAAAGGGGGCTCCTTGGTGGGGTTTTGAAGGGGCTCTTGGTCTGGGAATTAGACCTGTCGTCTGTTTCCTGGACCAAACCTAATTACCCCCTTTCCCCCTTTCCCCTTACCCAAATCCTCCCCATCCTCCCCTTTACCCTTTCCTCCCCCTCCTCCTCCCCCACCCTCCCCTTTTCCCCTTCCTTTTTGGTTTTTTTTTTTTTTTTTTTCCCATGCATGTATTTCCTAGGTGGGGGAAAAAGGGAAACCGGGGGGGTCCTTTCCAAACCCCTTGTTGGGGGGTTCTTGGGGTGGCGTATTTTGGCGGGGGAATCTGGATTGCCTGGGGATGCCCGATCCCTCCCCGGTTTTCCCGGAGGGGTGGCTTTTGGGGTCTTTTGGGGGCGAGGGTTTTGTATCTTGGAAGCCACCTTTGGTTTTCGGGGGGGGGGTGGCCGAAAGGAGGTATGCTTTGTGTCAGATTTCCGGCCGCCCTCTCTTTTGTCCCCCGAGGTAGCTGGGGCAGATGGGGGGGTTGCTATCCGGATTGCTGGTTTATGGCATAGGGTAGGGTTTGGCAGGGGTTTCCATGCGCTTTCTGCGTACTTGCGGTGCTGGGCCCTTTCCAGGGCGCGGAGGGGAGTTTTTCGGGTTTCCTTTTCTTTCCTCCTAGGAACTATCCCCCCCCAGACCCCTTTTTTTATTTTTTTTTTTTTTTATTTTTTTTTTCCCTTTTTTTTTTTTTTAAAAAAAAAAAAAAAAAAGTAACCAAACCGGGGCAACCCCTAGTCCAGGGAAAACCTGCTCCCCCAGGCCCCTTTGATACCGCCCCCCCTTTTTGACCCCGCCTCATTTTTTGGGGACCACCCCTTGGGGACACTCCTAGGCCTCTTTTCTTTTGGCCGGGGGCTTTTTTCCTAAACCCGTTTTTTTGGGGTAATTTTGGAGGCCTCGACTGACCCCTTCGATTTATCAGACCTTCGCTCACCCCTGACTATGCTTTCCGGGGCCCCCCCCCCTATTTCTGCGGCAATTTTCGAATCGCGGCCCGTTCCACGTGGGGCCAACTCTGGTCCCACCCCCTAAAACAACGAAAAATTTCCTGCTGATGATACTTCTCCACCCCTTTCATTCTTCTCCCGAAAAGATCGCAATTTCCCTTTACTACCTTTCCCCGCCCCTGGGTTTTAGACTGCACAATGGGCTAAATTCTTCACTATATGTCCGATTCCTCTATGCCCATCTTTCTGACCCCCAGTATTGGGAAAAGGGACTTCCCAAGCCAGGGTTTGGGAAAAATATTTTTTTATGCTCTTAAAAGCGGTTTCGCGCCATCACCGTTTTCAGAAAGCTACCCAGGTCATGAAAACTTTTTCTTTTTTCCCATATCGATACTGTTCCCGTAAAAATATTTAAAAGCTCTTCCCTTAATTCTTGTAGGGGGTTTTTATCCCTTCTGCCCCATACCTTGTTCAAAAAAAAAATTTTTCCGAAATGTGGGGCCCGACATTCTTGAAAAGTGGAACCCAAGATTTTCCCCAAACCTCAAGGGGGGGAAATTAGTTCTTCCTGCCCGGGGCGGAGCCCATAAACCCTTTTTAAAAGTGGGGTCGTTTAACTTTTGGCAAACCCTTGAACTCCCATCCTCGTTTATGTTGCGGGGCATCGGTTTTTCGTTCGAAAGGTGGTCCCCCACACCGTAACAGGGTAGGGAAAATTTTGGTGATTTTGGGCCCTCCTGCGAAAAATTGCAGGGGTCTATCGCCCAATGCCCAGTCTGTGGTGCTGAAAGGGCCTTCTAAATTTTTGTCTTGCAATTGGGCCTCCCTCTTGCCTTAATTGTCATGAGGCTCACCCCTTTGACTCTTTGCCGTTTTCAAGGGCTTTTTCTTAAACGGTGGGGAAATCCCCTTTCCTAAAAGAGGACCCGGTTCCCATTTCCATGGGGGTTCCTCATCCCGCCTCAAGGGGGACTACCTCGTGTTTCTTTTTCCCGTGTTTTAAAAAAAAACCCCCACTTCTGGTATCCCATTTCTGTACCCCCCTCTGGGGGTTACCTCTCCCATAGTCACTCCCGTAGGGTTTTAAATTTTTTTTGCTGTCCCCCGGTCAGACGTCCCCACTTCAACGTTCAGTTGATTTTTGTTCTTCGTGTCCTCTCTCCAAGCCTCAGTTTTCCCACGAGATCTCGTATTTACACCCCCTCCCAAAAAGTCCCTCTAAATTTTCAAAAGTTTAAAAAAAAAGGGCCCTTAACACCTCCTACCCCTTTCCCCCTCCTCACTTTCCCCTTTCCCCGTCTCTGTAACCCGGTTCTCCCCCTCTCCTGGGGTCTGTTCAAGTGTAGAGGTTCACCCTCTCCTTGTTTCTGTACCTTCCCCCCCTGTTCCCTCCCCAAATTTTTTTCCCCTTTGGCCACCTCCCCGGCTTTGCCTTTTTCTGTCCCCTTCCACGCTTTCCCGTTCCCCCTCCCCTTCCCCTCCCCCCCTACCTTGGGACGGGCCATTACAGTTCCAAATTTTTCCAAAACCTCCCCCTACCATTTCCAAATTTTTGTCTCCCCTATGGGGGTCTCTGAATTCAGAAAAAACTTGAAAAACATTCTGAATATAATTTCAGAGGGCCCAAAAAAAACAAAGGACACTGATCCCCCCTCCCCCTCCTTCTCTCTCCTTACTCCCTCTGAGCAAAATCCCTTTTTTCACAGCGCCCATTCCTTCGCCCGCCCTTTAACGTTTTCCCCTGCCTCCGCATGTGGGGCTTTTCTAACCCCTCTAGGGCCATTGGAACCCCTTTCCTGTGGATTTCGGTATCTTTATATTGCCATTATGGCCCATTTACATTGGGGAAAATAAGCGGCCCCAGGGGTAATAGGGTGAGCTTCAGATTTAATTTTTCCGTTTTCCCCCCTTGGTGTTTTTTCTTACAAGACCCAAAAAATTTCACCCCTTCTGTTTTCTCCCCTTCAGGCTATAATTTTTTGTAAATTTTTAGTCCCCTTTTTCCCGAAAGGGACCTTTTTAAAAAAGTGCCCTTCTTCTACGCACTTTAAAATTCCCTACCCTCAGTTTTGTTCGTATTCGCTTTCATTACACAAACAGCCCGTAAACCATTACATAGGTGGAAAATGCTCTTTTCTTTATATCTCTCTCCCTTTTCCGGCATTATCTATTCCGGATTTTTGCCTTTCTTTTTTCGTCTTTCCCCCACCCATTTGTTTTCTTGGTGTTTTTTTTTGCCCCCCATTTCCTCTGGGGGGGGGTTTTTACGTGTTCCCATGGCCCTTCAGTTAGAGGCTTTTCTTGCCACCCAAACCCCTTTCCCTGTTTTTAAAAACGGGTTTCTTTTACACTCCCTTTTGATCCCCGGATCACACTCCTCTTGCTTTGATATTTTCAGTTGCTCTTCCTCTGCCCCCATTTGATTCACTTGGTTGTTCTTCCCGGGTTTCATGACAGCGATTTATTTTTTAATCATTCTTACTTTCCCTTCCTATTCACCACCTCTTCACATTTCCCCCGTGGCAAAATTTTATCAGGCAAATTGGAACCCTTTTCTCACACCCAACTATTTTTTTTGAGAGGTTCCTTTTTCGCCCCCCTTTGATGAGCTTTTTTAAAAACTTTTTCGTTTCTCCGTTTTTTTAAAAGCGCTTCTCATTCCTACCCCAAAAATTTGGGCAGGCATTTTCAGAAAGGGGTGCCTTGGTGGGGCTCCTGCTTTTTGCTCGTGCAGTACGTTTGAAATGCGCCGCATTTGGGGGAGGGACCATTACAAAGAACCACAGAGAGACTTCTTGAGTTTAAGCAGAAGCGTGCGATCACTCGCCATGTCATCCGTGACGCTAAACGCACTTGCTGGCGAGATTATGTCTCCACCATCACCTCTGCTTCCTCTATGAGCGCAGTCTGGAAAAAAGTACGAAAACTGAGTGATAAATATTCTCCTGACGCAGCTCCTGTTCTGCGGGTTGCCGGTGTTGATATAGGAAACCCACTAGATGTTGCCAATGAAATTGGCAATCATCTGGTCCGTATTTCTCACGGACTCCATCTATGCCCCTCATTTCTTTCCTCAAAGTCTGCCAGAGAGTTAGCACCCTTGGACTTTTCTTCTCTCAGAGAAGAACAGTATAATGTGCCTTTTACACTTCAAGAACTGGAGGCAACGCTCTCAGCTTGCCGATCATCGGCAGCTGGGCCCGACGACATTCATATTCGTATGCTACAACATTTACATCAGTCAGCTTTTGCAGTCCTATTACGCCTTTACAATCTTATTTGGTCACAAGGAGTTCTTCCACAGCTGTGGAAATCCGCCATTGTTCTCCCTTTCCGCAAACCAGGCACTACGGGACATGAAACCTCCCACTGGTGGTTAACGCTCTCGGTTCACACGGCGAGGGCCTGGGCTCGATTCCCAGCCAGAGTAGAAACATTGGACGTGTTTCTTTCCACCTGTTGTCAATGTTCCCCATCAGTAAAATGGGTAACTGGGTGCTAGTCGACTGGTGTGGGTCGCATCCTGGGACACTGACCTAATTTGCCCGAAATGCCTCCGGAGCATAACAAGGGACTTTCTATATAGTAATCGTCCCATTGCTCTTACCAGTGCAGTTAGCAAAGTGATGGAACGCCTAGTAAATAGACATTTAGTGTGGTATTTAGAGACACACAACAGTCTCTCCACTCGTCAATATGGCTTTCGTAATGGACGTTCTACCATAGACCCCTTACTACGCTTAGATACATATGTTCGTAATGCCTTTGCGAATAACCACTCAGTTATTGCCATATTTTTTGACCTTTAGAAGGTGTATGACACAACTTGGAGGTATAATATTTTAGCCCAGGCCCACTCCTTAGGCCTTCGAGGCAATCTACCATCCTTCCTTAAGAACTTTTTAAATGACAGGCATTTCCGTGTTCAGGTTAATAATGTGCTCTCCCCGAACTTTATCCAAGCTGAAGGTGTCCCCCAGAGATGTGTTCTGAGCACAACACTTTTTCTCCTTGCTATTAATGATTTGGCCTCTAGTCTTCCATCAAATATTTTGTCATCACTTTATGTTGATGACTTCGCTATTGCCTGTGCAGGCGCTGACTGTCACCTTATTACAGTTTCTCTCCAGCATGCAGTTGACCGTGTTTCCAATTGGGCCACCACACGTGGGTTTAAATTTTCCAGCACTAAAACACACCAAATTACTTTCACTAGACGCTCTCTCATCTCCGATCATCCTTTGTACATCTATGGCTCCCGTATCCCTGAACGTGATACAATCAAGTTCGGCCTCCTCTTTGATCGTAGGTTATCCTGGAAACCTCACATTACCTCTCTGAAGGCAACTTGCCACAGCCGGCTGAACCTCATTAAAACCCTTGCTCATCTTTCATGGGGAGCTGATCGTCGAACCCTCCTTCGCCTACATTCCACACTTATCATATCAAAACTTGATTATGGTGACCAGATCTATTCAGCGGCATCTCCTGCTACTCTCTATAGCCTTAACCCCATTCATCACCAAGGATTACGTTTATGCCTTGGTGCTTTTCGCTCTTCCCCTGTCGAGAGCCTCTATGCAGAAGCGAACATTCCATCCTTATCCGATCGCCGTGATGCCCATTGCCTGCACTACTATGTACGCTCTCATGATCTCCGCAATCCTTCCATTTATAGAATGGTCACTGATATTAGTAGACATTCTTTATTTGTTCGCCGCCCCTGTTTACTCCGTCCCTTCTCTCTTCGCCTTCATTCGCTCTTGTCTTCTCTTCAATTACCACCTTTCTATGTACATTTAGCATCTCACTTTTCCCTACCCTCCTGGGAAGTTCCAGCTGTTCGAGTCTGTTCTTTCTCTCTCCCTTGCTCGAAAGCCCAACTGTCTACGGTCGCTTCCCACTCTCATTTTCTTGACCACTTTCACTCTTATTCTCATGCCATTTCTGTGTACACAGATGGCTCTAAATCTTCTGGTGGCATAGGATTCGCAGAAGTGTTTCCAGACAGCGTTGTACAAGGGCATTTACTATCTTCAGCTAGTATTTTTACTGCTGAATTGTATGCCATCCTTACAGCACTTATCCACATTGCATCTATGCCTGTGTCATCATTTGTGGTTGTCTCAGACTCCCTTAGTGCTTTACAGGCTATACAGAAATTTGATACACCTCACCCCTTAGTCCTCCGTATCCAACTTTGGCTATGCCGCATCTTTACCAAGCATAAAGATATTGTTTTTTGTTGGGTCCCTTGTCATGTTGACGTACAGGGCAATGAACAGGCAGACACTGCTGCGCGGTCAGCAGTACATGACCTACCAGTTTCATGTAGAGGTATTCCATTTATGGACTATTTTGCTGCAATATCTTCCCAACTTCACACCCATTGCAACAACGTTGGTCTACTATGCCGGCAACAAACTTCAATCTATTAAACCGAGTATAGGTTACTGGCCATCTTCTTATCACCAGTGTCGAGGTTGGGAGACTACTCTCTCCCGTCTTTGCATTGGTCATACTCGTCTTACTCATGGATATCTCATGGAGAGGCGCCCTGCTCCTCTCTGTGAGAATTGCCAAGTTCCATTATCAGTCAGCCACATTCTGTTGGACTGCCCACTTTATCAACGAGCACGCAGAATTTACCTCCGTCATCGTCTTCACTCTGCTGCTCTCTCTTTACCTTCCCTTCTCGCTGATGGACCCACCTTTCATCCAGACTCTCTCATTTTGACAACAACTGACTTACTTCACAAATTCTGATACCTTCAGCCCTTTCTACTTCAATCTCTTGCTACCCCCTACCCCTGTACTATCCCCTGCCCCACTGTTTTCTGTAACCTACTGATCATCCCTCCTCCCTTCTGCCATCCAATACCCTCGCTTCCTTCCCTACCCTGCAGCGCTGCATAGCCCTTGTGGCTTAGCACTTCTTTTTGGTTATAATAATAATTTGGGGCGACAATAGGCAGATGTCGTATGTGACGTCAGGCAGACGTTCTGGGTGATGTCAGGCAGCATGGTGGCATAAAGCAATAGACAACAAGTTGCTTGAACATTTGACTTGGTACCCCATGTAGCTCATTCCACATGGTTTGTAGATCCATGTGGCTTATAGATCCATGTGGCCTTATCCACACGTGGCTTTGTCCTCCACATGACTTAAGTGACCTCGAGCACTCGGATACACAGCTCTGGAAAGGAATTCATACTGAATTCCCTACCCACAAACTCAGATGATAGTGCAGAGTCTACTAAAGGGATGCAGAATACAAACGAAACTCACCTCTGACTTGCTGAAATAGTGGTGCTGAGCTGATGAAACAGCAACATACAGGTAATGCTGAACATGTGACTGATGAACAGCTTGGGATACTATGGAGTCACAGGGAAGGTCACTAAGATTTCTCAAAGAAATTGGGGAAATTTCAGCCTGGATCCTGCTGTAATTGTCTGAATGATGAGACTTGCAGGCATGACATCAGGACAACTCATAGAGAGCGGGCTGCTTCTTGTGGGGCAATGGAGACAAGATCTTCATCTTCTTCCTGCTTCTCTCTGGCAAATAAATGCTGCAACCACTGCTATGCCACCATTTATAATCAGTGGTTATATCTCTGATAGTGGTAAATGATAAGGCTTCGGAGTCATGTTACTTTATTGGGTTTTTGTACACAGGCAGCGTGTCATGGCAACTCAGACCTAAAGAATCATGCCCATGAGAGTGAGTAGGCTTATTGTCTCTAGGGTGTTAGGTGTGTGGGTGAGGCAGAGTAAGTATGGTGCAGGCTGAGCTTTGTAGGTCTATGTCACTAGGTGTTGGCACCATCATGACATGAATTATAATGGTGATGTGAAATATAAATGTCAACTAGGGCATACATGTACACTAATGGTGCCTTTCAAGGCAGGCAAAAATGCAGACCTGGAAATATACAGAGAACTTATAAGTGCACTTATGAATGCAATAAAGCACCTAAATTACTGGAAATGGCTGAAGTCTCTTGAAATCTACTCATTGTAATGCAGCCAACAAAGATATATGATAATGTAAATTTATAAAATCCTAAAGGGTCTCGTCCAAAATCTGCATGGCAATCACTCCCTATGAAAGCAAAAGACTTGACAGGTGGTTCATCATTGCCCCAATGAAAAGAACAGGTGATAAGGGACAACACAGTAAGTGACAAGGGTCTAAGTATTCAACTACCTCCCAGCATTCAAAAGGAGGATTATCAAATGATCCCAGGCTGTCTTCAAGAGAGAGAGAGCTGGAGATGCACCTGAAGTTAATATCTGAACAGTTGGTCTGTGATTTGTATGTTAGTTTATGTGGGGCCAGCAATAACAAGCTGGTTGATCAGGCTCTGATTCACCAGGATATACCTGGGATATACCTTCCAGGTATATCCCAGTATATGATTGTCTTTCATTTACTGCTCTTAGTTATGCCACATTTCTAGTAATCACAGAGATAATTTTTACATGTTCCCTGGGCATATTAGTGTTCAGCATAACAAATAGAAAGTCTGCTGTTTATAACCTTTCAACTTAATACAGAGGTATTTGTTGGACTAGTTTTCAGTTCTTTTTTTGCTGTTTGTAAAAATGGGGTCAAAGTTAGTCTTATTAAATTACTTTATATTAAATTATGTTTTGGTTTCTGGCCATCTTTTTACATACACTATCATGTTTGAGAACCTCTATTTTCCCACTCCTCTTCAAGGGGGGCTACATGGCGTGGTGAAGAGGCTCTTGGTCTGAGGAATTAGACCTGTCAGTCTACTTCCTCAGACCGAACCTAATTACCCCCCAATCCCCCGTTCCCTATCCCATCCTCCTCATCCTCCCCTTTTTCCTTTCCTCCTCCTCCTCCACACCCCTCCCTTTTGCCTGCCCTTTTTGGCCTTTGTTTTTTTTTTTTTTTCCACAGGCACGCTAGTTCCTAGGTAGGGGAAAGGGTACCGGGGTCCATCCCATTCCATTGAGGTTCTTGGCGGTGGCGTAGTTTGCCGTGGAATCTGGATTGCCTGGGGATGTCCTGATCCCTCTCCGGTATCCCGGAGGGTGGCTTTGGGTGTCTCTCGGGTGACGGGTGTATCTCTGGAAGCCACCTTTCAGATTCTAGGGGTGGTGGCCAAAAGAGGTATGCTTTGTGGCAGATTTCCGGCCACCCTCTCTTTTGTCCACCGAGGTAGCTCGGCAGATGTGAGGTTGCTATCCCGGATTGCAGGTTTACTGGCATGATGGGTAGGGTATGGCACGGGTTCCATGCTGCATCTGCGCTACTTGTGGTGCTAAGGTCCTCTTGGGCACGGAGGGAGATTTCTGGCAATTTCATTCCTCCTAGGAACTACCCCTTCCCGGTCCCCCCTTTTTTTATTCTTTTTTTGATTTTTATTTTCTTTTCTTCTTTCTTTTTTTTTCTTAAAAACAAAAAGAAAGAAGTAACCTAACCATGGCAGCCCTAGTCCATGAACCTGCTACCCCTGGGCCCCTTCTTGATACCGCACCCCGTTCTGACCCCGCCTCATCTTTGGACCACTCTTCGGACACTCCTCATGCCTCTGTACCTCTTGCCGGTGCTGTTTCCTCACCCGCTTCAGGTACTGAGGCCTCGACTGACTTCGATTTATCTGACCTTCGCTCTCCTCTGACTATGCTTCCGGCCTCTCCCTCTACGGTGCGGCAATTTTCGAATCGCCGGCCTGTTCCACGTCGGACCAACTCTGGTTCCACACCTAAACGACAATGACAATTACCTGCTGATGATACTTCTCCACCTTCTCGTTCTTCTCAGAAAAGATCGACACGTCCTTCACTACCTTTCCACGCTCAGTTTCAGACTGCACAATGAACTAAATTCTTCACTTTACGACCGACTTCCTCTACTGCCTATGTTTCTGACCACAGTATTGGCAAGGCACTCCTACGCCATGTTGGTAAAGATATTTCTTTTCATGCTCTTAAGAGCGGTACGTGCATCGTCACCGTACAGAATGCTACCCAGGCTCATGAGCTTTCTCGTCTTTCCCATATCGATACTGCTCCTGTAACTATTGAAAAGCATCATTCCTGTGAAAATTTGTGTGGACTGCCTCCAAGTGAGTCGCCTACCCTGGCAAACTCTGTTGACACCAAGCTCTGAGGTGGGTACCTCAGCCTCACAAGTGGCTTATAGGACAGATTTTCACAAATGATTGGTATTGCAAGAATCCTCGCCTGCATGCACGTATAAAGGACTAACTTACTTGGTGTTGCAGCATATATCCTGATCTTCAACTTCCTAAGCCTAGCTTTAGCCCCCTTGGACTTCCCCTTGGGAACCACGTGCAACCGGGAGCATTAATTCCTGCAATATTCAATCGTTATTAGTGTCCTGTCTGCACCTCAGAAATTCCTATATCCAAGAGGGTATGTATCCCCTAGTATAACTATGCAGACTCAGATGCTAGCTTCAGACGACTCTGAGACGCTGGTACTTACTGGGCATACTCTCTCTGTAGCACGCCGAGCCCTCAGTTAACGCAACTCACAATCTCCTAAGTCACTGGCCAGATCCTACGGGAAAAGGTGAATATCTCGTCTTACTGTATGGGCTGATGGAGGAGATCATCTACGGTACATCGAGGTGTCTCTACCAGATTTCCCCAGGTCTCAGATGTGAAGACACGTGGGGGCGCCGCCTGATGTTCACGGCACGTCTTGTCCAGTCGAAGTCTATCGTAAGAAGGACGCTATTCTGTCTTTGTGACCTGCGCCCCGCCAATCAAGCTAGGGCTGCCAGTTCTCCCTAGCTAACTTATCCTAGTGTTTGCCTACATTATCGGCCTATTACTACCTATGTTAAGGTCTTAGGTCTACTCTATCATTATCTACAGATGCCTTAGTAAACCTAATATGAGTGTACTACCAGTATTACTACCTACTCCTTCCCTGAAGAGTAAATCTATAAATTAAATAAGCTTACCAACAACCGCCAACCAGAGAATGCCTTGTTTGGGAGGGTTTAAGGGGCCGCTCGGCTCAGACGGCCATACGCTCATGCTGGATCTGAGCTGTGGAACTATTTGGACCAAATAAATTTCCACAATTCCCTCAATTCTTGTAGTGGTACCATCATACTGCCCCATACCATAGTTCAACAAAATTTCCAGACATGTGGCACTGACATTCTTGAACAGCTGGACCTCCAAGATCTCCCAATCCTCAAGATAGACACTTACGTTCTTCCTGCCCGCGGGCGGAGACGATACCCTAGCAATGTGGCTCATTTAACTTTTGACAGCCGTGAACTTCCATTCTCAGTTTATGTAGCAGGACATTGGTTACAAGTTCGAAAGGTGATCCCTACACCGCAACAGTGTAGAAATTGCTGGCGATTTGGCCATCCAGCGAAATATTGCAGATCTATCGCTGAATGCCCAGTCTGTGGTGTGGATGACCATTCTAATACGTCTTGCAATCGACCTCCCTCTTGCCTTAATTGTCATGAGGCTCACCCTTCTTACTCTCGCCGTTGTCAAGTCTACTTAAACGAGCGGGAAATCCGTTACCTCAAAGAGGCAGAAGGTCTCCCTTATGCCATGGCAGTTTATCATCTCCGCCTCAAAGGGAGACTACCTCGTGTTTCTTATTCCCGTTTTTCAAAACGTCTCCACACTTCTGGTATCCCATCTTTTGCACCCACCTCTGTGGTTACCTCTCCCATAGTCACTCCTGTAGCTAATTCTTTTGCTGTCCTCAGCTCAGACGTCCCTACTTCAATGCCTCAGTCCAATCTTGCTTCTTCATGTTCTCTCTCACAAGCCTCAGTAGCGACGAGATCTCGTATGACACCTCCTCCCAATCGTCCCTCTACTTCTCAAAAGTCAAAAAAAGGTCCATTATCACCTCCTACCCATCTTCCACCTCCTCATTTTCCCTTCCCTGTCTCTGTACCTTGTTCCCCCCCTCTCACTGGCTCTGTTACAAATATAGAGGTTCACCCTCCTCCTCGTACTGTACCTTCCTCCCCTGTTCCCTTCCAAGTTTCTTCCTCTTCGGCCACCTCCCAGGTTTCTGCCTCTTCTGTCCCCTTCCACGCTTCTCCAGTTCCCTCCACCCTTCCGTCCCCCCCCTACCTTGGTACAGTCCATTACAGTTCCAATCTTTACTCATCCTCCCCCTACCATTTCCAATATTGTCTCCCATACGACGTCTCTGAATTTTGAAACACTTGAAGCAATCTCTGAATATATTGCAGAGACCAAACCATCAATGGACACTGATCCACCCTCCGCTCCTTCTCTCTCCTCTACTCAATCATCGCAACTCCTTTCTTCACAGCGCACCATTCCTTTGCTGCTTGAACGTTTTCCACTGCCTCTGCATGTGGACTTTTCTAACCCCTCTAGTCCGTAGGAACCCTTACCTGTGGATTTCAGGTATCTTTATCATTGCCAATCATGGCCTATTTACAGTGGAATATACGCGGCCTCAGGGGTAATCGGGGTGAGCTTCAGATGTTACTCTCCAAGTTTTCCCCTGTTGGTGTTTGCTTACAGGAACCAGAATTACCCTCTGCTGTTATCTCTCCCATCTCTGGCTATAATTTATTGTATTCTTCAGATCCTTTTCCTGATGGGACCTTTAATGAAAGTGCCCTTCTTCTACGCACTGATATTCCGTACCATCAGCTATTTGTCCATACTTCACTGCATTACACAGCAGCCCGTATCCACTTGCATAGGTGGTATATGCTCTGTTCTTTATATCTCTCTCCTTCTCGGGCATTATCTATTCCGGATATTGCCTTTCTTGTTTCGTCATTACCACCACCGATTCTGTTACTTGGTGATTTTAATGCCCACCATTTCCTCTGTGGGGGGTCTCACTGTGATTCCCTTGGCATTCAGTTAGAGGCTTTTCTTGCCACCCACTACCTCCATGTTTTAAATACAGGTACTCACACCCATTTTGATCCTCGGACTCACACTCTCTCTTGCATCAGTCTCTCAGTCTGCTCTTCCTCCGCCGCATTAGACTTCACTTGGTCTGTTCTTCCGGACTTACATAACAGCGATCATTTCCCAATCATTCTTACTTCCCCTTCATATTCACCACCTCTTCACATCCCACGCTGGCAATTTGATCAGGCAAATTGGAACCTTTACTCACACCAACAGCGTGTCAGCGTGTCAGCGTGCCTCGTTGTGCTCCTGGTTATCTTGTGTTTTTCACGGTCGCTCTTATGTGCAAGAACTTTAATTTGTGCCATCAATCCTATACGATACATCCCTCTAGCGCCTGGAACCAATCTTGGGCGGAAAACATTATATACTGAGTCAAAAAAGGAGAATTAGTGTGCACAAACCTAGCAGAGTTTACTGCCAAGAGGTGAATCATAGGCCGTGTCCCGGGTGAAAAAAAATAATAATTTAACTTTTCGTGTCAGAGGAAAGAAAGTCTCCTGAAAACATTGAGTATACATAGTGTATAGTGTATACTACAGTGGCTCCCTAGTATATTGGATGATAAAGGCTAAAGTGTCATTTGAAAACAGGTGAATTTGTAAATGAAGTGATAAGCCTATAGAGGCAGGTGCCAGAAGTCGCCAGAAACTTACCACAGGTCAGCTGTTTTAATAATCTTCCTGGCCTGCTAGTGTACTGCATATAATCTAGTGATACCAGTGAATAGCAGAATACAGTATTGTAGTAGCAACTAACCAGAAATTATAATGGTACTTAGTGGAGTGGAGTGACTTTCATTAGTTTCTTTTTTTGAAATACCAGACGTTATGTGAATTTCATATAACCTGTAATTACCAGCTTTCCCGCAATATACACAACGAGAACAATTATTACTACAGAAAAAAGCGCCCCTTCCCCCAAAATTTGCCCCAGTCAACATAGTGATAATATAGCATTTATTGTGGTGGAGACGGAAAAAAAAAAAAAAAAAAAAATAGAAAAGCTAGATACAGCGATTGATAAACAAGGGTGGAGGTCGACCGTTCGTCACTGTAGGAGTGCCAGGAGTCACCGATTTCTTCAACACGCAAGTTATACTTTTGTATCAGTCAAATCACATATACTCGGGTAGTAATTTCCAGTAGATCCTTCATGTGTTAGCTCAAATCACCGCCCAGTATGTTTAAATAAGTGACCCACTGATCAATCAGATCGACGGGGTCCGAACCCTTGACTGGTCCGAACCCTTGACTGGTCCGAACCCTTGACTGGTCCAAACCCCGGGGACTGGTTTCAAATGGTATCGTTGGACAATAAAGCAGACTGTAAATGGATGGGTTGTAGGCGCCCTTATAAACACAAAACTTTAAAAAATCAGGAAACTGACGGTAAGCTGTCCAATATACAAAAACAGTTAGAAACAGAAATACAAATAGCTAGAGCTTCATTTAAAAGGGTTTTTAATAGAATATTCAAGAGGTTGCTAGTAGAATTGCAGTAAATCAACCATTCAAATCATTATGAAGCTGTGAGTAGTCTGTGGTCCAGTCAAACAAAAGGACTTCACATGGATAAATTGTCATTTTTGTGGAAATTTGTGTCACGCCCTTGTCAGAATTCAAGAACTAGCTACAAGCAGTATTAAAACGGGGAAGTGTTTTTGGGTATGCCCAAATGAGGAAAATCTGTGGACTAAAATCACAAGGGTATTAAAAGAGGACAACATCAAAGCGCTTTCATGAAAACCTGGAAAGTTTTACAACCAGATTGGGAAAACATAAAAATCTGGCTGACTTTTTGAACAACTGACTTCCAAATTCTGATACCTCAGGCCTTCTTACTTCATCTCTTGCTACCCCACCCCGTACATCCCTGCCCCGTGTTTTTCGTAACCTACAGTCAATCCCTCCTCCCTTCTGCCATCCCAATACCCCTCCTTCCTCCTTCTACCCTGAGCACTGAAAAGCCCTTGTGGCTTAGCGCCTTCTTTTTTATTATAATAATAATATTTTCCCACTTGCTTATTAGACACACATTTTACTCACAGTCACCTCGAGGAAAAATGCAAGGTCTGTTTGGCATGATTGTCAGGTTGCTCAGTGCACCATATCCTAATAGATGTCCTGTCAGTGTACATACAGAATTCACTTCCTGTGTTTTCACTGCCCAATAAACAAAACTCAACTGACCTCATTGTTGAAAGTTTCTCCTTGTTGAATGTTTCATTCTCAATTTTTGACTTTATCCTTGCTTGCTTAACAGAAACTAACTTATTACAACACCTGCGATTTTTTGTTTTACCATCTGCAGTTTTTAACCCACTTGCCCTCTTTCCCCTCCTCCATTAACCCCTATCCTCACACTCCTCCTTTCACTCTCTATTAACCTTTGCACATTTCTCTCTTTTGTACATCCTTTCCACAGTATTGCATAATATTTTGAGTTTAGCACCCTCTTTTGATTATTTAATTCATGTTTCATCTCTCAAATTAACTACATATTGAGCCGTTAATCCCTTCGAAAAATTTTAAACAAAATTTAACTTTGACTGTCAAACCCAAAATTGGTGTCCCCTGGTTAAAAAATTTTTTGAAAAAATAATTATTTTTCTTAAAAAAGAAAAGAATCTTTTTCCGAGGTAGACACCAAAAGAACAAAATTTGTGGAAAACTTACAGAATAACCTCCACAAAGTTAAAATTTTTATGCCAATTTAAAAATAGGGCCCAGAATAAACAATCATTTTCTTTGTTCAACACACTCTCCAGACCCCTTGATATTCTCTTCTTTTATTTTGATTTTTTTCAACAAAAAATTAAAAGATTTACGTTTTTTATTTATTTATTTTTTATTTCCAATTTGTGCAAAAACAGAGGTACAAAAAAAAATACAAAAAAGGGGCACATCCCAAAAGTTTTAACTATGCATAGCATTACGGGCTGGCTTAAAATTAACTTAAAATAAGCAAAGTTATTATTTTATTATAATCAAAAAGAAGCGCAAGCCAAAGGATATACAGCCTGCTACTAAACAATGATGAAATCAGTGTAAAAAATTAATGTAAACAGATAACTAAAAGCACAAGGGTATACAAAGACAGGGAAAGGTTGCATTCGTTAGGGAGGTTTGTTAGGTAGTGTATTTAAAAAATAAAAGTTAGATTGGGTTTTTAGGGTTTTTCATTATTAAATAATTGTGGAAACATTTAAGATAACAATTTATAAGGTTCTTTTTCATATTTTTTTGGTTTTGGGTAGAAAAGTGATCTTGGAAAGATTGAATTTAAAAACATTGTGTTTCTTTTTTTTTTATGGGTAATGAACCCAGATTTTAGGGCCTTTTATGTGCATTGGTTTTTTGCATAGTGTGAGAGGACACGGGGGAACTAAAAAAGTATTTGCTTGTGTTATGGTCTTGTTCGTTGAGGTTGCAAGGAAATTTTGAGGGGAGGGTTAATACAGATTTAAAATGTTCTATTAGAAATAGGTGCAGTAAAAAGTATGGAGTTTTGTAGGGTGAGTAGGTTTAGTGTTTTGAATATTGGTGGGTGTCTGCCGAGGAGAATTTGTTATCTTCTACTGCACCCTTTTGTTGGGTTTTTGGGGTCTGGTGGTTTAAATTGTTGTTTGAGCCCCATCACAAATTCCATAGTGAGATGGGGTAAATAAAGAGTGATATGGGGCCAGGGGGGTGATGTGGAACATAGTCCCGTATCTTCGATAGTATGCCTACGTCTTGGAAATTTTTTAAAAATTTATGTATAGGGGTTATAAAAATTTGGTCTTTATAAAGTGGTTTCCCTAAGAATTTTCCCTCTGTTAGTTTTGTGATGGGTGATCCATTTATCTTATTTTAAAAGGGGGAAACATCTGTACTTTTACCAAACTGAATGAAGTAGGTTTTGTCAATGTTTGTGAAATTTGTTAGTCCTCATCCAGGTAATATTTTCTGTAATTTGTATTTCAGTTTTTCTGCGTGACTGGGCTGGGTGAGAGAAGCCCGTATTAGTGTCATCTGAATGTGTGGGTTTGAGTATTGCGAAGCATTTGGAAGGTCATTTATGTATAGGAGAAAAGAAGGGGCCAAGGACATTTCCCCTGTGGGCACCAACTGTAATTGGTTGGCAGAAGATTTTCCCCCCATTTGCGTCACAATTGCTTCTTTTGCTGAGGTTGACTTGAGGAAAGTTGAGGGAGTGTCTTATACCATAGTGTGAAAATTTTTGTGGAGCAAGTCAGGGTAAACAGTATCAAAAGTTTTACGAAGTCAATGAGCCCCCGGGGGACTTCTTTTTTTTTCATTGAGTGATTATGTTCTACATGTGTATAATAATCTTTATATTTTTTTGGGCCCTGAATCCAAATTGGGCGGGGTTGAGTATGTTTGGGAGAAAAGGGTAGGGTAGATTTTTTATGAATTAATTTTTCGAAGTTTTTTGAGAAGGGTGAAAAGTTTATTGGTATATTTTATTAAAACTCTTTTTGGTCTCCCCTTTGTGGATTGGGGTGCCCCTTGCTATTTGAGTATGTGGGGAAGGGGGGGAAAATCAATGGATTTTTTAAAAGAATGTTGCAATGTTTGGTGATAGCACTTGGACACTTTTTTGTATATAAGGGGGGAAAGGGTATTTAAATCCCTCCCTTGTTTTTTAGTGCGTTATAATAAGGGAGACTTCGTATGGGTTATGGGAGCTAGGAACATGTTTTTCGGGTTTTTCCCGGGTGGGGTAGTCTTTTGGGTGGGGTATCTGAGCTTGGGATTTTTTGGGCAAGGTTTTTGCCCTATAGTGGAAAGAAATCATTGGTCTGTTTGCTGTTTTTTTTTTGGTTTTGGGGTTCATCTGTTTTTGCAAATTTTTATTTCGCTTTTTCGTGATACTTTTTTTTTCCCCAAATTTCTGATAGGGTTTTCAGGTCTTTTTTATACACCTGAAAGTTGAAAAATCTGTTCCATAATACAATTTTTTCCCCTTTTTATCGGGCGGTAGGTTTGACGATAACTTTTTTGTTTGGTCTCTGGTTATGTGCCCCATTTGTATGTTTTTCATATTGGGTTTTGTTTTTAGGATTTAAATGCGGGTGTTAGCAGGGACTGTTCAGTCCTTTGCTGTATCTTTTATTTTTTTTTTGGGGCGTGTTTGTTATGAGGTTTTGGGGTTTTTTTTTTAGAAAATTATTAATACATTTGTAAATATCTGATAGGTTTCTAGCCCCGTGTCCCAATCAATTTGTATTGCGTTGTAAAAGTTTTAAATGGCTGTCATTGGAAGTCGAAGGTGATTTAGTAGGTCGGGGGAGTTTCCAAGGTTTTATAGGAAAGTAGGGAAAGGTCTGTGGTATTATCTGTAATTTCCCGTTTTTAAAGGGGGAATGGTTTTGGTCCAGATGGGGTAAATAGGGAAAACAGTTCGTAACTTTGTAGTTTTGTTACGTTGGTAGAAACATAAGTTACTAGGGTTTGTAAATTCAGTAAGTGTGGGTCCTGGTCTTGAGGAGTTTTATATTAAAGGCACCTGAAGAAAAAAATGATCTTTGTTCAGGGGCATCATTTATCATACTTCCCAGATTTTGCTAAATTGGTAATTTTTGATGTGGGAAATCTGTAGTGTTTATTTAATGTGAGAGGTTTTTTTTGGGCTTTGATTTTAATTTAGCTATTTATATTCCCCATGTTCAAACCCTTTGCAAGTATTAGGAAACATTCAGTTGGTCTGAGTAGATATGGCGTGCCCCCCCCTTGTTGGGGCTGGCCCACATTGTGTATGGTTTAAACCCGGAATGGGATAAATCTTACTATCGGGTTTAGCCAGGTTTTAGTTGTGTAAGATGGACATATTTGGATTAAGGGAAAATTTTTAATGCTTGAGTATCGTAATGCTTTCTTAAAAAATTGATATTGTAGTTAAATAAGTTATTTTGTTTTGGGGACTGAGAGTGCCTTTTATTGTTCGCAGTGTTAATTACAGTTCTGTTTGATTCTTTAAGTCCTTAAATAAGAGGTTGGTATCGGATCAATGCTTTAAAAAAAAATTTTAGTGATCTAAGTTTAATTAAGTATAAAACAAAGTAAATGTCTTAAAACTAAAAAATAGCACCTGGGGATTTTATTTTAACAAATGTAAAATAATGATAGGGACTAAAACAAATAAATGAGATCAAATAGTGGAGTTGGGAATATTAGTAGGTAGTAATATAAAAGGGAATTTTTTTTTTTTAAAATTTGAATTTTGTAAAAAAATTAAATAAAAAGGCAATTTAAATTTTTGGGGAACAATAAATGGTAATCAAAAAATGAGCTTTGGAATATAAGGGAAAATTGTGAACTTATTCTATTTTTAAACCCAAAATAGCACCTTATTATTTTAACAATTGTGAAAATAAAACTGGTATTAATAAAGCTAAAAAAAAGGAGAAAATATATAAGGGACTAAAATTAAGTAATGGTAAGCAAAAATTAAAGGACAATGGGGAGGGAAATATAATATAAACTTTAATAAAAAATACAATTTGAAATGGTACTTGCAATTGCCTAGAGTTGGTATAGGTTGTTGCAAGATTTAAGATTTAAAACCAGATTTTTAAATTGACAAATAAAAATTTACAATTAAAGAAAAAAAAAAAATAATAGTAAAAAAAAAAACAATGGTAATTTTATTTTAATATGATGTAAAGGGAGACAGGGACACGGTACAAGGGATAATTTAAAAATTGGGGTTGAATATAAAACTTGAAAAAATTTGCCAAAAAAGTTATGAGAAGTATAAAAAAAAGTTTTTAAATTTCAAAATTAAAAATTGACTGGTTAAATATGGTGTTTAAAAAAATTTTAGTAAGTAAAAGATTCCCAAAAAAATGAAAAAAATAATTTTTATTTATTAATATTGCACTGGTATTTTTGAGGTTTATGGCAGTACAAGGTAATTAAAGTTAATCTAGGGTAGTAAATTGGTAAAAAAAAACAGGAAAGGGAAATTTGACAAGTAAGGGTTTTTAAAAGTCAAAAAAGTTAAAGTAAATGAAATTTTTGTAAAAATTATATTTTTTTAATTTAGTAAGTAATACAATTGATAGTATTTAAAAAAAAAAAGAGGGAAATATGGGCGAGAAAGTATCAAATTTAGCTAATGTTAAGCGAAAAAAAGTAAATAAGAAAAACACATAAGGGACTTTGCTTACTAGTAAAATCACAAAATGGGTAGTTGATTATTAAAAACTAAGAGTTTACAATGAAATTGAACAATAAAGGAGCAAAACGTACACTACATACGTAGGCTTTTTAGTTGGACAATTTTTTTGTTATTCTCTGTAAATTGGGACCCTGAAACGTGTAATCATTCTCGTTCGGATTGTGTACAGTTTCCCACATTTGTTTTCCTAAATAGAATTTCCCCCCCTGTGAAGCATTGGGTATTGTGTCATTTTTCCCGCTTAAGTTTTCTACTCTAAAGGGGTTTTGACTTTTTTTTTGGGAAGACATGTTTATGTATACCTCTTTTTTTTACTTTTAAAAGATGCAATAAATTTAAATCTTTTTTTCTGAAAGTGGGGAATCTAAGCATAACACTTTTTTAAACCCTATCCTAGAACCTGGCTTCTTTTTTTTTCTGACTCTGTACAATAACACTTGGTTTGGTCCCTTTTGATTCCCGGTAATTTTTTACGTTTTTTGGTTATATCACGGGAAAAAGTGGACTGTTAATATTACTGCGCCGAAGTTTATCTTGTTTTTAGTTTTTTCTTTTTGGAGAGCAAAAGTATCACTGAACGGTTATCAAATTGCTCTTCCCCTTTTTTTACTGCTTCTTCAACCCTTTTTAATTTTTGGTATTATTGTTGGGTATGGTTTTTATGACTGTTTGGGGTCTTGTCAAGTTAGTCGTTCCTGGTGTTGAAAACTTTTGTTCAAGACGAGGATTTTTTTTTCGAGTTTGTCATCCTGTGTCTTTTTTTGGCTAGCGCCCGAAGTTTAAATTTTTTTCAAAACTAAGTTGGAGATCATTTTTAGGGTATCCATCTTTGGGTCATACCTAGAGGCTCTTGTTGCAGAAAAACGCAATATTGAAATAATTGTAAAAAAATTTCAAAAAAATTCATGACTGCAATTAAATGGCTATTTTGGACATTTATTGACAATGACATCATTGTTTACTTTTGAACTTGGAAAAAAATCAAAAAAATCCCAATTTTGACCCATTTCAAGTTCTTTCAAGTAAAACCAAATCAAAATCACCCTTTTTCTTAATGTGTTTTCTTTCTATCAAATGAGACCAAGAAAACGAGAATACAACCTAAATACAAAAACAAAAAAATCCCTAAAATCGATGTTTTAACCAAATCACGGTCGTATTTTTTTTTTCCCTCTTTAGCCTGCTGCTGAAATTTTTTTTATATGGCACACGACCACAAAAAACCCATTCTCTAAAATGGGGCCCTACCATTTTTTCTTCTGTTTGATTTTGAAACGCTAGAATTTTTAAATATAATACGTCAAACAGGGGGTTTCGTAAGACTAAATGACCGAAAAAGTAAAAGGGTTTAAAAAAAAAAAACTTTTTTTTCATTTTAGGTCACCTGTTTTGTTAAAACAGCTGGTTTTTTAAAAAAAACAATAACCAGCTGTTGCATTTACTTTACCATCTTTACTTTGGTTGAAAACCAGCTGAGAAAAAAATACATCTTTTATAAAAACATATTTTTAAAATTTTACGTTTTTGTTTAAATTTTTGTTATTTTTTTCTTTTGCAGTTCATCAAACACAAAAAAAATTATACTTAGTGCATCATCCATTACAAGAAAGGTTTAAAATGGAGTTAAACGGGAGAAACGTGTCAACAATGGGGAAAATAGTGTACATTGTTGTGAATTCTTCCCAAAATCTAGTCTTTAAGATCCACATTATTCTGAAAATTACAACTCACCTTCAACAACCAGGAACATAAGTAAACTTACTATAAACGACTGATTTTAAAAACACTGTCCATGTAATCAACATGATTTCACTAAAATTTATTACCTCTTAACATTAATAGTTACATAAATATTTGTTCATTGTCTCTAAAAACCTATGAATATTTTATTAAAAGTCGAAAATTATTTTGAAATAATTTTTTAAGTCTAAAAAGCGTAATTTATCAACCATTATGAATAAAAACAAAGGCAATAAATTTTATATAACATTTTTGTAAATATAGTACACAGAACTAAAATTTTAGGAATTATTTTATTGACTGCGGAAAAATATTGTAATATATCCTGTTTTTTTTCTTCCATTATGACGTGGTAAGATATTATACATCTATTTTGTCCTCTCTACTTCAATATTTTATCTTCCTTAATGACTGGGGTAAGATATTATACATCATATTGTCCTCTCTTTTTTCAATTTTTTACTCCTTTAATGACTGGGGGTAAGAAATTAATCATCAATATTGTTCTCTACTTTCAAGTATTTTACTTCCTTTAAAATATTTTTGGGTAAGATATTTATTTTTTTTTTGTCCCTCACTTCAAGTATTTTATCTTCCTTTAAGACTGGGGGTAAGAAATTATACACAAAAATTTCCCTCTACTTCAAGATTTTATCTTCCATAATGACTGGGGAAAGAAATAATATCATCTTTTTTGGTAAACTCTATTCAAGATTTTATTTTCCATTAATGCTGTTGGAAAGTATTATATCATCAATTTTTTCCCTCCTACTTCAAGTATTTTTCTTCCATTAATGACTGGGGGGAAAGAAATTTATCACTATTTTGCCCTCTACTTCAAGTATTTATCTTCCATTAATACGGGGGTAAAAATTATATCATCTAATTGTCCTCTCTATTTCAAGTATTTTATCTTCCATTAAGACTGGGGGTAAAAATTATACATCTATATTGTCCTCTCTACTTCAAGTATTTTATCTTCCATAATGACTGGGGTAAGATTTTATATCTCTATTTTGTCCCTCTACTTCAATTTTTTATCTTCCATTAATGACTGTGGTAAGAAATATATCATCTATTTTGTCATCCTATTTTCAAGTATTTTATCTTCCTTAATGACTGTGGGTAAAATATTAATCACTATTTTTTCCTCTCTACTTCAAGTATTTTATTTTCCCATTAAGACTGGGGGTAGGATATTATATCATATTGCCTCTCATTTTCAAGTTTTTTATCTTCCTTTAATGACGTGGTAAGTATTTATCACTATATTTTCCTCTCTACTTCAAGTATTTTATTCCTTAATGACGGGGTAAAAATTATATCCTATATTTCCTCTCTACTTCAATTTTTATTTTTCACATTTTCCTTCCATTTTCCCTCATTTTGTAATGTCTTTAAACTTACTGAAACATAGAAAATATTTTTTTATTATTTTTTCCTACTTTTTTTTTCAGTATTTTTTATTATTATCTTTAATTTTAACCACCCAGAAGTTTTGTATTTTAACACAAAACTGTCTACATCCCTCATATGGAAACCCCTTTCAGTGCAATACATTTTTCAATTATTTAAATATTTTGTCATCTGAAAGGATAAAAATTTTATCATAAGGGAATAATATGCCAGAAAAAAAAAGTTATCAGGCTAGAATTGGGCAAAAACGGGAATTTCATTAATTTGTTGCTGTTTTGGGCCATTTTCGGGCCCAAAAATTTTTTGCTATATATCTCCCCACTAAAAATTTTTATTGCAAAAATTTTTCATTTACGTTAAAAGTTAGCCTTTTAAGGACTCTAAATTTTTGGAATTTTTCCCAATTTTAAAAATTTAAAAAAAATTTTTGGTTTTAAAAGCCTGCAAATTTTCCTGCCTCTAAATCCTTTTTCCCTTTATCAATAAAAATCCCTCCGGCTTCTCATATACAACACTTACTTTCATTAAACCCCTTTTTTAACACAAAAATTCATGCTTTTTTTTTCTTGGACATAATTGCCTAAAATAAAATTTTTCTTCATTTTTAAGGTCATTTCTCTCCCATTTTTTTTTCCCATTTAAAAAAATTTTCTATTTTTTTTCTAGGGCAAAATAGCAAAAAAAACCCAAAAAATTGGCCAAAAAAATTTTTTTTTTAATTGAACACGAGAAAAAGGGTTTAGCTGTTACCATAAGTCCTGGTGGCAGGATTATTTTTAACTGTGCAACTCCCACACAAACACATTTTCTTATGTCTAGCAAAACTTTTTGGCTGGGGCATTTTTAAAAATTAAGGCACTGTGAATTTAAAAAAAAGGGTAGGAACACTGAGTGATTAAAAAATGCAGAATTAAAGGTTGTGCACTGAAATGATACTTTTTGATATGTGCTGTTTTTTATATATTATCAATGAGTGTCCGTTGGGGTTTTGCATACACCCCCCGTTATTTGTTGCTGTTTTAAATGTATTACCATGATGTTTTTGTAGTTGATGAATCACTCATGTTGATGTTGTAGCTTTTAAAATGTATTATCCATAATTTTGTGAAGTTGAAAATCTACTCATTTGATGTAGTTTACCAAAAGAAAAAAAGAATAACATATTCAAGAAAGAACAAAGATTACTTATTATTTACTTTTTAAAAAAAGTAAAAAAGCACTTATAATGTATTCAATGAATTAATTTAGACTTGTACCAATACTTGTTATTATTCCTTTTATTTGATTCATAAAATTTTTTGGATATTAATTGTTAAAAAAAAAAAAAGATACGGGCCCTTTTTTTTACAAAAAGTTGTAAATAATTTTTTAATTTAAGTATAATTAAATAATGTTCTTTAAAAAAAATTCTACACTATAATTTAAAACAAAATCAAGAGACTTTAAAACATGAAAAGAAAACAGTATGTAAAAGACCTTTTTCTACAATAATTTTGGGAAAATTTTTAAAAAAAATGAATTTGCAAGTTTTTTTAAAAGCAAAATATAAAAAGCTGTTTTCATTTTTAAAGTGACTTCACAGGTAAGAACAAAATAAGTTTGAAAGTTCCTTCAAGAAATAACACTTATCATGTTCAATTTTTGAAAATTTTTCATAAATCACATTTAAAAATACACAGATGTTCTTTTCACAAAAAAACCTATCGGGTTTTCAGAGTGTTTAAAGACTTTTCATGAAATCACATCAAAAAAGACACTGAAGTTCATTCACAAGAAAAAACCATATCAGGTTCAGAATTTTTGAAAATTTTTCTAAAAAATAAATTTTTAATTAAAACACATGAGGTTCATTCACAAAAAAAAACCATATCAGGTTTTCAAAAATGTTTAAAAAATTTTCACAAAATCCATTTAATAAACCAGATGTTCTTTCCAAAAAAACCATACTTGTTCAGAGTTTTGAAAAACTTTTCTTTAAATCACATTTAGTAAAACACACAGAGTTCATTCACAAAAAAAACCCAATCAGTTTTAGAGTGTTTGAAAGATTTTTCACAAAACCAAATTTAATAAAACACATAGATTCATTACAAAAAAACCCTATCATGTTCAGAAATGTTTGAAAGACTTTTCACAAAAACACATTTAATAAAACACATGATTTTCATTCCAAGAAAAACCAATCAGTGTTCAGAGTTTTGAAAGACTTTTCATAAAAATCAAGTGTAATAAGACACATGAGATTCATTCTAAGATAAACCATATCAGGTTCAAGTTTTGAAAGACTTTCCTCAAATCAAATCTAAAACACACAAGCCCATTCACAAAATAAATCATATCAATTTCACTGTGTTTCTAATATTTTCACAAAAATCAATGTATTAAAACATGATTTTCTTTCACAAAAAAAACCAATCACTGTTTAAAAAAGCTTCAAAAAAAAAATTCTAGTACACACAGAGAGTTCATTCAGTATAGAAGCATCCCAGGGGCCATGGCCTGTAGCTATTCTTGGTTTATACTGCAACCTAACTAGTTTCCCCTTAAACCCCAAAATGTTTATATTCATCCTTGGCCTTTCATACTCTGTGAAAGCCTCTATGCTGAGCGAATGTTCCTTCCTTACTGATAAGGGGAGTTTATTGCTTAAATTTTTTTTTTCAGTGCATATGAACTCAATTTCCTTCTACGCATAGTTGGCCCCGGGGTTAGTAGTGGTCCATTTTTTATTAGGGCCCCTGCTTATTCTGTCCATTTTCTCTTTAAACTTTCCTTGCTCAGGGCTTCTTCCCGTCCCTCCTTTATATTCAGTACTCTGCCTTTCCCCTTCCCCTTGGGAAATTCCAAATTTTTGTCTGTTCTCCTTCCCGCTTGTGTTAAAGGTCTCATACCCACAATGTTTCTTGCTCTCTTTTTCTTGACACTTTTTAGTCTCATGCTTGGCCATTGCCATTTTTACATCTGTTTTTTAAACTTCTGATGGCATTGGGTTTATGCAGTTTCTTGGATAAGATGTTTGGGGTCATATGTTTGACTTTGCAGTATTTTTAAAAAGGCAGCTGTATGTCATTGTTATACCAAGGTCAAATGATTAATTTAGTTTTTTCCACTTAATTTAAAAAATTGGGGTTTCTTTAGTATTAGTTAAAGATTCCACTAGTTTATAATATTTTCTGGTTTTGGAATAACCCGGTATGATGGTATATATATTTTTGTATTTTAATAATGTGTTAGATAGGGAGGTAATAGCTGGCTAAAGTTGAAACAACGTATGTCCTTGGGGTAGTTTTTAATCTGCCTCCCCCTTTGCAAGTTGTGTCATGTAGGGATAACTGTGTTATTCATTCGCTCTCCTGCTGACTCAGTGTGCATTGACTAGCTACCCCTCATACTTCACCTTATTCTACTTGGATAAAAATTTGTTGTAGAAACTCTTGAACCAGCTTGAGGTTTATTCTGAAGTGAATTCGTGACAAAAATATACTATTACCCTCAGTCCCTTCAAGGGGGGGTCCTTTCGTGTGAAGAGGGTCTTTGTCTGAGGGAATTGACCTGTTGGGTTTTCCCCCCCAACCCCAACCAATTACCCAAAAATCCCCCCCCTTTCCCCATCCCATCCTCCCATCCTCCCCCCTTTTCCTTTCCCCCTCCCCCCCCCTCCCTTTGCCCACCTCTTTTTGGGGCCTTTTATATTTTTCCCACAGGCACACTAGTTCATAGGTAGGGGGGAAGGGTACTTGGGCCGTCCCATTCCATTGAGGCTCTTGCAGGGATAGTTTTGTCATGGGCGGATTTCCTCAGGATGCCTTGTCCCTCTCCCTATCCCGGGGGGTGGCTTTGGGGTCTTTGGGGGACGGGAATCCTGGAAGCCACCTTTTAAATTTCCCGGGGGGGTGGCTGAAGGAGGTATCTTTGTGGCAGATATCCAGCCACCCTCTCTTTTGTCCACCGATTACTAGGCAATTGAGGTTTCTACCCGGATTGCGGTTTACTGGTATGAAGGGTAGGGTATGGCTGGGTTCCTGCTGCACCTGCACTACTTGTGGTGCGAGGTCCTCTTTGGGGACAGAGGAGATTTCTGGGTCTTTCATTTCCCCCTAGGAAAATATCCTCCCTGGAACCCCCTTTTTTTTTTTTTTTTTTTTTAATTTTTATTTTCTTTTTCTTCTTTCTTTTTTTTTTTTAAAAAAAAAAAAGAAAGAAAGTAACCTAACCATGGAGTCCCAAATCCATGACCCCGCACTCCGGGGGGCCCCTTTTTGTTACCGCCCCTTTCTGACCTCGCCCGTATTTTTGGGCACCCTAAGGCCCCGTCTCTTGGGTGCGTTTCCTCACCCACTTCAGTCCGTGGCTTCCACTGACTCCTTCGATTTGTCTACCCCCCTCCCTTGACACTTCCGGGCCCCTCCCCTATGGGCAACGATTTTCGAATTTGCCACCTGTCTCCTTGGGCCAGCTTTTGGTCCCATTTTAACGCCAACGACAATCTCCTGACGAGTTACTTTGTTACCTTCCCATTCCTTGGAAAAAGACCGACAAAATCATGCACTCCCCTCCACAAAACAGTTTCGGACCACACAATGGAAAATTCTTTACTTTACACCGACTTTGCTACTGCCACTTTTTGACCATAGTAAAGGGAAAGCCCCTAAGCCACGTTGTAATATATTTTCCTTTCATGCTCTTAAGAGGGGGCAAAAGCATCATCACATCCAGAATTCAAAAACCCAAACTCATGATCTTTCTCTTTTTCCATATCGTACTATTTCCCACACTATCGAAACATCATTCCCTCAGTTCTTGTGTGGTACGTTTTTCTCCCCCTACCATAGTCCAACAGAATTTCCCAAAATGTGGCAATGACATCCTCGAACAGCTGGGAAATCCAAAATCTCCCAAATTTTCAAGGTAGACACTTTTGTTCTTCCCACCCCGGGGGGAAGACGATACCCTTGCAATGTGGCTCATTTAAAATTTTGACATCCCCCTGAACTCCCACCTCTTTTATGTAGCAGGGCATTTGGGTTTCAAGTTTGGAAGGGGGATCCCACACCAGAACAGTGTAGGAATTTCTGGCATTTGGCCCCCAGGAAAATATTCAGATCTAAACAGGAGGGCCCGGCACAGACCAGGCCGCGGGGGCGTTTACCCCCGGGAAATCCCCATAAACTCCAGGAATGCCCCCCTCGTGGGAACCCCATGACCATTCTAAACATCTTTCATCGACCTCCTCTTTTCCTTTAATTTTCCCTTTAGGCTCACCCTTTGTACCTCCCCATTGCCAGGTCTGCTTAAATGATGGGAAATTCGTTGCCTCAAAGAGGCAAAGGGCCCCCCTATGCATGGCAGTTTTTCATCTCCATCCCAAGGGAGACTACCCCGGTTTCTGTTCTCGGTTTCAAAACGTCCCCCCCCTTTTGGGGGCCCCCTTTCTGCAGCCTCCTCTAATTCAATCCCCCTAGTCACCCGTAAACTAAACTTTGCGTCCGGCCAACATCCCACCAACACCCAGTCCTCCCACTTCTTTGTTTTTCCCTCAAAACCCCCAAAACGACAAGACCTCGTACGAACCTCCCCCAATCATCCCTCTACTTCTCAAGGTCCAACAAATCTCCTTTAAAAACCCCCCCCCCTTTCCCCTTTTCTACCTCCACATTTACCTTTTCCCGGGCTCTGTACCTAGGGCTTCCCTTTCACTGGCTCCATTACAAGTGTGGAGGTTTATCCCCCTCCTCTATTTTTTCCTCCTCCCCTGTCACCTCCCAAATTTTTTTTCCTCTTTTGCCACCCACCAGGGTTTTTTGCCTCTTCTGTCCCCTCCCACACTTCCCATTTCCCCCCACCCTTTCCCCCCCACCTTGGTACCCCATTACAGCAAAATCTTTTCTCAAACTCCCCCCCTTCCATCTCCACTATTGTCCCCATACAACTCCCTGAAACCCCAAAAAACTTTAACAATCTCTGAAAATTGCGAGACCCAAACCCCTCAATGGCACTCCCTTCAAGGGGGGGTCCTTGGTGTGGTGAAGAGGGCCCTTTGGGCGAGGAATTAGACCTGTTGGTCTCCTTCCCAACCGAAACCTAATTACCACCCCCAATCCCCCCTCCCTTATCCCATCCTCCCTTTTTCTTTTCCTCCCCCCGTCCCCCCTATTACCCTTCATCTTTTTTTTTTTTTTTGTTTACAGCATGCAGTTCCGGTAGGGGGAAAGGGGACTGGGGGCCAACCCATTCTGTTTGGGTTTTTGCTGGTGTGGTTTGCTGTGGGAACTGGGTCACCTGGGGAGCCCAATCCCCCTCTGGGCTCCGGGGGAGGGCTTTGGGGATCTTTTGGGCGATGGTGTATCCTGGAGGGGCCTTTCGATTGCAGGGGGGGTGGCCAAAGGAGTATGCTTTGTGGGAGATATCCAGCTGCCCTTCTTTTGTCCCCCAAGGGCCTCAGCAAGTGAGGTTACTATCCCCCGATTGCTGGTTTACGGGATGTGGGGAGGTATGGGACTGGGTTTCCTCTCATCTGCACACTTGTGGTGCTGAGGTTCTCTTTTGGGGGAAGGGAGATTTCTGGCCCTCTCATTTTCCCCCTAGGAACTATCCCTCCCCAGTCCCCCCTTTTTTTTTTTCTTTTTTTTTTTATTTTTTCTTTTCTTTCTTTTTTTTTTTTAAAAAAAAAAAAAAGAAAACCAACAATGGAAGCCCTAATCCATGAACCTGCTAACCTCGGGGGCCCCTTCTTTATACCACACCCCATTCTGAACCCCACCTCGTCTTTGGATCACTCTTTGGACACTCCTAATGCCCCGTACCTCTTTCCAGGCGTTTCCTCACCCGCCTTACTGAGGGCTCGACTGACTCCTTCGATTTTTTCTGACCTCTGCTCTCCTTTGACTAGCTTTTTGCCTCTCCCCCTACGGTCGGCAATTTTCAAAACGCAGCCCATTCCCTGTCGACCCAAATCGGTCCCCTCCTAAATGCCCAAAGGGCAATTACCTGCGATGAACTTCTCCACCTTCTCGTTCCAAAAAGATTGACAATTTCCCCCTTTCCCTTCCACGCTCAGTTTCAGAATGCACAATGGACTAAATTCTTCACTTTATGACTGACTTCCTCTATTGCCTATCTTTCCGAGAACAGTATTGGCAAGGCACTCCTACACCATGTTGGTAAAGATATTTCTTTTCATGCTCTTAAGAGTGGTATATGCTTCATCACTGTACAGAATGCTACCAAAGCTCATGATCCTTCTCTTCTTTCCCATATTGATACTGTTCCTGTCTCTATTGAAAAACATCATTCCCTCAATTCTTGTAGTGGTACTGTCATTCTGCCCCATACCATAGTTCAACAAAATTTCCAGACATGTGGCAATGACATTCTTGAACAGCTGGAACTCCAAGATATCCCAATCCTCTAGGTTCTTCCTGCCCTCGGACGGAGAAGATACCCTAGCATTGCGGTTCCTTTAACTTTTGACAGCCGTGAACTCCTATCCTCAGTTTATGTAGCAGGACATCGATTACAAGTTCGAAAGGTGATCCCTACACCACAACAGCATAGAAATTGCTGGTAATTTGGCCTTCTTCTATGCACTGATATTCCGTACCATCAGCTATTTGTTCGTACTTTGCTGCATTACACAGCAGCCAATACCCACTTGCATAGGTGGTATACACTCTGTTCTTCATATCTCTCTCCTTCTCAGGCATTATCTATTCCGGATATTGCCTTTCTTGTTTCGTCATTACGGCCACCGCTTCTATTACTTGGCAATTTTAATACCCATCATTTCCTCTGGGGGGTCTCACTGTGATTCCCGTGGCATTCAGTTAGAGGCTTTTCTTGCTACCCACCCCCTTCGTGTTTTAAATACAGGTACTCACTCCCATTTTGATCCTCCGATTCATATTATTGCATCGATCTCTCAGTCTGCTCTTCCTCCACCGCATTAGACTTCACCTGGTCTGTTCTTCCGGATTTACATGACAGCAATCATTTCCCAATCATTCTTTCTTCCCCTTCATATTCACCACCTTTTCATATCCCACGCTGGCAATTTGATCAGGCAAATTGGAACCTTTACTCACAACTAACTGTTTTTAGTGAAGTTTCTTCTTCGTCCTCCATTGATGAGCTTTTATACCTCTTCTCACCCTCCGTTTTAACTGCAGCTTCTCATTCTATACCCCAAACTTTGGGCAGGCATTCTCAGAAATGCATGCCTTGGTGGTCTCCTGCTTGTGCTCGTGCAGTATGTTTGAAACGCACTGCATAGGGCAGGTACCTGTACAATAGAACCACGGAGAGACTTCTTGATTTTAAGCAGAATAGTGTGACCGCTCGCCGTGTCATCCATGACACTAAATGCACTTGCTGGCGAGATTATGTCTCCGCCATCACCTCTGCTTCCTCTATGAGTGCAGTCAGGAAAAAAGTATGAAAACTGAGTGGTAAATATTCTCCTGACCCAGCTCCTGTTCTGCGGATTGCATTTGTGGATACAGGAAACCCACTAGATGTTGCCAATGAAATTGGCAATCATCTTGTCCATATTTCTCAGGGGCTCCATCTATGCCCCTCGTTTCTTTCCTCAAAGTCTGCCAGAGAGTTAGCACCCTTGGACTTTTCTTCTCTCAGAGAAGAACAGTATAATGTGCCTTTTACACTTCAAGAACTGTAGATAACACTCTCAGCTTGCCGATCATCGGCAGCTGGGACCGAGGACATTCATATTCGTTTGCTACAACATTTATATCAGTCAGCCCTTGCAATCCTATTACACCTTTTCAATCTTATTTGGTCACAAGGAATTCTTCCACAGCCGTGGAAATCTGCCATTGTTCTCCCTTTCCGCAAACCTGGCACTACGGGACATGAAGCCTCCCACTGTCATCCCATTGCTTTTACCAGTGCAGTTTGCAAAGTGATGGAATGCCTGTTAAATAGATGTTTAGTGTGGTATTTAGTGACACACAAGTCTCTCCACTTGTCAATATGGCTTTCGTAGGGACTTTCTACCATAGACCCCTTACTACGCTTGGATACTTATATTCATAATGCCTTTGCGAATAACCACTCAGTTATTGCCATATTTTTTGACCTTGAGAAGGCATATGACACAACTTGGAGGTATAATATTTTGGCCCAAGCCCACTCCTTAGGCCTCCGAGGCAATCTACCATCCTTCCTTAAGAACTTTTTAACTGACAGACATTTCCATGTTCAGGTTAATAATGTGCTCTCCCTGGACTTTATCCAAGCTGAAGGTGTCCCCCAGGGATGTGTTCTGAGCACAACAGTTTTTCTCCTTGCTATAAATGATTTGGCCTCAAGTCTTCCATCAAATATTTGGTCATCACTCTATGTTGATGACTTTGCTATTGCCTGTGCAGGTGCTAACTGTCACCTCATTACAGTTTCTCTCCAGCATGCAGTTGACCATGTTTCCAATTAGGCCACCACATATGGGTTTAAATTTTCCAGTACCAAAACTCACCAAATTACTTTCACTAGACTCTCTGTCATCTCTGATCATCCTTTGTACCTCTATGGCTGCTGTATCCCTGAACGTGATACAGTCAGGTTTCTGGGCCTCCTCTTTGAGTGTAGGTTATCCTGGAAACCTCACATTACATCTCTGAAGGCAACTTGTCACAGCCGGCTGAACCTTCTTAAAACTCTTGCTCATCTTTCATGGGGAGCTGATCATCGAACTCTCCTTCGCCTACATTCCACCCTCATTTTATCGAAACTTGATTATGGTGACCAGATCTATTCAGCAGCCTCTCCTGCTACTCTCTCTAGCCTTAACCCCATTCATCACCAAGGATTAGGTTTATGCCTTGGTGCTTTTCGCTCTTCCCCTGTTGAGAGCCTCTATGCAGAAGCGAACGTTCCATCCTTATCCAATCGCCGTGATGCCCATTGCCTTCGCTACTATGTACGCTCTCATGATCTCCGCAATCCTTACATTTATAGAATTGTCACTGATATTAGTAGACATTCTTTATTTGTTTGCCACCCCTGTTTATTCCATCCCTTCTCTCTTCACCTACATTCACTCTTGTGTTCTCTTCAATTAACAGCTTTCTATGTTCATGTAGCATCTCACTTTTCCCTACCCCACTGGGAAGTTCCAGCTGTTCGAGTCTGTTCTTTCTCTTTCCCTTGCTCAAAAGACCAACTGTCTACGGTCGCTTTCCGCTCTCTTTTTCTTGACCACTTCTACTCTCATTCTCATGCCATTGCAGTGTACACAGATGGCTCTAAGTCTTCTGAGGGCATAGGATTCATAGGATTCGCAGCAGTGTTTCCATACAGCATCGTGCGAGGGCATTTACTATCTTCGGCTAGCATTTTTACTGCTGAATTGTATGCCATTCCTGCAGCACTTATCCGTATTGCATCTATGCCTGTGTCATCATTTGTGGTTGCCTCAGACTCCCTTAGTGCTTCACAGGCTATAAAAAATTTGATACACCTCTCCCCTTAGTCCTCTATATCCAACTTTGGCTATGCCGCATCTTTACCAAGCATAAAGATGCTGTTTTTTGTTGGGTCCCTGGTCATGTTGACGTACAGGGCACTGAACAGGCAGACACTGCTGCGCAGTCAGCAGTACATGACCTACCAGTTTCATGTAGAGGTATTTCATTTATGGACTATTTTGCTGCAATAGCTATCCACCTTCACACCCATTGGCAACAACATTGGTCTACTCTGCTCGGTAACAAACTTCAATCTATTAAAATGAGTATAGGCTTCTGGCCGTCTTCTTGACACCAGTGTCGAGATTGGGGGGCTACTCTCTCCTGTCTTCACATTTGCCATACTCATCTTACTCATGGATATCTCATGGAGAGGTGCCCTGCTCCTCTCTCTGAGAATTGTCAGCTCCATTATCAGTCAGCCACATTCTGTTGGACTGCCCACTTTATCAACGAGCACACAGAATTTACCTCCTTCATTGTCCTCGCTCCACTACTCTCTCTTTACCTTTCCTTCTCGCTGATAGACCCACCTTTCATCCGGACTATCTCATTGAATTTTTGGCAACAACTGACTTACTTCACAAACTCTGATGCCTTCAACCCTTTCTACCTCAATCTCTTGCTACCCTCTACCCCTGCACTATCCCCTGCCTTGCTGTTTTCTGTAACCTACTGATCATCCCTCCCCCCTTCTGCCGCTCAATACCCTCGCTTCCTTCCCTACCCTGCAGCGCTGTATAGCCCTTGTGGCTTAGCACTTCTTTTTGATTATAATAATAATAATTCTCGCTGATGGACCCACCTTTCATCCAGACTCTCTCATTTACTTTTTGACAACAACTGACTTACTTCACAAACTCTGATACCTTCAGCCCTTTCTACCTCAATCTCTTGCTACCCTCTACCTTTGCACTATCCCGTGCCCCGCTGTTTTCTGTAACCTACTGATCATCCCTCCCCCCTTCTGCCACCCGATACCCTCACTTCCTTCCTTACCCTGCAGCGCTGTATAGCCCTTGTGGCTTAGCGCTTCTTTTTTATTATAATAATAATAATTTCTCTTCTGCCACCTCCCATGTTTCTGCCTCTTCTGTCCCCTCCCCTCCTATGGGCAGTTCTACCATAGACATCTTACTACTCTTGGATACATGGGTTTGTAATGACTTTGTGATTAACCACTCAGTTATTGCCATATTTTTTGTCCTTGAGAAGGCATATGATGCAATTTGGAAGTATAATATTTTGGCCCAAGACCACACCTTAGGCCTCTGAGGCAATCTACAATACTTCCTTAAGAACTTTTTAACTGACAGACATTTCCGTGTTTGGGTTAATAATGTGCCCTCCCTGGACTTTATCCAAGCTGAAGGTGTCCCCCAGGTATGTGTTCTGAGGACAACACTTTTTCTCCTTGCTATAAATGATTGGTCTCTAGTCTTCCATCCAATATTTGGTCTTTACTCTATGTTGATGGCTTCGCTATTGCTTGTGCAGGCACTGACTGTCATCTCATTACAGTTTCTCTTCAGTACACGGTCGACCGTGCTTCCAATTGGGCCACCACACATGCGTTTAAATTTTCCAGTACCAAAACTCACCAAATTACTTTAACTAGACCCTCTCTCATCTCCAATCATCCTTTGTACCTCTATGGCTCCTGTATCTCTGAATGTGATACAGTCAGGTTTCTAGGCCTTCTCATTGACCTTAGGTTATCCTGGAAACCTCACATTACCTCTCTGAAAGCAACTTGTCACAGCTGACTGAACCTTCTTAAATCCCTTGCTCATCTTTCATGGGGAGCTGATCATCAAACTATCCTTCATCTACATTCCACCCTCATTTTATCGAAACTTGATTATGGTGACCAGATCTATTCAGTGGCCTCTCCTGCTACTCTCACTAGCCTTAACCCCATCCATCACCAAGGATTACATTTATGCCCCTCTTCAAGGGGGGCTCCTTGGTGTGGTGAAGAGGCTCTTAGTCTGAGGAATTAGACCTGTTGGTCTCCTTCCTCAAACCAAACCTAATCACCCCCTAATCCCCCCTCTCTTATCCCATCTTCCCTTTTTCTTTTCCTCCTAATCCTCCCTACCCCTCCCTATTACCCTTTCTCTTTTTTTTTTCTTTTTTGTTTACAGGCACGCTAGTTCCTGGGTAGGTGAAAGGGTACTGGGGTCCATCCCATTCCATTGATGTTCTTGGCGGTGGTGTAGTTTGCCATGGATTCTGGATCTCCTGGGGATGTCCCAATCCCTCTCCGGTCTCTGGGGGAGTGGCTTTCGGTATCTTTCGGGCAACGGATGCATCTCTGGAGGCTGCCTTTCGGATTCCGTGGGTGGTGGCCAAAGGAGGTATGCTTTGTGGTGGATATCCAGCCGCCCTCTCTTTTGTCCACCGAGGTAGCTCGGCAGTTGTGAGGTCGCTATCCCAGATTGCTGGTTTACTAGCATGATGGGTAGGGTATGGCATGGGTTCCATGCTGCATCTGCACTACTTGTTGTGCTGATGTCCTCTTGGGCATGGAAGGAGATTTCTGGCCTTCTCATCCCTCCCTGGAACTATCCCTCCCCAGTCCCCAGTTTTTTAATTTTTTTTTTATTTTTATTTTCTTTCTTTTTTTCCTTAAAAACAAAAAGAAGGAAGTAACTTAACCATGAAAACCCTAGTCCATGAACCTGCTACCCCCAGGCACCTTCTTGATACCGCACCCTGTTCTGACCCTGCCTCGTCTTTGGACCACTCTTTGGACACTCATAATGCCTCTGTACCTCTTGCCAGTGCTGTTTCCTCACCCACTTCAGGTACTGAGGTCTCGACTGACTCCTTCGATTTATCTGACCTCCGTTCTCCTTTGGCTATGCTTTAGGCTTCTCCCTCGACAGTGCGGCAATTTTCAAATCGCCGGCCCGTTTCACGTCGGACCAACTCTGGTCCCACTCCTAAACACCAAGGACAATTACCTGCTGATGATACTTCTCCACCTTCTCATTCTTAGAAAAGATCAACATGTCCTGCACTCCCTTTCCATGCTCAGTTTCAGAATGCACAATGGACTAAATTCTTCACTTTACGACCGACTTCCTCTATTGCCTAACTTTCACCATAGTATTGGCAAGGCACTCCTATGCCATGTTGGTAAAGATATTTCTTTTCATGCTCTTATGAGTGGTACGCACATCATCACTGTACAGAATGCTACCCAAACTCATGATCTTTCTCTTCTTTCCCATATAGATACTGTTCCTGTCATTATTGAAAAACATCATTCCCTGAATTCTTGTAGTGGTACTGTCATTTTGCCTCATACCATAGTTCAACAAAATTTCCAGACATATGGCAATGACATTCTTGAACAGCTGGAACTCCAAGATCTACCAATCCTCAAGGTAGACACTTATGTTCTTCCTGCCCTCTGCCGGAGACGATACCCTAGCAATGTGGCTCATTTAACTTTTGACAGCCGTGAACTCCCATCCTCAGTTTCTGTAGCAGGACATCAGTTACAAGTTCTAAAGGTGAACCCTACATCGCAACAGTGTAGAAATTGCTGGCGATTTGGCCATCCAGCAAAATATTGCAGATCTATAGCCAAATGCCCAGTCTGTGGTGCCGATGACCATTCTAATACATCTTGCAATCGACCTCCCTCTTGCCTTAATTGTCATGAGGCTCACCCTTCGTACTCTCGCCATTGCCAAGTCTACTTAAATGAACCATACCCGGCCGGAATTGAACCCGCGGTCAGAGAGTCTCAAAACTCCATCGCATCACGTTAGCCACTAGACCAGCTAGCCACAAGATTCATCCAACTAGGTATATTTCTACACCATAGGAAAGTTAGCACAGGCACCACTGTGACCACAAATGCAAGTTTTTACAGAGGAATCTCAAGCTAGCGTGGCCGTGGCAGGAGATTCGTCTGTAAAAACTTGCATTTGTGGTCACAGTGGTGCCTGTGCTAACCTTCCTATGGTGTAGAAATATACCTAGTTGGACAAATCATATTGTGGCTAGCTGGTCTAGTGGCTAACGCGACGGGCTGGAGTTGTGAGACTCTCTGACTGCGGGTTCAATTCCGGCCGGGGTATGGTATGTTTGCAATCGTGTCATTACGATTTCGTGAGTCAAGTCTACTTAAATGAGTGGGAAATCTGTTACCTCAAAGAGGCAGAAGGTCTCCCTTATGCCATAGCAGTTTCTCATCTCTGCCTCCAAGGGAGACTACCTCGTGTTTCTTATTCCCATGTTTCAAAATGTCCCCCCACTTCTGGGGTCCCATCTTCTGCAGCCTCCTCTGTGGTTACCTCTCCCATAGTCACTCCTGTATCTAATTCTTTTGCTGTCCTGGGCTCAGACGTCCCTACTTCAATGCCTCAGTCTGTTCTCACTTCTTTGTGTTTTCCCTCACAAGCCTTGGTATCAACGAGATCTCGTACAACAACACCTCCTCCCAATCGTCCCTCTACTTCTCAGAAGTCAAAAAAAGGTCCTTTAACCCCTCCTTCCCTTCTTCCACCTCCTCATTTTGCCTTCCCTGTCTCTGTACCTGGTTCTTCCCCTGTCACTGGCTATGTTACAAGTGTAGAGATTCACCCTCCTCCTCGTACGGTACCTTCCTCCCTTGTTCCCTCCCAAGTTTCTTCCTCTTCTGCCACCTCCCAGGTTTCTGCCTCTTCTGTCCCCTTCGATGCTTCTCCAGTTCCATCCACCCTTTTGCTTCCCCCTTCCTTGGTACAGTCCATTACAGTTCCAATCTTTACTCATCCTCCCCCTTCCATCTCCAATATTGTCTCACATACGACGTCTCTGAATTCCAAAACACTTGAAGCAATCTCTGAATATATTGCATAGACCAATCCATCAATGGACACTGATCCACCCTCTGTTCCTTCTCTCTCCTCTCTTCCATCTGCGCAACTCCTTCGCAGTGCACCGTTCCTTCGCTGCTTGAACGTTTTCCGCTGCCTCCACATGTGGACTTTTCTAACCCCTCTTGTCCGTAGGAACCCTTACCTGTGAATTTCAGGTATCTATATCATTGCCAATCATGGCCTATTTACAGTGGAATATACGTGGCCTCAGGGGTAATCGGGGTGAGTTTCAGATGTTACTCTCCCAGTTTTCCCCTGTTGGTGTTTGCTTACAGGAACCAAAATTACACTCTGCTGTTATCTCTCCCATCTCAGGCTATAATTTATTGTATTCTTCAGATCCTTTTCCTGATGGGACCTTTAATGAAAGTGCCCTTCTATGCACTGATATTCCGTACCATCAGCTATTTGTTCATACTTAGCTGCATTACACCTTTCTATGTTCAAGTTGAATCTCACTTTTCCCTACCCCCATGGGAAGTTCCAGCTGTTTGAGTCTGTTCTTTCTCACTCCTTTGCTCGAAAGCCCAACTGCCTATGGTAGCTTCTCGCTCTCTTTTTCTTGACAACATCCACTCTCATTCTCATGCCATCGCAGTGTACACAGATGGGTCTAAGTCTTCTGACGGCATAGGATTCACAGAAATGTTTTCGGACAGCGTCGTCTGAGGGCATTTACTATCTTCGGCTAGCATTTTTACTGCTGAATTGTATACCATTCTTGCAGCACTTATCCATATTGCATCTATGCCTGTGTCATTATTGTGGTTGTCTCAGATTCCCTTAGTGCTTTACAGGCTATACAGAAATTTGATTCACCTCACCCCTTAGTCCTCCGTATCCAACTTTGGCTACGCCGCATCTCTACCAAGCATAAAGATATTGTTTTTTGTTGGACCCCTGGTCATGTTGACGTACAAGTCAATGAACAGGCAGACACTGCTGCACGGTCAGCATTATTTGACCTACCAGTTTCACATAGAGGTGTTCCATTTATGGGCCATTTTACTGCAATAGCTACCCTCCTTCATAACCATTGACAACAATGTTGGTCTACTCTGCTCGGTAACAAACTTCAGTCTATTAAACCGAGTATAGGTTACTGGCTGTCTTCTTGTCACCAGTGTCAAGGTTGGGAGTCTACTCTCTCCTGTCTTAGCATTGGCCACTCTTGTCTTACTCATGGGTATCTCATGGAGAGGCACCCTGTTCCTCTCTGTGAGAAGTGTCAGGTTCCTGTATTGGTTAGCCACATTCTGTTAGACTCCTTCTCTATCAACGAGCATGCAGAATTTACCTCCAATGTTGTCTCCACTCTGCTACTCTTTCTTTTCCTTCCCTTCCTGCTGATGGACCCTCCTTTAATCCTGACTCTGTCATTTACTTCTTGACAATGACTGATTTACTCCACAAACTCTGATGATGATACCTTCCACAATCCCCTCAGCCCTTTCTACCTCAATCTCTTGCAACCCTCTACCCTTTCACTATCCGCTGCCCCGCTGTTCTCTGTAATCTAGTAATCATCCCTCTCCCTTTTGCCACCTGATATCCTCGCTTCCTTCCTGCCCTGCAGTGCCGTATAGCCCTTGTGGTTTAGCACTTCTTTTTTTATTATAATAATAATAACGTACAAGTCATGTCATTGTTGAGGAAGCCGTCCTATTTCTATGATCATTAACAAGTGTAGTGACCATATTGACATAGTCTCCAGAAGGGGTCTATGATGTACATTCTATTTAAGTGTTTTCTTATGTGAACGAAAGTTTCTGACGAAGTGATATTTAAGAATTAATCTAAGTTTGCCCAAAATGCCTAGCCATGCTAGGTGGCCCCCCTCTGTAATTAGTATTTTATTACATGTAAGCCACACAATAACCAAAATCTGTAAACCCCGCATTGTAATCCTTATAGAGAATAAACTTTGATTTGATTAATTGATATTTAAGAATATCTAAGAAGTATTTAAGCTTTTAAATAAAAAGAAACTAGAAAAGACTTAGTAACTATTATTTGTGCCTTACATTTCTAAGTTTGGAAGTATCTTCTCATTCTATGAAGTGTATTATTATGGAGTGCACTAGCCTGGCTAAAGATAAGATTCAAACAATAACAAGTGGGGGGCCTGTCCGGGAGCTTTGAACTTCTTGACCATGGATCGTGACATATCGCAGTTGAAGGACTCTACTTCAGATATGCTGAAGGCTTTACCAATACAACAATGCTGGCAAGTGGCTAGAAATTTGGGAGTTTCTTATAACAATTGTTATACAGTGAGTACTGCCCGTTCTATAATACAGAACATATTGTTTTCTCAGCTCTCTTACAGTCCCAATATTGGACTTGCATGGCAAGATACCCTCAGAGGAATCTTTGTCCCTAGGAGTAGCTCATTTGGTGGCTTCATTCGAAGCCCTCACTTTAGGGGAAGAGGCTATGTCTCGGGACAATTTGCCACTTGAGTCAGGTAATGAGAGCCCATTAGCTAGCCCTGGTTATGTGAGGATGACCGGAGATGGAGCTTGTCCCAAGCTTCATCTAGAGGGGCACTCTTCTCCTACTCCTCCAGTACCTTTAACTCCTCTCTCACTTGAATCAACGTCTGGAACATCATATAAAGTTGCAGACAGAGCAACTGGAATCCCAACGCTTGCTGTATAAAGAAGAGTTTGAGAGGAAAAACATCCGATTCGAGAGACAAAAAGAGGAGGAAAGGAATAAGTCATCCGCCTCTCCAACCTTGACCTTTGACCTGCATAGGGCTGCCTCATTAGTGCCCAGGTTCTGTGAAACAGACTTGGACACTTGACACGTTTGAGAATCAGGCAAAAGGGATGAAATGGCCTCGAAAACATTGGGCTACCTTATTTCACACCACTCTTAAGGGTAAGGCTCAATACTGCAGCTCTCCTTTATGACAAGTATGCAGATTACGAGGCAGTTAAGATCATTTTAAAGGAGCATGACTTCCTGTAAGTTATCAGTGTACCTTCCACACTCTATGAAGACTGCCCGACCAAGCCTGGGTAGAATTTGCCCGGCAAAAGGTGGTGGCTTTAGAGTGATGGCTGAGATCATCTGGGTGTGATACTATGGAGTGTCTGATACAGCTAATCTTAGAAAAAGAATTTCATAACTCTCTGATGGGCGAGGTGCGCTCCTTTGTCATCGAACAACAGACTGCAGATGTGTTGGCCTCTGCTTCTCTAGTTGATCACTTCCAGATAACCTCTCAATTGACAAAGGAAAAAGAGTCTAGAGAGAAAGCCAGGTTATGTTCTTCTAAGAGTCAGCCCTTCTCTACTAGGAAAACTTATCAGCGGACCTCTCCTCCTCATTCAGCAAAAGCCTACTCTAGTGTTGTCCATGGCAATGGTAAAGGAAGACCATCTTATGAGATGGATACATCAAGAAGAGGCCCAACTTGTTCTTATTGCCATAAACCAGGCCATTGGAGGCACTCATGTTTCCAATTGAATCGAGACCATATGCGGTCAGGTTCGGAAACATTACATGTACAGATGATGTCTTCCAAGTCGAAGACATAGGGGAGCCCCCAGAAAGAGCGAGCTTTAGTGGATCAGACCTCCAAGTCGAAGTGCCTAATTCCCTCTGAGATGTTCGCTGACCAAATGTTGGAGGCCATGCTTCTTGTTTTTTTAAGTGTAAGGCTGGAATAACAGAAGACCAAATGGTGGATGTAGTATCCTATTGGGATATGGGAAGCTATCTGACTTCACTGAGAAAAGGAGTACTGTACTTCCTTTAAATGACTTCACTGAGAAAAGGAGTACTGTACTTCCTTTAAATGATGACACCTATATTAACCTGGATGCTCTGCAAGAAGGGTATGGTGGTGCCATCACGAGAGTACCCCTTCATAAGGTGTATGGGAGTGTAGATTCATGTCAAGGTGAAGCTGTTTTGGGCTTTCTGATACTGATTTTCCCATTAAGTATGTGGATCTATTGGTGGGTAATGATTTAGGAAGAGCAGGAATTTGCCGAGAGCCTTACGTTATAGAGAAGTTCTCTGAAGAAAATTGCACCATTGAAGGGTGTAAGGAAGGTCCTCTTCTATTTCCTCTTACAGCTATAACAAGGGCTATGACTAAAAATTTGGAACCACTTCCTACCCCTGATGATGAGTCCTCGGATTGGGGTTTGGATGCTCTCTTCAGTGCCAATGATCAACCCGAAGTCGAAAATCAGCTTCCAAAGTCCCAAGTGGTAGACTCTACCCCTTTACGGAGTAATGACTTTAATCGGGACAATTTAGTGAAAGAACAGCTAGAAGACCCGTCATTGAAACAGGCAAGAGATCAAGCGATTGCTGAGACAGAAGCCGCTGGGATGGAAGAATGCTTTTATTACTCTGATGGTATCCTGATGAAGAAATTTCCGTGGACTCCTTCAGTTAATCCATGTCTCAAGCCAAAACAGGTTTTGGTTTTACCCGTCCGATTTCGGGAGTTAGCATTGGAAGTGGCCCATTCTAGCCCCATGGGTGTACATTTGGGAATAAGAAAGACTCTAGGAAAATTAGCCAAATATTTCTTCTGGCCCAAGAAGAAGGATACCGTGACTGAGTACTTGAGAAACTGTGCTATTTGCCAGCTTATTGGAAAGCCTGCACAAAAACCTCCTGTGCCCCTCTTACCTATTGTCATAGAAGGCGAACCCTTCTGTCGCCTCATAGTAGACTGTGTGGGACCGCTCCCAAAAACTATGCTTGGCAACCAATATCTTCTTACTATAATGGATATGACTACTCGGTATCCAGAGGCCGTGTCCCTCTGCAAGATTAGTGCTAAGGCTATTGTGAGAGTCCTATTTAGATTCTTTGCACAGTTCAGATTCCCTAAGGAGATTCAATCTGAGAGGGATGAATTTCACATCAAAGATTTTCCATGAAGCTATGTCCAGGGTTGGAGCTAAACCCATTGTTTCAACAGCATACAGTCCCCAAACCCAGGGTGCCATAGAGAGGTTTCACCAAGCCCTTAAGATCATGATGAGGGCATATTGTGAGCAGTTCTCAACAGACTTGGATGAAAGTATTCCTTTTCTCCTCCTTGCCTTACGAGAGAGTGAACAGGAAAGCTTAGGATATAGTCCTTTTGAGCTTATGGCCATGCAGTCAGAGGACCATTATGTCTGGTAATTAGAGTGTTGTCGATCTTAATGTTAATTTGCGCAACTCCTGCTCTGCTACCAAACATAATATAGTAGGTTTTGTCTGTGTTAAGTGTAAGTTTATTGGCTGCCATCCAAGTTGATATTTTGAGCAGCTCCTCGTTAACAATGGTGTTGAGGGTGGCAAGATTAGGGTGGGAGATGACATAAGTCGTGTCATCAGCAAAGAGGGTTCAGGTGTTGGGATACGTTTGGAAGATCATTGATGTACATGAGGAAGAGCAGTGGACCAAGGACACTTCCCTGCAGAACTCCAGTATCAAGCGGCCATGTTGTTGATGCTGTGTCTTTAATGGTGACATACTGATACCTATTAGTAAGGTAAGATTTGAAATATGCAAGCTCGTGGCCTCTTATACCATAATGGTCAAGTTTGTGGAGTAGGATGCCGTGGTCTACTGTGTCAAAAGCTTTTCTTAGGTCAATAAAAATTCCTAGTGGATATTCCTTATTTTCCAATGCTGTGTAAAGCAGATCTAGCATTTTTATAATTGCATCATTAGTACTTTTATTTTTTCTGAATCCAAATTGGCAGGGGTTGAGTATGTTTTGTGCCATTATAAATGAATATAATCTCCTGTGCATGAGTTTCTCAAAGATTTTGGATAGCAATGGTAAGTTTGATATTGGCCTATAGTTGTTTAAATCTGTAGGGTCACCACGTTTATGTACTGGTGTAACCCTTGCTGTCTTGAGTAGTTTCGGGAAGGTGCTAGTTTCTAGTGACTTGTTAAAAAGTAATGAAATAGCATGCAAAAGGACATGGGCCGCTCGCTCGTACAATAATGGTGGGACATGAGACAGATTCCCCGAGTTACTTTTAAGTGACTTTATAATCTCGGTGACTTCAGTGGGCTCAGTTGGTACAAGATAGAAGGAATTTGGGAAATTCCCATCTAGGTAGTCCCTGGCATGGGCATTGGTATGTGGGATTTTATTGGCGAGATTAGATCCTATGGTTGAGAAGAAGTCATTTACCTTGTTAGATGTGTCATTGGGTTGCAGTGGTGTTTCATTAGGTTTAGTTAGGACAATATTCTTGTTTTTTTTCAGTTTGTGGGTCCCTAGAATCTGAGAGAGTGTTTTCCAAGTCTTTTTTATATCACCTCTTGTGTCAGTGAATCTGCTGGAGTAGTATAGTTGTTTGGCTTTCTTTATTACTTTGGTGAGAACTGATGAATAATGTTTAAGAATATCTTTGTGTATTTAGCCCTGTCTATATTGCTTTTCATATTGGTGTTTCTTATCAATGGATTTCAGAATGGTGCTGGTTAGCCATGGGCAACCAAGCCATTTGTTCATGATCTGTTTCATTTTGATATGACAGTGTTTGTTGATAAGTCTAAGTAATTTGTTAAGAAAAATGTCTGTCCAGTCATCAATACCATTGGCCTTGGAGAATTCTGTAGGCCAGTCAACAGTCTCTAGGTTAGCTGTGAGATTCGTTATTGATGCCTAGTCATGGAGTCTAAATGAGACTTTGTTGTATTCTAGTGGTGGTTTACTAATGTTTGTCAAGAGGAAGGTAGTGTAGTGGTCTGTAGTGCTATTTGTTATTATCTCTGATTTAAGGGGGGTTAGTATATTGGTCCATATGTGGTCTATTATGGTTGCACTTGTCTCAGTGAGCCTGGTTGGTTTAGTTATTGTTGGTATGAGAAGTGTGTTGTTCATATTGTTGATGAAATCAGTTACAGGCTGATCATCTAGTATGCCAAGGTTGATATTGAAGATGCCAGTTAAGAGAAGGTGGTGCTTATTCATTTGTCTGTTTGTTATTAGTGCCTTTAATTTCTCACTGAGATTTGGGATGTTTGTGTGGGGTATCCGGTAAATGGAACTGATTGTTCACAGTAAAATTAGCAAAAATGTATTCCCCATATTCATCACTGAAGTAAGTGGTGCTAATACAAGATAATTGGTTAGAGTAATAGATTGCAATACCACCCCCAACCTAGTATGGTCTGCAGTTGTGGATTGCTGTGTATCCTGGTAGAGGGTAGATATCTATTGTGTCCTGCTTAAGGCAGGTCTCAGTAAGAATAATGCAGGAGAAGGGTGTTTTTAGCGACTCAGGGACTGCCAGGAGGTCATCATAGTGTTTGTTTAAGGACCTAATGTTGTAGTTAAGAACTGATAGACTTTTAACATTATTAGGATAGTGCTGGCTTGTGATGCTGTTACTTTCCAATAGGTTTTGATTGGGTGTCAGATTATGGAGGTTTAGATCAGGGTCAGCATGATCAATCATCTTCTAGGTTTAAATTATTGTTATTTATATCCTGAGTTGTGTGTTTAGTTCTTGTGCTGATATCTGTAGTGGTGGGAAGTTTGGACAAGTATATAGCTAAAGCATTTTGGTCATATAGAGTATAGTCACTAATACTTGTTTGCACAGAACTGTTTAATGCCTCAAATGATGTAGTGGAAGTTTTAGCAGTAAAGGTCGAGAACCAAAACCTAGTCATTGTGGTAGTCTACAAGCCTCCGGATGCAACATCCCAGCAATTCCAGGAACAGCTGTTAAAAATTGACCACTGTCTGGAAAATCTTCCAGCTCCTGCACCCAACATCTTGCTCCTGGGGGATTTCAACTTAAGGCACCTAAAATGGAGGAATATAGCAAATAATATTGTTGCAGTAATAACACCAGGAGGCAGCTCTGATGAAAACTCACACTCACACGAGCTTTTAAATCTCTGCACAAAATTCAATTCAAACCAGCAAATAATAGAGCCTACTAGACTGGAGAATACACTAGACCTCATCTTCACTAACAATGATGATCTGATAAGAAATGTCACCATATCAAAAACAATATACTCAGATCACAACATAATTGAGGTTCAGACATGTATGCGTGGAGCCCCAGACCGACATAATGAGACTAGTCACGAGGGAGCATTCACCAAATTCAACTTCAATAACAAAAACATAAAGTGGGACCAAGTAAACCAATTCCTAACCGATATAAGCTGGGAAGATATACTAAGCAACACAGACCCCAACTTATGCCTATAACAGATTAACTCGGTGGCACTCGATGTTTGCACAAGGCTTATTCCTCTAAGAAAAAAGAGGAGTAGATGTAAAATAGAAAGAGACAGGCGCTCCCTTTACAGGCGACGGAAAAGAATAACAGAGCGGCTAAAAGAGGTCAATATATCTGAAATGCGTAGGGAGACACTGGTCAGAGAAATAGCAAGCATCGAACTTAAGCTAAAAGAATCCTTTAGGAGTCAGGAATCGCGGGAAGAACTAAAAGCCATAAATGAAATCGAAAGAAACCCAAAGTATTTCTTCTCCTATGCCAAATCAAAATCGAGAACAACGTCCAGTATTGGACCCCTACTTAAACAAGATGGGTCCTACACAGATGACAGCAAGGAAATGAGTGAGCTACTCAAGTCCCAGTATGACTCAGTTTTTAGCAAGCCGCTAACCAGACTGAGAGTCGAAGATCAAAATGAATTTTTTATGAGAGAGCCACAAAATTTGATTAACACAAGCCTATCCGATGTTATCCTGACGCCAAATGACTTTGAACAGGCGATAAATGACATGCCCATGCACTCTGCCCCAGGGCCAGACTCATGGAACTCTGTGTTCATCAAGAACTGCAAGAAGCCCCTATCACGAGCCTTTTCCATCCTATGGAGAGGGAGCATGGACACGGGGGTCGTCCCACAGTTACTAGAAACAACAGACATAGCCCCACTCCACAAAGGGGGCAGTAAAGCAACAGCGAAGAACTACAGACCAATAGCACTAACATCCCATATCATAAAAATCTTTGAAAGGGTCCTAAGAAGCAAGATCACCACCCATCTAGAAACCCATCAGTTACACAACCCAGGGCAACAAGGGTTTAGAACAGGTCGCTCCTGTCTGTCTCAACTATTGGATCACTACGACAAGGTCCTAAATGCACTAGAAGATAAAAAGAATGCAGATGTAATATATACAGACTTTGCAAAAGCCTTCGACAAGTGTGACCATGGCGTAATAGTGCACAAAATGCGTGCTAAAGGAATAACAGGAAAAGTCGGTCGATGGATCTATAATTTCCTCACTAACAGAACACAGAGAGTAGTCGTCAACAGAGTAAAGTCCGAGGCAGCTACGGTGAAAAGCTCTGTTCAACAAGGCACAGTACTCACTCCCATCTTGTTCCTCATCCTCATATCCGACATAGACAAGGATGTCAGCCACAGCACCGTGTCTTCCTTTGCAGATGACACCCGAATCTGCATGACAGTGTCTTCCATTGCAGACACTGCAAGGCTCCAGGCAGACATCAACCAAATCTTTCAGTGGGCTGCAGAAAACAATATGAAGTTCAACGATGAGAAATTGAAATTACTCAGATATGGTAAACACGAGGAAATTAAATCTTCATCAGAGTACAAAACAAATTCTGGCCACAAAATAGAGCGAAAACACCAACGTCAAAGACCTGGGAGTGATCATGTCGGAGGATCTCACCTTCAAGGACCATAACATTGTATCAATCGCATCTGCTAGAAAAATGACAGGATGGATAATGAGAACCTTCAAAACTAGGGAGGCCAAGCCCATGATGACACTCTTCAGGTTACTTGTTCTATCTAGGCTGGAATATTGCTGCACACTAACAGCACCTTTCAAGGCAGGTGAAATTGCCGACCTAGAAAATGTACAGAGAACTTTCATGGCGCGCATAACGGAGATAAAACACATCAATTACTGGGAGCGCTTGAGGTTCCTAAACCTGTATTCCCTGGAACGCAGGAGGGAGAGATACATGATTATATACACCTGGAAAATCCTAGAGGGACTAGTACCGAACTTGCACTCGAAAATCACTCACTACGAAAGCAAAAGACTTGGCAGACGATGCACCATCCCCCCAATGAAAAGCAGGGGTGTCACTAGCACGTTAAGAGACCATACAATAAGTGTCAGGGGCCCGAGACTGTTCAACTGCCTCCCAGCTCACATAAGGGGGCTTACCAACAGACCCCTGGCAGTCTTCAAGCTGGCACTGGACAAGCACCTAAAGTCAGTTCCTGATCAGCCGGGCTGTGGCTCGTACTTAGTTTGCGTGCAGCCAGCAGCAACAGCCTGGTTGATCAGGCTCTGATCCACCAGGAGGCCTGGTCACAGACCGGGCCGCGGGGGCGTTGACCCCCGGAACTCTCTCCAGGTAAACTCCAGGTAATATACATAATGAAGTTGATGTTGTCTATGTGTTGTACTGGAATGAGCTAAAGTACAACTAGGTATAAACTAATAATATAAAAATACAAATTAAAAATAGCAGCAGACTCTCACTTGTAATTGCACTAAGGTCTAATATAATGACTTTGGGTTGGGTTGGGTTGGGATGGGTTTAGTCTTGGGAAGCAGCACTTCAATCCATAGAATCTCCAGTTTATTGTTATTTAAATCAGGTCTTTGGTTGTAAGCTAAGTCATTTCTAATGTAGGCACATACCCCACAACCCTTTCTGTTCCTATCTAAGCATTTTATATTTTAACCTTCTATTTTGACCTCGTCGTCAGTCAATTTCACATCCCGCATTCTCTTAACTCAATGTTATTATCACTGATTACATTACCATTCACAAGACGATTTAACGTCTCATAACTATTATACACATTAGAGGTCACTCCATTAAGATCTGAGGCCGATGAGCGAGGATTAACACACGGGTATTTCCCCTGGACACACACCATGGCCGTGCACCTGCCACCCGGTCGAACATTATTCACTAATTTTACCACCCCTTTACGGTGGTCCCGTAAATCACGTTCCCTCACTCTTCACTAGGGACAGTCACGACACTTCCTATTATGAATTGAGGCCTATATTGATCCTTAGGCCGCCGTGAATGCCAGTTTCCTCATTCCCGGTTTTCTCAGCCTCCTCACCCATTCAAAACACTCCCGCCACCTGCCCCCCTAGCTCGACCCCCCACCCCCCTGCACATCTGTGCAGGCGCAGCGGGAACCCAGCTGATTTCATTAAAAATGCAAATACATTTTGACCCAAATCAGCACATTAAACACTTATTAGACACTATAGCTTCGGAAATTAAATAATTTCCACACTGCGGCCGGGCGGAAGTCGTTGTTAGACGACTTAAATTGCGTCTTCTGCCATGAGACGATTCCAGCCCTCTCTAGATTGCGCTGCTGTTTTCCTAGTGGGTCTTACTACAGTTTCTTCTTGCATTACCCGGTCAGTGTCTTCAATATCACTCGTGTCACTTTCCCTTAGATTTCCATCTGCACTGGATTGAACACCATTTAATTCTAAGGGAATTAATTTATTAATGGTACGCAAACTTTCCTGACCACGACACAACACTTTGACGTTTCTGACAACACCTTGTGCATCTGGGTATAATGTACTACCTTGCCCAGAGGCCACAATGTTCGATGTTGTTCAGTATCAATTAACACAATGTCACCTGGTTGAATGTTCTGTCGGTTTACTGCCTCTGGTGCACCATAAAAGTGTTCATGTAGTGTAAGAAGATATTCTTTACGCCACACATCAGACCAATGAATAATTACCTTATTTAACATCTTGAACTTGTCACTCAACACAGTCACGTTATTGTAATCCTCATCACTTTCCTCGGGATTATCTCTATAGATAGGTGCAGCTTCTAATCTTTGTCCACATATTAGGTGAGAGGGAGTCAGTATCTCCGCGTCAGGAGTGTCGCTCATGTATGACAGAGGGCGATTGTTCACCCGATTCTCTGCCTCCACCAACACTGCACGGAATTCCTCCAAATCAATTCTCTTCCTGTGTAGCACCTTACGAAGACATCTTTTCACTGTACCTATCATTCTTTCGTACAGTCCTCCCTGCCAAGGGGCTCTGGGAGTAATAAATTTCCAGACACACCCTCGCTGGGTCAACAAAGACTGTACATCATCACTCTTATTTAATTTCATCAAGTGTTGAGCACCCGCTACAAAATTGGTGGCATTATCTGAGATCATCAATCTTGGACAGGATCGTCTAGCTGCAAATTTCTGGAACAACTGTATGAACTGTTCTGCAGACAAGTCCTGAGTCACTTCTAGATGAACAGCCCTAGTAGCTGTACAAGTAAATAGACATACATACACTTCAAGGGGACACCATCTGAAGTACCTGTTAAAATGATTGCCCACTATAGTCCACTCCGGTCACATCAAATGGTTTTACCAACTGCAGCGTTCCTTGGGCAATGGGGAGGACCTGGGTACATGTAGGTTCTGGCATCCACCCGGCGACATATTACAACGACTTGAATACCCTTTTTACACTTTGCCGTCCTTGGGGAAAATCCAGAAGGTTTCCCGAATACAGTTTAAGGTATCCTGTACCCCACCGTGCATCACGTTATTATGGGCATTAAAGACAATCAAGGTTGTCAGGTGATGAGTTTTGGGCAGCAAGATAGGGTGCTTAGCATATTCCCCCAATTCAGCATTTTGTAACCTGCCTCTGCACCTAATTACATCATCCTCTAAATACAGCCCCAGCTTTCTATTATTGAGTCCTTCACAATTTTTCCGTCCATCATGAATTTAATCTCATCCCTGTAGGTTTCTTCTTGTACCCTCTGTAGCCAGTATTTCAGGGGATGGGGAAAATTATGTGAGATATTCATCTTACTTATAAATTTAAACACTAACCTTGTCACACTAATCAGCTTATGTAAGGAAGAATACCTGACCGGAGCGGTGCTCACCGTAATTTCGACAGGAGCAATATGTGCCTTTTGCACCGGCCAGTTAAATTTGTCCACCAGCCAACTTGGCCCTTTAAACCACGATAAAGCACTCACAAATTTTTCATAAGTCAAGCCTCGAGACAAGAAGTCAGCTGGATTCTCGTCACCAGGAATGTGATTAAAGGTTAACATATGCTGACCCAAACTGTTATATTTCTCCTGCATTTGATTGATTTCAGCGACACAATCTTACTGTTACCATTACGAATCCATTGTAAGGATACCTCGTTATCAGACCAAATTACGGTGTCGCTGATATTTATCTCTCGCAATTTATTTCTTATATAATTGGCTAATTTGACACCTACATAAATGGCCGTTAATTCCAACTGAGGTAAGGTGCGTGATTTGATTGGAGCCACCTTAGCCTTAGACATAACAAGAGAAATGACACTATTACATTGAAGGTAAGCGACTGCTCCATATGCTAATTTTGAAGCATCGCAAAAAATGTGGAGTACATTTTTTCCATCTTGACTGGCCACATTACGTGGGAACTCCAACATTGGTAATTTTACATATTCACCTATTAGTTCTTCCCACCTTTCAACAAATTCCTCAGGTAGGGTTTCATCCCAAGCTCACTTAAGCTTCCATGCTTCTTGTATCAACAATTTTCCTCTTATTGTAAGTGGGGACACTAAGCCTAGTGGATCGAAGCATTTTGAAACTTCCGCAAGTAAGACTCTCTTGGTTAATTTATTGGGCATGCTGTAGTTATTAGACTTTAACGATAACAAGTCTCTCTCGTGTCCCTAGTCAGTCCCAGCACATTACTATATTTGGACACTTCAACTCCAGGGTTGTCTTTATTTATTTGAACCCTTAAACTGGACGAATTACTGTTCCATTCCCTCAGGGGCATATTTGCACCTTGCATTATTTCATTAGCCCCTGCGTATATGCTCATTAGTTCCTCTTCAGTAGACGTCACCCCCAGGAAATTGTCCACATAAAATTGTTTACCCATTACTCCACTCAGTGGACCACTGTACACTTAAGGTGTGCATTTATCGTTGCCTGGAGTAGGAACGGACTGGAGGTAGCACCAAACAATACACTCCTGAAGCGAAAAGTCTTCAGGGGACTAAGTGGGTCACTAGGATTCTCGGGCCATAAGAACCTAGTGCAATCCCGGTCAGCCTCCTGCAGACCCACTCTCAGGAAAGCTTTACTTATGTCCGGCGTAAAGGGATAATTCTTAACCCTGAAGTTTAATAGTATGTCTCCCAGTTTTTCCGTCAACGACGGACCTGTCATCAAACAGTCATTCAAACTAGGTACACTTTATATTACTCCTGGCACTACAATTAAACACAATCCTCAGAGGAGTGGTCTTAGAATCCTTCTTCACTCCGTGGTGTGGCAAATAGTGACCATAAATCTGGGCTTGCTCGGGAGGTACCTCCTCTATGAATTTATTATTTAACTGCTCATTAATTATATCATCGTAAGCAGTCAACAGTTCTGGTGTCTTGCTCAATTCGTGGAGCTGAGCCTTTAATTGTCCATACGCCATCGGTAATTAGTTGGTAGGTCTGGATGGTTCAGCTTCCACGGAAGTCTCACCCAGTATTGTCCAGATTCAAATTTAACATCCTTCTGGTATTGTTCTTGAGTAAAGGAATCATCTGGACTTTCTTCATTTACATTGATCCCTATGCTGTCCAATTCCCATAATTTATACACAGGTTCAACTTCATCCTCTATTGAAGTATATTTATACTGGGGTGATAGTTCATGAGTAAGACCACCCGTAACTGTATTTATGGCTTCCTCCAGTCATTCATTATCAGTACGAGGAAGCCTGCCATACATCACGTGACCTGCGGTCCTTAGAAGGGTGACTCCGCATTTCTTTGTCATACCCTTTACAAAGGTGGCATAATGGTCACTACCTATCAAAATATCTATTGGCCCCACAGAATCATTATTTATACCAGAAGGTGCCAAATTTACCTTACTTGAAAGCCTTTCAGTAGCGTTACCAAGCCCTATTGTAGATATTTTCTCTGGGAGCCTATCCACAATTACGGCATTAATACGTTTTCTCTCTATTGCCCAGCCTGACAGTTACATAAACAGTGTCGTATGACTGGGCCTTCTATTCGAAAGCCAGATAGCTTGAGTATAGCAGGATCTCACATTTGTACCTTCATCCCATTAAGGCAGTTACGTTTTATGAAGGTACGTTGTGATCCCTGATCCAGTAATGCTGTTACAGTTTTGGATTTACGCCGTTTATCATTAATCACCACATCCAACACGGGCAAAGCTACCTCAGCTAGGCCATCATTACCGACGTTAGCTGCAATCTTTACGTTGGCTACTGTTGTGTCCGGGTTATTATCACTATCAGTACTATTGTTACCATCAATACGATTAGATCTGCCCTTACACATAGCTATGTGGTGTCTTCCCTTGTTACACTGATAACAATAGTGCAAGTTAGCACGGTAATCGATTACATTATGATTTCCTAGACACCTGATACATCCAGCAAGCTCTTCCAATCTTTCCACTTTAACATCCCATGAATTATAGGCATTACAGTTCTTAGAGAAATGAGTACCGTTGCAGAAGATACAATCTCTCCTTTCTTTGCCTGACCTCTTATCAACTGGGCTAAGCTTATTGTGGTACTTCCTCCTCTTGCTTGGATGTGGAGAACCACTATTACTGGCCCCTGTCACTTGATACGTGCCTACGTAACCCCGTGTAGTAGGTGACTTAGGATTATTGATATTAGGATAAGGTTTCCCTTTGTGGAACTTGACAGGTGCACTGGGGTCTGTAGACGTGGTATTCCTAGAGGTAATGGGTTGGCTGGTCTGCAGTTGGACAATTAGCTCTTGCAGTCCCACTCTTATTTCTTCCAACCCGAAAGTAAACCTTGTGATATCTGTTAGATAACCACTCTACGGTCTTGTGGTTCAATTTATTCTGAATCAAGGCACTCAACAACCACTCTGCTCCCTCCAGATCATATTTATTACTCAAGGTCTTAAGAGTGCTTTCTAGTTTGATCCTAAATTGCTGTAAGCTGTTGCGGTTGTGATCTGGAGTCTTCAAACTAGCCATAATTAGCTACTAGATCCAGCCTACTTTGCTCCAAGTTACCGTAAGTGACCTCCAACAAGTCAACTGCCTCACTATAGGAGTCATCTACATTTGGGAATGCTTGTATGAGAACATGCGCATCTCCCCTTACTTGTCCCTTTAAATAGCATGATTTGGTAACACTTGCAAGATCACTCCTATCATGTACGACTGCTTTAAAGATAGACCAAAACTCCCCAGTTTCTCCCAGATTAAACACAGGCATACATAATTCTGGGAGTTTTGGTAGACGCCTCTGACTTTCCTTACTAGGTTGACCAACAACATTGTTTACACCCTTTACCTTCTCCAAAGCCTTAGTTTTGCAGGACACAATGTTGTCCTCCACTTCATAATGTTGATCCAGCAGCCGTTCCCTTTCAGCATCATCTGCACAATTCTCTAGCAGCTCTTTTTCACAGTCTTTAAACCACAATCTATATGACTCATGTCTATTTCCTAAGGCATCTAGGTGTAGCTTTAATTCATCAGGGTTTACCGTTTCTTGTCTGATTAACTCCATACACTTGTTGTATGATTTAGTAACATGACCCTTCCGAGCTTGTAGTGACGCTTTCTTTGCTTTGGCATCCATGGACTTGCCAGCCGCACTAACTTCCTCAGACCCAGCCATGGTTAGGGAATTAATAATCACCAATTATACAACTTAAGTAGACACCTTGTGAGAGTAATTCTTGCACTTTACTCTTGTATAAATCCTAGCCACCCATGTGCTGGTAATTAATTGGGCTAATTATCCTCCACCACACGACCGATTAAATTTGTGTACCCTATACCCACTTCCTTCAATCAGTCACTTAATTATTAAGTAATTAATTCAATTAATTTTTTACTGATTGCATCCGGTCCAGGAAGGACCAGCGGGCAGAAATGGAAAATTTTATAGGGTGCTTATCTGTATGTACCTCAACATTATATACATACAAGTAATCTCATTGGGAAACAACCATATTGTTTATCGTAGTCACCCCGTGTAGACATGTGAGAAAACTTAAACCACCTCTGGTCACTACAGGTGGCCCCTCGACCCTCACAGTCTTATCCACATCTATCCGAGACCAGTAAATTGGTAGCACCCTCAAGCACGGTGCTACTAATTAATTGTGGACTGTATTGATTATATTAGTTTAGCTGAATGAAGGGGGGGGGGTAGGATACACATTGGATACATCCATCAGGGAAAAACATTGTACATAATCCCACCACTTACCAGATGTTCTCTGGTGGTCACTTAATGTAGCTGGATCACTCATAACCTATCATTACAACATACCTAACTGGCCAGCATCAGTCTGCTATAACTAGAAAGGTTACTGTGGGTGATTGATACTCCTTATTTCCTCCATTCCCCATTCATTTCGATGTCATGCTACACCGACACGGTTCTTATTCCGGCAGACGAGGTATCCTCGGTTGTCCCGTTTAGAAGTGGTGATTCCATAAAACTTCATTACCAGTACGAGAGATCCACACGTTCACATCGGAGCAGGCGGTCTATTTCACATCCGCATTCTCTTAACTCAATGTTATTATCACTGATTACATTACCATTCACCAAGACGATTTAACGTCTCATAACTATTAAACACATTAGAGTCACTCCATTAAGATCTGAGGCGATGAGCGAGGATTAACACACGGGTATTTCCCCTGGACACACACCATGGCCGTGCACCTGCCACCCGGTCGAACATTATTCACTAATTTTACCACCCCTTTACGGTGGTCCCGTAAATCACGTTCCCTCACTCTTCACTAGGGACAGTCACGACACTTCCTATTATGAATTGAGGCCTATATTGATCCTTAGGCCGCCGTGAACGCCAGTTTCCTCATTCCCGGTTTTCTCAGCCTCCTCACCCATTCAAAACACTCCCGCCACCTGCCCACCCAGCTCGACCCCCCACCCCCCTGCACATCTGCGAAGGCACAGCGGGAACCCAGCTGATTTCATTAAAAATGCAAATACATTTTGACCCAAATCAGCACATTAAACACTTATTAGACACTATAGCTTCGGAAATTAAATAATTTCCACAGTCATCATTGCTAAATTGTAACTGTGCCAAAGTTCATTTGTTACATAAGAACATAAACATAAGAAAGAAGGAACACTGCAACAGGCCTACTGACCCATGCAGAGCAGGTCCATGTCCCCCCCAGATTAGCCCAATGACCCACCCCCCGGATTCGCCCAATGACTCACCCAGTCTGGCCACCTCCCCTCATTGATGGAGCACGGCACCAGACCCAGCAGAACAAGCTAGTCAGGTCCAACCCACACCCACCCACACCTACTCATGTATTTATCTAACCTATTTTAAAAACTACATAACGTTTTAGCCTGAATAACTGTACTCGGGAGTTTGTTCCACTCATCCACAACTCTATTACTAAACCAGTGCTTTTCTATGTCCATCCTGAATCTGAATTTTTCCAACTTGAAACCATTGCTATGAATCCTGTCTTGGCTGGAAATTTTCAGCACGCTATTTACATCCTCTTTATTTATTCCGTTTTCCATTTATACACTCGATCTATCTCTTCTAATTCACGTCTTCAAGAGAGTGCAGATTCAAGGCCCTCAGTCTATCCTAATAGGAAAGATTTCTGATACATGGGATCTGATGACTGATGTTGTAGTATCCAGGCTTAGGCTTGGTTACAAGTACTTTTGGCAGTTTGGGAGACACACAGATGATGATCAAACTAAATGTAAATTATGTGATCAGGCATATGGTCACTGTCTTGAACACTATGTGCTTAACTGTCAACTTATTGAGGAATACAGAGACAGACAATATAATAACCTATGTGACATGTCAAGATATCTTATTAATGAAAATAAGATACCAGATATACTAAGCAAATTTCCTAAATTTGCTTGTGATGGATAATTGAACTATAGATATGTAGATATAAATCTATATGTATTCCTGTTAACCCATTGCGGCCTAGTTCCTAGGCCTTTTGTGTATCCACATGCTCTTGAGCTACCGTCCACAGGATGGATATGGGGTGCACAATCAACTAGCCACTTCGGTGGCAAAATCTAATCTGGCTACAATAAAAAATATGGCTGTTGTCTCCCAATGAGATTACTTGTATGCATGTAATGTTGAGGTACATACAGGTAACCCCGTATAAAATTTTCCATATCTGCCCGCTGGTCCTTCCTGAACCGGATGCAATCAGTGAAAAATTAATTGAATTAATTACTTAATAATTAAGTGACTGATTGAAGGAAGTACAGAGTACACAAATTTAATCGGTCGTGTGGTGGATGATAATTAGCCCAATTAATTGCTAGCACATGTGTGGCTAGGATTTATACAAGAGTAAAGTGCAAGAATTACTCTTATAAGGCGCCTACTCAAGTTGTATAATCAGTGATTAATAATTCTCTAACCATGAAGGAGTTAATGGCTGACAAGTCCGTGGATTTTAGAGTAATGAAAGCATCATTACAGGCTATTAAAGGCCATGTGACGAAGGCAAACAAGTGCTTGGATTTAATGAATCAAAGAACCGTGAACCCTAATGAATTAAAGTTGTAGTGGTACAAAGTTGAGTGGTGCAAATTGTGGTTTAAAGACTGTGAAAGAGATCTGCTGGAGAATTGTGCAGATGGAATGGAAATGAATGTTTTAATTAATCAGCATTACGAACTGGAAGAAAAACTGTCTTGTAAAAGTAAGGCTTTGAATAAATTAAAGGGTGTAAGCCAGGCAGTTGGTCAACCTATTAATGCAAAGGTTGTTTGCCAAAACATCCAGAGTACGGTCTGGAGGAAATCAGACTAGGTCGGCAAGAATTAATTGCTCAATTGCCGACCAGTCAGCAAAACAGTCCTAAGGATATAACACATAATGACTCCGATGTATCTGTCAAGTCTCAAAAGGGAAAATTAATCCCAGTGGTAATAATCATAATTAAGAGTTATACAGGCACATATCAAGTGACAGGAATCAGTAATAGTAGTTCCTCACATCAAGGTAAGAGGAATAAGTACCTCAGTAAGGGTAACCCAGTTAATAAGAGGTCAGGCAAGGTAAAGAGAGACTGCCTCTTCTTCAAGGGTACTCATTTCACTAAAAATTGTAATGCCTATAATTCATAGGATATTAAAGTGGAAATAATGAAAGAACTTGACAGATTTATCAGATGTCTAGACAATCATAATGTAAAGGATTGTCATACCAAATTGAACAGTTGCTATCAATGCAACAAGGGAAGGCACCATACAGTTATGTGCAGGGTTGTATGTAATTCTTATAATAATGGTGACAATAATGATAATGTTAATAACCCTGACACTACAGTGACTGATGTAAAGGTTGGAGCTAATGGCAATAACGATGGCCTAGCTGAGGTAGCCTTGCCCGTGTTGGATGTAATAATTCAGGATAAAGGGCATAAATCCAAAAACCATGCGGCGTCCCTCTCCTCAACACTGGTACTGGCCATGTAATATATAGCAGACTACTGCCTTGTAATAATGACTAGAAGAAGAAGTGAATACAGTCACGGTGTCTTACTCATAAAAGGTCAACCCAGTACAAGTATTCTTCTATCGAGAATGATGTTGAACCAGTCTAATTTGTGGGAGCTGGACAGCATAGGGATTAGAATAAATGAGGAAAGTCCAGATGATTCCTTTACTCAGGAACAATGCCTGAAGGATGTTAAATTTGAATCTGGACATTACTGGGTGCGATTTCAGTGGAACCTAAACCGTTCAAAATTATCTACTAATTATAGGATGGCGTATGGATAGTTAAAGGGCCCAGCTCTGCAAGCTAAGCAAGACACCAAAATTGTTGGCTGCTTGTAATGATATAATTAATAAACAGTTAAATAATAAATTGTTCTTACTTCAGGCGACGATAAATGCACATTTTAAGTGCACAGGTGGTCCACTGAGCGAAGTAATTGGGTAAATAATATTATGTGGACAATTTCTGGGTGTGACGTCAACTGAAGAGGAACTAATGAGGATATGTGAAGGGGTTAATGAAATAATGCAAGGTGCAAGGATGCCCCTGACGGAATGGAACAGTAATTAGTCCATTTTGAGGGATCAATAAATATGGATAGCCCTGGAGTTGAAGTGCCTATATGTAGTAATGTGCCGGGGCTGACTTGTGACACTAAGATTTTTAGTTTAATATGTTTATTATGCACCCCATGCCCATCCTCTGGGCGGGAGTCAAAAGATTATAGAGGTACATAATTGGTCCAGGGACTGGACTCCAAAGTTTTGATAGCTGAGCAAGTTACAGATGTAATGAACTCAAAATTTACAAAGGTAATGAACTCCAGGTAGGTCTAGTCACAATCATGAAAAGTTACAGATTACAGAGGTACGTAATGGGTCCAGGGACTGGGCCCCAAAGTTTTGATAGTAGAACTAGGTACAAAGGTAATGAACTCACAAGTTACAAAGGTAATGAGTCCTGTAAGAATTGTTACTTACGTTTAAACATCGGTACAATCATGTACAATTTATAGAGTAATGAGCAATTCACACTTCCACACACAGTCACAACCGTAATGAGTTATTGGTGCAAATATTGATTGTTGAGTCACACACACACTCACACACAAACACAAACACACACACACACACACACACACACACACACACACACACACACACACACACACACACACACACACACACACACACGTGGGTCCGTTGGGTGCAGACGTGGGTAACAAGGCTCCGAGATTCTTAGCGTTGTTAGGCGTGCAATAACAGCTAGCAGTAATCAGTGGTAGTGGAACGTCAGTTTAACAATACTACGAGTGACAATTAAAGTTATTAGTTAAAGAAAGTGAGAGGAAAGCTGAAGTCATAATATTTCAAAGCACAAACCGTTGGGGGTCTTAGGCGCTGTTGCCACATTGGCAGCGGTAGGCCTGAAGAAGTGACTTCATGAAAAGTTGTGTGCCATTATACATATAAAGTGAAGTATATATAATGTGGAGTGTATACTATCATCAGTGAAGAATGAAATTGCGTGAGGAAGCGGGATGTATGAGAATATATGGTTATAATCATCACGGGTGAAGGATCTCCAAAATAGCGATTTAAGGCCTATGTACGATGACTTCGTCATCAACAGCTGGTAACTGTCACCGTACCATTGCAGCTTAAGTTTATTCGCCTATTTGTGGTTTGCATGTTGACGGCCCTGGCTGGCCTTGCATACTGTTTGATACTGGTCACTCACTCCTGCAAGCTATTACCAGAATTAGAATAGAAATAGCATAGACATAGAGAATATAGTGTTGACGAGTGTGAGAAGGTAGGTGGGACAAGCTTTTAAGGGCAACATTGTAAGACGGTGCTAGGGTCAGGTCCCAGGAGGGTTGTGTCAGGTCACAAGAAGTTGCGGCCAGTCATTACACCGCACAAGACACTCTCACACACACACACACTCACACACACACACACATGCACACACACACACAGGCAGTGTTACTACCGGTAGTTATTAGCAGTAAGAATACTTAGGAAGCTAGGAAGTCCTCTCTCAATGTGAACAAGGAAAATGATAATAACCAGCAACAATTAATACGTAAATCCAGAAAGGGCAATAAGTGGAGAGAGTAGCATAATTGGGAAAGATAAATGAAACTAAATTTGTGCCTACATGACGGATCTTTCAACCACACCACCTACCCCCCTAACCCTCCCTCCCTTACACACAAGCACACACACACAAGGGTAGACACTCACACACACACACACACACACACACACACACACACACATGGTGGGTGCAGACGTGGTACACAAGGCTCCGAGAACCTTCGTGTTTTTGAGGCGTGCAACAACCGCTTGCAGTAATCAGTGGTAGTGACAAAGTCAGTGAACAAACCTGCGAGTGATAACTATAGTTATTAGTTGAAAAAATTCGAGGGGAAACCTAAATTCAGTATTTTCTTTTAAAGTGCCAAACCGTTGTGGATCTACTAGGCACTGTTGCCACAGAGATACAAACATAAAAAGATCAAACTGAGTGTGGAAACGGGTGATCAAGAATTCCCAGCGTTTGGTTAACAAGTGAAATGTGGGGCACCGTAATGTGAGAGTGAAAAAGTTAATAAGCAAAAGGAGAAAGAAAAAATAAAATATACAACAAGGGAACGTGGCAGTAGGCCTACTGAAGCAGTGACGTCACAACAGTTGTATGCCATTATACATATAAAGTGTAACACCGAATGTGAAGTGTATTCTGTAATAAGTGAAAAGTGAAATCACTTTAGGAACGCGGGATGCATGAGCATATATGATTATAAACATCATGAGTGAAGGAGTTACAAAATAGTGATAGAAGGCCTATGTATGACGACTACGTCATCAGCTTCTGGCAACTTGTCATCACACCGCTGCCAGCGCAAGTATTTCACCTGTTGAGGTTGCATTTTGCAAGATTGAGTCTGGTCCTGCATCACTGTTAGATACTGGTCACTCACTCCTGCAAGCCATTACCAGAATTAGAGTAGAAATAGCATAGAGGAGAGTGCAAGGAGTAAAGCGGTAGTGAGGGATAACGTCAGACACTTAAGCTGAGACAAGCTAAATTTTACAGCCTAGCTACTTTCTGAATTTTAGAAGTAGAATCGACAAGTGTTACAAGTATTGGTAAGCTTAGAATTACTGGTATCTACCGGTATTTATTAGCAGTATGAACACTAGAAGTGGGGGGCAACACACACACCCACACACACACACACACACACACACACACACACACACACACACACACACCACACACACACACACATACACATACACACACACACTCATACACACACATACACACATACACACACACACACACACACACACACACACACACACACACACACACACACACATACACACACACACACACACATACACATACATACACACTCACACACACGTAGTGTAGTGGGTCACAAGCGCCAGGCTCCGAGAATCTTAGTGCTTTTAGGGCGTGTTTTAGCAGCTAGAAGCAACCAGTGTTAGTGAAAACGTCAGTGAACAACCCTATAAGTGATAACTAAAGTATTAGCAAAAATAAATAAAGTAAAGGCGAGAGAAAGCCTGAAATTATACAACAAAATTTCAAAGTGCCAGTTCGTTGAGGCCTAGTTGGCACCTGTTGCCACATTGTTACACATAACAAAGTACAAAGCGAGTGACTAAAGAGAAAAGATCAAATAGAATTAAGAGAGGGTGGCTAACGACAAACTGTGATGTAGCACACAGCGTGAACAAGCTAGCCAGAAAGGGGATATATATATATATATATATATATATATATATATATATATATAATATATATATATATATATATATATAAATATATATACATACATATACATAAATATATAAGCAGAGGTGGTGGCAGCAGTAGGCCTGAGGGAGTAGCGCCGCCATAACAGGTTGGGTGTCATCACAAATAAGAAGTGTACTTACCAAAAGTGAAGTGTAAATTATAAAAGTAGCAGTATACAAGTGATAAGTGTGGTAAATGAGGACTCAAAAGGGCAACGAGAAAAGAATAGCTGAAGAAGTCAGCGGCGGAAGGGCGAGGTGAACGAGTCATCGTACAGCGAGCATCGTACAGCGAGCATCGTACATCAGGCATCTGGATGGACATCCCCTCTGAGGAGTAAGGTACAAATCACCTGTTTGTGGTTGGCGGGAAGTTTTTGAGTGGTAGAGCCGGCCCTGTGATCACTGGTGGCAGGCTATCATAAACCCTGCTCCAGGGGGATTATCATACACACAACACCTAGCAGTAGTAGGAAGATAAAATTTGTAGGAAAAAGGAATAGGCAGGAGGATTAAGTCGTGGCTAATGGGACTACAGCCCTGACAACAGTTTCGAGAGATAATGTTTTAGGACACAAAGACAGTACAATCTGAGAAGCAAGTATTGGGTACACATGTAGTAAAAGGTAGTACATAACTGGGTGAAAGAAAGACTCGTTAACACACGCTAGTATTATAATTATTAGAATTACTCTCAGTGTTAATGGTATCTTATTAGTATTACGGATACACAGAGGTGAATTGTATTTCTGGGACATATAAACAACTGACGTGCTCTCACACACACGCACGCACACACATACACTCGGGGCCAGGAGCTGAGTCTCGACCCCTGTAACCACAACTAGGTGAGTACACACAGCTGATCCTTGGAATTTGACTGTGTCCCCTCACCCCCCGACACACCTTTCCCTCCCCCACAGACCTTTCCCCTCCCCGCTCTTGCCTTCACTCCCTCCTATCTTTTCCTTCCCTCGCGTTTCTCTCTCTCATAGCCTTTTTCCCTCCCTTTCCCCCTACTCTTTCTCTCTCTCCCTCTCTCTCTTCCTCTCTCTCTCCCTCTCTCTCTCTCCCTCACTCCCATAACCCTATCTCTCACACTCCTCTCTCTCTATAGGCTTCTCTCTCCATCTCTCCATTTCTCTCTCTCATAGCCTTTTCCCTCTCCCTCCTCTCTCTCTCTCTCTCTCCCTCACTCCCATAACCCTATCTCTCACCCTCCTCTCTCTCTATAGGCTTCTCTCTCCATCTCTCCATTTCTCTCTCTCATAGCCTTTTCCCTCACCCTCCTTTCTCCCTCTTCTCTCTTTCTCTCCCTCTCCCTCTCTTCTCTCCCTCTCTCTACCCTTTTCTCTCCGCCCTCACATTTCTCTCTCTCCCGTTGGTCTTATCCCTCACCCCCATACTCTCTCCTCTCTCTCCCTCTTTCTACCCTTTCTCTCTCCTCTCCCTCCCTCTTCTACCCTTTCTCTCCCCCCCCCGCACCCTCTCCCTCCTCTAGCCTTATGTCTGTGGTAATAATAAAAAAAAAAAAAAAAAAAAAAAAAAATGGGTGGCCTTAGAGGACGGAAAACCAGAGATCTGGTAGACGAACCAGGGAGGAAAGACTGGGAGTTAGAGCTCCAAAAAAGGGAGGAAGAGTGGGGAAGGAAGATAGTAGAGCTTGGTAAGAAAATGGAGGAGCGGATAGCTGAAGAGTGCAGGAAGTGGGAAGTACAGGTCTTAGCAGCAGAAGCTAGGATACAGTGCTTAGAAGAGAAACTGCAAAGCCTGAAACAGATTAGAGAGACAAATGACAATTCAGATGTGACATCAGGAAATTCAAAGTCAGGGCCGGGACAAGGGGAGGAAAAGCAAAAAAGGGGAGACATGCCGTACACGAAGGCCCATCAACCCACGTGAGGCCGGGGAAAAGACGATAAGCACATTAAGCAAACAAACAGGTCCGAAAAAAATTAAAAGGCATGCTATATCCAGAATTCAAAACAGCCAACGAAAGTAGAAAGGGGGACAGCTTGTCGGAAAAGACATTTTAAATGAGAAAGAAGTTTCAGATAGACAGGGAGGGAAGCCAAGAAAAAAGCCCAATGGAAGGAAATAAAATCCCTCAGGGGGAAGCAATGGGATTTAGTGGGAGGGGGAAAAAAGGGGGCGAGGTCCTTTTTTTTGTGAAAGGGGCTCCAAGAACCAAAAGGGGGAAAAACTTTAAAGGAAAAAAAAAACGGGAAGGGAAAAAAATGTTTGAAGGAATATGAAAACAATGGGGGGAGGGCAATATAAACCCAGGGGAAAAATTTTTCAGAAATTTGGGTGGTTTGCGAAGTGGAAGGATACGGCCTGTCAGAGTAACTTTCAGGAAGAATCCCGTTCGAACCAGGTTTCCCTGCAAGGAAAGCAAGACTGAGGAAAAAAAAAAAAGAGGGGGTTTCCCAAAGAGAGTATACCTCGCCCGGGGGGACCCAGAACAAAAGAAAAAAGGGGACAACTGAAAGAAAGGGACAGAGACCCCCAAAGGGGGAAAACGAGAAGAAAACAAAAAATGAGAAAGGCCCCGGGACACAGGGGGAAAAAGGGCAAACAAACCCCACAAAATCTCCCCCCAAAAGACCCCAAACCGCGACTTTTCCCAAACGCAACTGAGAAACCCTATATTTAAAAACCCCCTTTCACTTTTCCCTTTTGCCCCCAACCCCCATAAAAAAAACCCTTTCCCCCCAACAGCTGTCCCTTAGGGGGCATTCTGCCCCCACCCCCATCAACAAAAAACCCCCCACACCACACCCCCATAGGGGGCCCCCCCCACCAAGGCTTTTCGCCCCCCAACCCCAATATTCTTGCATGACCAAATGATAAAAAAAAACCCCCTAAAGGGTTTTGGCCCCAAAAATTTCGGATGGAATAACAAATTTAAAACATGGAGGGGGAATAAAAAGAATCGGGGAAAAATCCCCGGGACATCTTTAGAAATTCACAGAAACAAAAACTCCGGGGAACAAAACAGACACAATCTTCCCAACGGGGATATCAGAACCCTGGGGAAAAAAATAAAGGAGTAGGGGGGGGGAGGGAGGGGGGTTGAAACTGCTCATAAAACCCCGTGGGGATTTGAGGAAAGGGAAAAAAGGCTTTGGACATGATTGGGGAAAAGAAAAAACTACATTGTGGTAAAATTTTCAGTCCGGAAAAAAACAAAAGTGCCCATTGGAGTGATTTTATAACCCACCACAGAACGGGGAAAAAGGGAGGACCCCCCAAACCGGGGGGGCCCGGGGAAGGGGGGGAAAAGAAGAGCCCACTCGAGCAGAGCAAATTTTACGGGGGTAATGGGGGGATTTCAACCACAGGGAGATCGACGGGGAAAAACCCTGGAGCCACATGGGGTTCCGAAAAAATGGAGACCCCAAAGATAAATGGTTTGTGGTACTTAAAAAAAAACCTTTCTTTCCCCATCAACATGTCAGGGACCCCAAACCAGAGAGAGAGGGGGAGGATGGGGCCCGCAAGACTGAATCTTGTTTTCACCCCTGAGCATTCAGACTTTGAGGACATCACTTACGAGGGGCCCCCTTTGGGAGCTAGGATCACAGGGTTTTCTGAGTTTTGACTATATAATATTACAAGGGGGAAAAGGGTAACGGGAAAACTAAAAGGGGACAGGCCAAAAACTAAAAAAGGGGGGGATTTACCCAGGTAGAGAAATTTTCCTGCGGGAGGTTCAGGGGGAAAGAAAAATTTGGTGGAAAAATTTAAAACGAGATGATGGATTTAAGTGGCCCCCAAAGGGGAAGGAGGCAAGGAAAGTTTTTTTCCCCAAAAGGGGAAAAACAAAAATAATAGAAAAAAACCAAAAGAGGTCCGGTTTCCCCGGAAGGTGTGGGGAGGCAAAAACAAGTGCAAAAAAGAAAATTTGGAAAAAAGGTACAGGGGCATGGCCCCCAGGAAAACAAGGAGATTAGTTAAGAAAGAGCCAGAAACGAGTATGCCCCAAGAAAAGGAAAGGGGGCCCCAGCGACAGTATGAAAACGACATACATCGAAAGTCAAACCCTTACCCAAAAAACTGCTGTATAGCCACATAGGGGAAGCAACAGTCAAGGACCAGGTGTTTAAGGGGCTGGGAAAGAAGGGGGGAGAACTCACAAGAAATGTCAAGAGGTAGTGGGGGAGCCAACACGAAAAATTTTAAGGAAGTTTTTACGGGTTAGAACGGGAAGGCCCCCTGGGGGGACGGGACCAGATGGGGACACCAGAAAAGGAAATTTACACCAAAAAGGGGTGTTTGGACAACATAAAACAGATAAAGGGGGGAGGTGAAAAAAAAAAACTGTTTAAAGGGACATCAAATACCTCAAAGGCAAGGGGCCCCCGGAAACTTCCCCCCCATGGGTCCTTTAGAGAGGGGGGCAGATATGTTGTGCGTGCACTTCCCCACAATCTTCAACAGGGTCCCGGGAAACTGGGCAACTCCTGAGTTATGGAAGAGGGCCCAAAATGTAGTTCCCATTTTTTAAAAAGGGGGCAAAAAAAAAAGGGCACAAACTATAGCCCTTTGGGGTCATTGCGTGAAATAGTATGAAAAATTTATGGAGAAGATTATCAGGGGGAAAGATGGGTGGAGAAACCGGGAAGGGAAAACAAGAGTATAAATGCCAACCAGCCGGTTTCCCACGAAGGCAAATCCTGGGGTCAAAAACCCTTCTGGAGTTTTAGATAAAAATAACAGAAGTAAGACACGAGAGAGAGGGGGGGTTGATTGCATCTTTTTGGGACTGCAAAAGGCCTTTGACACATTTCCCCTCCCCCAAGAGTTAGTCAGAAGCTAGAGCATCGGGCCCCATAAAACAGGAAGGGCACTCCCAATGGTTCAGAGAATACCTGAGAGGGAGGCAACAACGAGCCCTTTGGTACGTAATGTTTGTATCCGTGGGCCCCCCCTTTGACGAGGGGGGTCCCACAGGGGTCGGTCCGGGGGCCAAAGTGCTTTTTTTTGGTATATTTTGAACAAACTTTGAGGAAAGGGGTTTTAGACTCAGAAGTGCCCCCTGTTTGCAGATGGTAAAAGTTAATGAGGGAATTAAATTTTGATGGGGGACCAGGCAGGCTTAAAAGGGGACCGGGAAACAAAACCCCCTTTTTCCGGGAAAAGGGTTTTCTCAAAATTTTAATCCTGCCAAATGAAAGTCATGAAGATGGGGGAAAGGGGCACAGAAGACCCCCAGACAGAGAATGGGCCCAAGGGGGCCCAAAAAAAAGACTGAAAACCCCAAAACCAAGGAAAGACCTTGGGGTGAGTAGAAAACCCCCGAGCATGTCCCCGGAAGCACAATCAATCAGATAACTCCCGAGCATTTTGGGCGCCTGGCAAACCTGAAAAACAGCTTTCCCCGATACCTTAGAAAGGAATCATTTAAGACACTGTACACCGTGTATGTCAGGGGCCCCTACTGGGAAATATGCAGCACCTGTTTGGGAACCCCCCACTTGATAAAGGGACGTCAAAAAACTAGAGAAAGTACAAAGGGTTTTCGACAAGGTTTGTTCCAGAGCTAAGGGGAAGTTTCCTTTTGAAAAAAAGATTAAGGGGGGAAAACGGCCCCCCGACGAACTGGAGGACAGGAAAAGGGGCAGGGGGGGGACTATAACGACCCAAAAAAAATTTCTTTGGGGTAATAGACAAAAAGGAGTTCCAGGGGGGGGGACACAGAAAAAAAGAGCCCCAATTGGGAAATTTTAAAGACACAAATGAGTTTTGAGAGGGTAGTAGGAAGTATTTCTTCAGTCATAGGGGTTGGTTTAAAGGGAGGGGGAATAGCCTAAAAAAAATGCCCTAAATGAGGCAGGAACCATTTCAAAAGTTTTAAAGACAAGGTTTGATAAAGCTTTATTGGGGTGGGGGGAGAGAGGGGGCCCAGTAGCAAAGGTTAAGAGGCGGGGCCCGGAGCCCAAACTCGACCCCCTGCAACCACAAATAGGTTGGGGTACACACACACCCACACATCCCACATAACCCCCCCCCCCATTTTCACACCACCACATACACACACACACACACACACACACACACACACACACACAAAACAAACCCCACACACCCCACACACACACACAGATAGTAGGAAAATATTTCTTTGTCATAGAGTTTTTAAGGCAGTGGAATTTGCCTAGAAAAAAGAAGTAGTGGGGCAGGAACCAACCCCAGTTTTAAGACGAAATTTTTATAAACTCAAAAGGGGCGGGGAGGAGAGGGCCCAGGGACAAACCCAAGATGGGGGGGGGCCCCGGGGGCTAGGACTCGACCCCTGCAACCCAAATAGGTAGTTTTTTTTCAAATAGGGGAGTACACACACACACCACACCCCACAAACACACACACACACACAACACCACAAAAGGAAGAAGCAAAATTGTAAGGGGTTGGTACCAGAAAAAAAACAAACCCAAAACAGGATTAAACCCATTTTGTTAAACCTGGGGCCAAAGGGGGAACCTGTCCCCTTCCCTCTCGCCCGCCCCCAAAAATTTCCCTCTAACACCACCAAACCCACCCCCCAACAACCCCCCCCTCAACACCACCCCCCCCCAAAAAATCCCTTTTCCCCCCCCCCCCAAAAACCCCCCCTCCTTTCCCCTCCCTCCCCCCTAGCCCCTCTCTCCCCTCTCCCCTCTTCCATCTCCCCCTCTTTCCCCCTTTTCCCCCCCCCCCCCCCTAAAACTTTCCCCTCCTACTCTCCCCTCTCCCTTTCCCCTCTCTCTCCCCCCCCCCCTCCCCCTCCCCTCCTCTCTCCCCCCCTCTTCCTTCCCCCCCCTTTTTCCCCCCTTCTCCCCCCTCTTCCCCCATTTTCCCTTTCTAAATCTCCCCTTCCCCCTTCCCTTCCCTCCCCCCTCCCCCTCTCTCTCTCCCTCCTCTCCCTCTTCTCTCTCTTGCTCTCTCTCTTCCCCATTTTTCCCCTTTTAACTCTCCCCCCCTCCTACCCTTCCCTTCACCTCTCTCCCTCCCCTCTCCCCCTCTCTCCCCCTCTCTCTCTCTCTCTCTCTTCCCCCCTTTCCCTTTTTCTCTCCCCCCTCCCCCCTTTCCTTCCCCTCTCTCCCCCTCTCTCTCCCCCCTCTCTCTCCTCTCTTCTCCTTTTTCCTTCCCCCTTTCCCCCCCTCTCCCCCTCTCCTTCCCTTCCCCCTTTCCCCCTTCTTTCCCCCTCTCCCCTCTTCCCCCTCCCCCTTTCCCTTCTCCTCTTCCCCAAACTCTTTTCCTTTTTTTCCCCCTTTTCCCCCCTTTCCCTTCCCCTTCCCCCTTTTTTCCCCCCAAAAAAAAAATTTTTCCCCCCCCCCAAATTTTAATTTTTCCCCACCTTTTTTTTAACAAAAAAAAAAAGGTGGGGGAAAAAAGGAACCAAAAATGGGGGGAAAGGTTCTGTAAAGGGAAAAGGGTTTGGGGAAACAGGGAAAAAAATTGGGGGGCCCCAAAGTGGGGGAAATTGAGAGCCAAAAAATAAAAGGGGGTCCTTGGGAAAAAGGAAAAAAGGTTTTGGGGAAAACAAGAAAAAAGGGGAGGGGGGAAATGAAACAGCAGAGAAGGGAAAAACCCCCAAAAAAGGAAGGAAAAAAATTTTGGGTTAGGCATTCCCGGGGCCAAGGGGGACCAAGGGGGAAAGGGGAACGCGGGCCCAAAGGAAGGGGAATAATGAAAAGCTAAAAGGCAAAACCCTGCCCAAGGAGGAAAAAAAGGGGGGAAAAGGGGGAAAACAGGGGGTTCCCGAAAGGGGGGGAAGGGGATGGGAAGGAAAGGGAAAACCCTGTTTTTCCGGGGGCCCCCGGGAAAAAAAGGGGAAAGGGCCACATAAGGCAGGGTAGAAAAAAAAGGGTTAGGAAAAAAAGGAAAAGGGAAAATCGGTTGGGTTTTTCCAAAAAGGGGGGGGGGGGAAAACCCCAAAGGGGAAAAAGGTAAAAAAATAAAAAGGGGTTTGGGGGGGAAAATTACGGGAAATGGGATTAAAATGGAAAGATTGGAAATTTTTAGAAAAAAAGGGGGGTTCCCCGAAGGGGGGAAAACCAAAATCAAACGACACAGGCGGAAAAAGGGAAAAGGGTTCCCCAAAAAAACCCCAAAAAACTAGGAAAAAAGACAAGGGTTGGCCAGCAGAGGAAAAAAAAGCAGGGGGGGAGAACAAAAAAGCAAAAGGGCAAAAAAACAAAAATAACCAGGGGGGAAAAAAAAACCCCAAACAACCCAAACCAAAACTAAAAAACCCAACAAACCAAAACCCCAACAGTCCATACCCACAGCCTCCACCCAACACCCAGCTAAAGAATCCCACAGTATGCCACCAGGGGGTTTTTCCCCCCCCCCCCCCCCCCCCACAGGCCCCCCAAACCACCAAATGTTGGAAAGGAAAAAAGAAGGGATGGGTACAAAAACGCTGATTTGGGAAAAACAAATAATGGGGGGGGAGTGGCAAGAAAGGTTTAAAGAAGCACCCTGGACATCATAGCTCTCACAGAAACCAAAACTTACAGGTATGATAACAGAAAGCCATTTTTTTCCCAAAAAGGGAAAACCAAATCCCCGAGGAAAAACAGAGGGGAAAAGGGGGGTGGAAAAGTGGGATTGCTGATCAAAAATCGCTGGAATTTTTGGGTTTTAGAGGGAAGAGGAGACGCGGAGAAAAAAGGGGATTTCATAGCGGGAAGCTTCACTCTGGAGATCCCAAAGGGGGTAATAGAGTGATGTATAAAACCCCCCTAGCACAGGGGGGGCCCAAAGGGAAAGTTTCGAGAAGCCAAATTTGAGCCCATGGTTGAACCCCCACTGGCTAGAGTGGCCCGAAGAGTTCATGGGATGCAGGGCAAAAACCCCTGATCATGGGGGGACTTTAAAACCCCAAGGAATCGGGTTTTGGGGGAACTTGGGCCCCCCATGGGGGCCCCAAAATACATGGAGGGCTTAAAATGATGGAGGGTGGTACTGGGAAAAATTCATGTGCCAACACGTAAGGGACACTACAAGAGAGAGAGGAGAAAGGGTGAACCAGCAAGGCGGGACTTAGTATTCACCTTGAGTATGAGATATCGAGGACATCACATATGAAAGACCCCTTGGGGGGCCCGTTACCATGTGGGTTTTTTTGCTTCGGGGAAAACACAGTAGAGCTACAAAGGGGAGGGAAAAGAGGAAGGGCCCGGACGAATGAAGCCAAAAATACAAAAAAAGGGGACACAAAGGGGAAAGAGGAACTTCATTTAAGGGGGGTTTAGTGGGGCAGAGAACTGGCAGGGAAGCCAGTTAAAGAGATGGGGGGAAAATGTACAAAAAAAATGCAAAAAAAAAAAGGGTGAGGGGAGGTTTGTACCCAAGGGTAACAGGGGAAAAATGGGAAAAAACTTTGGATGAGCCCATGGTTTACCCAAAGGTTTCAGGGGGGCAAAAACCAAAATGTGCTAGGGAATGGAAGAAATATGGAAGGGAAAGGACCCAGGAGAAAAAGGAAGCAGTCGTAGAGCCAAAAAACGAATATTTTACAGATAAGAAAAGGGGGGCCCAAAGGGCAATATGAAAAAAACATAGCAGGGAAAGCCAAATCTACCCAAAACTGTTTTACAGCCACAACAGGAGGGAAAAAAAACAGTCAAGGACCAGGTAATCAGGGTAAGGAAGGAAGGGGGGGAGACAACAAAAAAATGACCGTGAAGTATGTGAGGAAATCAACAAGAAGGGTTTAAAGAAGTGTTCCCAGAGGAGTTTGAAAAAGGGGGTCCAGAAAGACGGAGAGGTGGGGCCCCACCCCCCATGTGCTGGACCCCAGTACACACAACCGAGGGAAAAAGTGGAAAAAAGGGTTTTGAGTGGCTAGATACCTCAAAAGGGAATGGGGCCAGATAAAATCTCCCCTTTGGGATTGAGAGGAAAGGGGGCAGAGGCCGATGTGTACCCCAACAACAATATTCAATACATTTTATCGAAAAAAGGGGGGATTTCCTAAGGCCTGGGGAAAAAGCAAAAAAATTTGTCCCCCCTTTTTTAAAAAAGGAGCCCTCCAAAATCCCCCCAAAAAAAACCCCCACCCCCCCCCCCCCCCCCAAAACCCCCCCCAAAAAAAACCCCCCCCCCCAAAACCCCCCCCCCCCCCCCCCCTTTCCCCCCCCCCCCCCCCCCCCCCCCCCCCCCCCCAAACCCCCCCCCCCCCCCCCCCCCCCCCCCCCCCCCCCCCCAAAATCCCCCCCCCCCCCCCCCCCCTTTTTCCCCCCCCAATAAAAAAATTAACCCCCCCCCCAAAAAACCCAAAACAACCCCAAAACCCAAAAATTCAAAACCCCCCAAAAAAAAAAAAAACCCCCCCCCCCCCCCCCCCCCCCCCCCCCAACCCCAAAAAAACCCAAACCCCCCCCCCCCCCCCAACAAAACCCCAAAAAAAATTCCCAAAAAAAAAAAAAAAAAAAAAAAAAAAAAACCCCCTTTAAAAATTTCAAAAAAGGGGGATGCAGAAGTTTGGAAAATCCCTGGAGGAAAAAAACAGGGGGAAAAGGAAAGGGGGTTTAACCAAAACCCAAAAGGCCCTTTTCCCAGAGCCAAAGGTTTCCAGGGAAAAGGGTTTAAAAAATTTTTTAACCTGGGACACGAAGGGCCCCCGGAGAGAAGGGGGGGTGGGTTTGGCATTTTTAAAAAACTGAGAAGGGTTTTTACAAGGTTTACAAAAGGATTGTCCCAAAAAAGGAAAGGGAAAACAGGGGAACAAAGGGGAACAAGTTGGGAAAGGTAAAAAAAGAACACAGGGATGGGGTTGGGAAGGGATTTTTTAGAACCTGAAAGGAACATTCATCAACAGCAGCCAACAGGGTTTCGGGGAGGGAAAAACCCTGTGTCACAAACCTAGGGGTTCTATGACATGGTGACAGCAGTAAGACAAGAGAGAGAGGGGTGGGTGGATTGCATTTTCTTGGACTGAAAGAAGGCGTTTGACACTTTTCCACACAAGAATTAGTGCAAAAACTGGAGGACCAAGCAGGGATAACGGGGAAGGCACTACAATGGATCAGGGAATATTTGGGTCAGAAAGACAGCAGCGAGTCATGGTACGTGGCGAGGTATCAAAAGTGGGCACCTGGTGACCAGTGGGGTCTACAGGGGTCAGTCCTAGGACCAGTGCTTTTTCGGGTATTTGTAAAAGGGACATGACGGAAGGAATAGACTCTGAGGTTGTCCCTGTTTGCAGATGACGTGAAGTTGATGAGAAGAATTCACTCGATCGAAGACCAGGCAGAACTACAAAGGGATCGGGACAGGCGCAGACCTGGTCCAGCAATTGGCTCTGGAGTTCAACCCCACCAAGTGCAAAGTCATGAAGATTGGGGAAGGGGCAAAGAAGACCGCAGACGGAGTACAGTCTAGGGGCCAGAGACTACAAACCTCACTCAAGGAAAAAAAGATCTTGGGGTGGAGTATAACACCAGGCACATCTCCTGAAGCGCACATCAACCAAATAACTGCTTGCAGCATATGGGCGCCTAGCAAACCTCAGAACAGCATTCCGACATCTTAATAAGGAATCATCAGGACCCTGTACACCGTGTACGTTAGGCCCATATTGGAGTATGCAGCACCAGTTTGGAAAACCCACACCTAGCCAAGCACGTAAAGAAACTAGAGAAAGTGCAAAGGTTTGCAACAAGACTAGTCCCAGAGCTAAGAGGTATGTCCTAGAGGAGGGGTTTTAAGGGAAATCAACCTGAGACACGGGAGGACAGGAGAGATAGGGGGGACATGATAACGACATACAAAATACTGAGAGGAATTGACAAGGTGGACAAAGACAGGATGTCCAGAGATTGGACACAGTAACAAGGGGACACAGTTGGAAGCTAAAGGGACACAGATGAATCACAGGGATGTTAGGAAGTATTTCTTCAGCCACAGAGTTTGTCAGTAAGTGGAATGTTTGGGAAAATGATGTAGTGGGAGGCAGGATCCATACATAGCTTTAAGCAGAGGTATGATAAAGCTCAGGGAGAGTGACTAGTAGCGATCAGTGAAGAGGCGGGGGCCCGGAGCTCGGACTCGGACCCCCGCAACCTCAACTAGTGAGTACACACACACAACACACCACACACACATATATATAAACACATACACACACACAACCCCCACACACACCACCACACACACACACACACACACATATATACAAACACATACACCACACACACACACACACCACACCACCACACACACACACCCACACACACCACCCCACCACACACACCCCACCACACACACAACACCACAGATACACACACCCCACACACCACACACACACCCCCCACACACCACACACACACACCACACACACACAAACCCCACACACCCCACCACACAAAACACACACACCCCACACATGCAAATTTCACCACATACACACCCACACCCCACCCTCCACCACTTGACACAAACAAGTACCCCCCCTCCCCCCACCCCTCTGCCTGTTCCCTAACCACCTCACCTTAGCCACCTACCCCTCCCCCAAACCACCTAACCCCCCCCCCAAACTGTCTAACCTCCCTCAACTACCTCCCTCCCTCCAATAACCATCCTCCCCCTCCTATAACCATCCATCCCCTCTCCCTAAAAACCATCAAACCGCCCCAACTATCTCTACCCCTCCAGTAACCATCCTCCCCCTCCCCCACAACCATCCATCCCCTCTCCTCCTAACCATCTATTCCCCTCCCCCAATCCACCCATCCCCCCTTCTGTGGAGCAATGGGGGAGCCTAGAACCAGGATGAGAACAAGGGGCTCCAAGGACGAATCTGGGAGGGAGGAATGGGAGGTAGAGCTAAAAAAAAGGGAGGAAGACTGGGGAAGGAGACTAGATGAGCTGGAAAGGAAGATGGAAGAGAGGTTAGCAGCAGAATGCAGAAGCTGGAAGCAACAGGCCACAGCAGCAGAAATCAAGATAGAGAGATAAGAAGTGGAGCTGAGACATCTGAAACAGCACAGAGACAAAGATATTACAGAAGTAGCATCGGCAATGGCTATATCAAACACAGACAAAAGGTCCTGTCAAACCCACATGGGGCCAAAACAAAGACAGGGAGCACACTAGGACTGAAGATAAGATAAGATAAGATTTCGTTTGGATTTTTAACCCCGGAGGGTTAGCCACCCAGGATAACCCAAGAAAGTCAGTGCATCATCGAGGACTGTCTAACTTATTTCCATTGGGGTCCTTAATCTTGTCCCCCAGGATGCGACCCACACCAGTCGACTAACACCCAGGTACCTATTTGCTGCTAGGTGAACAGGACAACAGGTGTAAGGAAACGTGTCGAATGTTTCCACCCGCCGGGAATCGAACCTGGGCCCTCCTTGTGTGAAGCGGGAGCTTTAACCACCAGGCCACCGGGCCACCAGAATGAGAGGTTGGAAGACATTGAAGGAATTAGGACATGTGCAAGGACCTTACCAGATACCTGTGGGGGCCAGGAACAGGTGAGCAGGATGGACAAACCAAGAAGCATAGGGGTCATAACTAGGGAAGGAACTAAAACACATCAGAGGATGCAATGGGAGTCACAGTGGGAGGTGGAAAGGGAGAGATCCGTGTTTGTCTATGGGCTAGACGAAGCTAAAGGGGAAACTTATGATGAAAGAAAGCAGGAGGAGAAAAAAGCGATTGAAGATATCATGAAGGTGATAGGCGAGGGGGACATGACCCAGGTGGCAAATTTTCGGAGAATTGGGTGGTTCACAAAGAAAAGGAATCTGCCTCTCAAAGTAATTTTCAAGGCAGAATCAACCCGAACCATGATCCTGCAGGAGAAAGCATGGCTGAGAGGCAAGCAGGAGTTCCAGAGTGTATACCTCGATTGAGACAGAACACAGGACGAAAGGAAAACAATGAAAGAGAGAGTTCAAAAACGAAAGGAGAAATGGGAGGAAATGAAAAAGGAGAGCAGAATAACCCAGGATCAAATGGAAAGACAAGTGCACCCCCCAGAAACACCTGCAGAAGGACTCTAGCCACGACACCCCCAAGGCAACTGAACAATCCAAACCAACCATCACACACCGATCCCTCTGTTTCCACCTCCCGCACCACAATTACAGTATTAGAACAGAAGTTGAAGGTTTGGTACACAAATGCAGATGGATTAACAAATAAACATGATGAATGGCAAGAAAGAATCAATGAGAAGTCCCCAGACATCATAGCAGTTACAGAAACAAAACTCACGGAGACAATAATAGATGCAATCTTCCCACCAGGATACCAGATCATGAGGAAAGATAGAAGGGGCAGGGGGGGAGGTGGGGTTGCTCTGCTTGTAAAAAACAGATGGAAATTCGAGAAAATGGAAGGCATAGATGAGACGGGAGAAAGAGACTACATAGCAGGTACACTTCAGTCTGGGGAACACAAAGTGGTCATTGCAGTAATGTATAATCCACCACAGAACTGCAGGAGACCAAGAGAGGAACATGAAGAGAGCAACAGAGCAATGGTAGACACACTTGCTGAGGTGGCAAGAAGAGCTCACTCCAGCAGAGCAAAGTTGCTGGTTATGGGGGATTTCAACCACAGGGAGATTGACTGGGAAAACCTGGAGCCACATGGGGGTCCCAAAACATGGAGAGCCAGGATGTTGGACGTGGTGCTGGAAAACCTCATGCACCAACATGTTAAGGACACTACCAGAGTGAGAGGGGAGGATGAACCAGCAAGATTGGACCTTGTGTTCACCCTGGGCAGCTCAGACATTGAGGACATCAAGTATGAGAGTCCCCTAGGAGCTAGCGACCACGTGGTTCTGTGCTTTGAATACATAGTAGAGCTGCAAGTGGAGAGAATAACAGGAGTTGAATGGGAAAAGCCTGACTATAAAAGAGGGGACTACATAGGGTTGAAGAACTTCCTGTGGGAGGTCCAGTGGGACAGAGAAATGGCAGGAAAGCCAGTAAATGAAATGATGAAATATGTAACAACAAAATGCAAGGAGGCAGTGGAAAGGTTTATTCCCAAGGGCAACAGTAACAACGGGAAGACCAGAACGAGCCCCTGGTTTACCCGACGGTGTAAGGAGGCAAAAACAAAGTGCAATAGAGAATGGAAAAAGTACAGAAGGCAGAGAACACACGAAAATAGGGAGATCAGTAGCAGAGCCAGGAATGACTATGCACAGGTAAGGAGGGAGGCCCAGCGACAGTATGAAAATGACATAGCATCGAGAATCAAGACTGACCCGAAACTGTTGTATAGCCACATCAGGAGGAAGACAACAGTCAAAGACCAGGTGATCAGATTAAGGACAGAAGGTGGAGAACTCACAAGAAATGATCAGGAGGTATGTGAGGAGCTGAACAGGAGATTTAAAAAAGTTTTTACAGTAGAGACAGGAAGGGCTGTGGGAAGACAGCACAGAAGGGAACATCAAGAGGGAATATACCAACAAGTGTTGGATGATATACGAACAACTGAGGAGGAGGTGAAGAAGCTCTTAAGTGACCTTGACACCTCAAAGGCGATGGGACTGGACAACATCTCCCCATAGGTCCTTAGAGAAGGAGCAGAGATGCTGTGTGTGCCTCTAACCACAATCTTCAACACATCCCTTGAAACTGGGCAACTACCTGAGAAATGGAAGACAGCTAATGTAGTCCCCATATTTAAGAAAGGAAACAGAAACGAGGCACTAAACTACAGACCTGTGTCTCTGACATGTATTGTGTGCAAAGTCATGGAGAAGATTATCAGGAGGAGAGTGGTCAAACACCTGGAAAGGAACAAGATTATAAATGAAAACCACATGGGTTCATGGAAGGGCAAATTTGTATCAAAAAACCCCCTGGAGTTTTATGAAAAAGGTAAAAAAGTAAGACACGAAGAGAGGGGTGGGTAGTTTTGCGTTTTCCTAGACGCAGGAAGGTTTTTGACACAGTTCCCACAAGAGATTAGTGCAGAAGCTGAAGGTCGGCGAATGTAAAAGGGGGGGGCCGCAAAGGATAAGGGAATACCTGACATGGAGGCAGCAAGAGTCATGGTACGTGAAGAGGTTTAAAAAGTGGATGCCTGTTACGAGGGGGGGTCCCCGGGGTAGTTCTGGACCGTGTATTTCTGATATATGGAATGACATGATGGGGGGAATGACTCTGAAGTGCCCTGTTCGCAGAGAGGGAAAAGTTGATGAGAAAAATTTAAATCGGATGGGGATGAGGCAGGACTGCAAAGAGACTTGGACAGGTGGACATGTGGTCCAGTAATGGTTTTCTCGAATTCAATCAGCCAAATGCAAAGTCATGAAGATTGGGGAGGGGCCAAAGAAGACTGCAGACAGAGTATAGGCTAGGTGAAAAAAAGACTACAGACCTCACTCAGGGAGAAAGACCTTGGGGAGACCATAAACCGAGCACATCACCGGAGGCACACATCACCAAATAACCGCTGCAGCATACGGGAGCCTGAAAACCCTGAGAATAGTGTTCCGATACCTTAATAAAGAATCGTTCAAGACACTGTACACTGTGCATGTTAGGCCCTACTGGAGTATGAGCACCTGTCGGGAAACCCCACCCCTGGTCAAGCACGTCAAGAGTTAGAAAAAGAAGTACAAAAGGTTTGCAACAAGGCTAGTCCCAGAGCTCAAAGGAATGTCGTACGAGGAAAGGTTAAGGGAAATCGGACTGACGAAACTTGAGGACAGAAGGGTCAGGGGAGACATGATAACGACATACAAGATATTGCGGGGAATAGACAAGGTGGAGAGAGATAGGATGTTCCAGAGAGGGGACACAGGAAAAGGGGGGTCACAACTGGAAGCTGAAGACTCAGACGAGTCACAGGGATTTTAGGAAGTATTTCTTCAGTCATAGAGTTGTCAGCAAGTGGAATAGCCTAGCAAGTGAATTTAGTGGAGGCGGGAAAACCATACATAGTTTTAAGAAGGGGTTTATGACAAAGTTTCAGGAAGCAGAGAGAGAGAGAGAGAGGACCTAGGTAGCAATCAGTGAGAGGTGGGGCCAGGAGCTGATTCTCGACCCCTGCAACCACAATTAGGTGAGTACAATTAGGTGAGTACACGCACACACACATACACACCACCTACACAAACTCATACACACACAACACACACACACACACCACACCATTGTTTTAAAATTTTCATAATTCCAGTATGCCCCAATAAATTAACCCAGAGAGCATAGGCTTAGTGTCACACCTTAACAATAAGAGGAAATTGTTAATACCACAAGCATGGAAGTTGAGTGGGCTTTGGATGGAGCCCTACCTGAGGAGTTAACAGGTTTGGGAAAAAATTAATGGGTGATTATGTAAAAACCCAAAGTTGGAGTTCCCAAGCCAAAGGGGGCGGTTGAAGATGGGAAAATTGTACTCCCCATTATTTAAGTCGTTCAACAACGACCTCCTCCTTGATGCAGTGTGAAAAATATTTTAATTTTCCGAAGCTATAAATCCTATTGGTGTTTAATGTGTTGATTTGGGTAAAAAAATGTATTTGAAAATGGAATAGAACCAACAAAGTTCCCTCTGCCCTGGTGAATGTGAGGGGGGGGGAGAGGTCGAGCGGGACATGAGGAGCGGGAGTGTTTTGAATGGAGTTAAGGGACTGGGAAAGCATGGGACCAGGAAATTGGCATTCACGGAGGCCTAAGGATTAATATAGGCCTCACCTCATAATAGGAAATGTCGTAACTGTTCCTGGTGAAGAGTGAGGGAACGTGATTTATGGGACCACTGTAATAAAGTGGTAAAAAATTTGTGAATAATGGTAGGACAGTGGAGGATGGTGCGATGCATAGAGGGTAACCAGGGGGGAAATACCTGTGATTTAATCATAACTCATTGGTCTCAGATCTTATTGGAGTGACCTCTAATGTGGGATAATAATTATGAGACATTAAATCGTCGTGTGAATTGTAAGTAATTGCTGATAATAACACTAAGTTAAGAGAATGTGTGAAGGTGAAAAAAAGTCGCCCTTACTCCGAATGAAAACATGGAGTCCTCGTGGTTCTGTAATGCGGAAGCATTTGTGTGCTTTCGACCCGGGGGAAGTGCTAACGCCCAGCTCAGCGATCAG